>OY856410.1:1255534803-1256134803 GCA_963693085.1 Alisma plantago-aquatica | reverse complement strand
AGTGAGATCATTTGAGATCGTCCGATATCATTGAAATATTTTCCAATTTGAAAGATCATGGATAATGATTGTTGATGATTGAGATAATTGGAAATCATTTAGGATCCATTTAGATCATTGGAGATTGTTTGTTCAAGATTGTTTGAAATCATGTGAGATCATTGGATTGTTATTTTGATAAAATTTATGATGTGAGATCATTGTTTTGATATGATGGTTTTAACATGAGGATGTTAGCAAATGGATAACAATCTGACACAATGACTACAATGTTAAAGTATAATCTTTTAACCATCATAGAATTAGAAAAGTATGTAATAATCTTGAAAATTGTAAAATAAGAAACCACAAGATGCATATGTAGAAGATAAAGTCCCCCTTTTTGCCCATGAGTTTGGATGTGTAATTACATCTTCACCCAAGCATGAGTTGTGTAGGAGGGTTTGGTCCTTATCTTCTCAATGGTGTGACGATACTCATCGTGAGGGTAACTCAGGTTCAATGAATATTGGAATACACCCGATACACCTCCTGACTACAGAGTCCATAACCAGTCATAAGTTCTAGGAGAGGGGGATATTTTCAAGGCCTTCGAACGTCCAACTTAACATTGTGCCAGTACCTTTACAAAGACTATCATGTCACTTTTTGGGATACAAAGTAAGTGTTGGCAGACATTCCATGGCGCATGGGTTTGTAGTGTTCACTACGTAGGTGTAAGATTTTGATATAATCTGATGTAGTCCCACAATAATAAATAATTGAAGATAAATGATAGACACATAAGAAAGCAATCATGCAATTATTAAGAAAGAGAAGATCTTGATTTTCCTGAAGATCTCACTCATCATTTTCTCTCTTTTCTTATTATATTCTTTTGAAAAAAGTAAATAAAAAGGAACTAGGAAAGAAAAAGAAAAAAGAGAGGGAAGAAGATGCTAACCCTGAAAGGGAAGTGGAGACCAACCCTAAAATGGCTATTGATAGAAAACATGGTAGTTGTAGTACTGCAAAAAATCTAATTATGAGAAAACCAAAGTAAATATTTTTCATTGGCAAAACAGATGATTCTATCAGCTTTATTAAGATGAAAAAACAAAGGTCATAACAAAAATGACCTTTTTTTGCGGCAAAAGCGAGTGTTCGGCCAGATTTTCTGTAGGGTGAAAATGTTTTTTAAGAAAAAATTTTGGTAGTATTTTTTATCAATGGATTGCTCTGCTCCTTACTCAATTTTTTAGCTTTGATTTCAACAAAAAATAGAAGGAACGAAAGAAAAATGTATGAATAAATAGGAACCCCAATTGCTCGACAAAAAGTAAAACACATCTCTGATCGTCTGACAACTCCCCATAGAATTTGTCAATATGTTGTACCCAGCCCCAAAAATTCAATGAAATACAATCATTGGAACAAAAAAAAGCAAGGAGAAAATGATAAATCAATAATGCATGGATTATCTTCCCAGTTTTATGAATAAAATAATTAAAAAGCAAAATTGGAATTTAAGTCGGTGAGAAAACACACATAACCCAAATTTAATACCACCCAAGGGAAAATAAGAAAGATATGAATTAATTCAAAGATCATATTCATCAATCATGTTATGAGTGGGGAAGGTATTAATAGTTCATCTCACTTGATAAACAATATTGCAACCTTTGTAGTCATCTCAGATAAAAATGTAGTGATCGAGGTTTTTATATAAGAAAATGGTGGTAAAAATGATAAAAGAGATTTTAATTGTTGGCAGACCTTTGGAGCTGGATATGGGCATGGCTTTACCATCATAACCTTCAAGGTTCAAGTTTTTAGGTGTGTTTTCATCTAAATTGCCTCAGGTTCTCCCATGATAGAGATACACCATTGGAAGTTGGAACCGTTGCATAGGAAGAGAGATATGCGAGAGAGATGGATTTAATAGAGCATGATTATCTCTTTGAGAAAGAGAGTGCAGATACAAATATTTATGAACAGATCAAATTAAGTTGCAGTTATTGATATGGATATAACATAAAAGACAACCATTACTGGTGTACAACCTACTGACATTAACATAGCAGTAGGTATTAGAAGAAGGGTCCTCTGATCACAAGTAGAAAATAAGAAAGAGAAGTAAGCATTTCTCAGGATTTAGTATAGATGAAAGGGGCCTAGCATATGTTAGGTATGTGGGTGTATTTATAGATGTAGTTTAGTGTATGGGGCTATGATAAAAACCCTCTAGAAGAGGCAGCAGATCACAGTGATGTGCCCCATTGAAGGGAACGTAGATAGAGACAATCTGCCACATGTCACACGATGAATGATTGAGATGTGCTCAGTGTCCCAGGTGGAAAGATGTCGTCTCCCATTTTGAAAGAATATTTTGGTGAAATCTGAAAAAACTTGCACAAGAAGATAAGTCAGAGTTATCTCTTAGATTGTTTTGAAAAAGTAGTTGAAGAAAGGAATGATTCTTTTTCAAAAAATTTGACTGGGTAATTTGTGATGAATAGCCTATTCAAGGAAGCATTGAAGGATGATTGTGCATAGAAAGATATGTCACAGTTATCTCTTGGATTTTCTTGGAAAAGAAGTTGGAAAAATATTTAACTCTAGGCAGTTCCACTGGGCAATCTACAAAAAATATCTTATTTAACTTAGAATTGAAGGACAAATTGCACTTTTTGTCTTAAAGAAGGTTTCTTTGTAGAATGCCCTGAACTGGTTAAAGTTGGTGAAAATGGATGGATTAAATAGGCAGAAAATGTGGGAAAATGTGGAAAAAGAGTGCAATATGGAACATGTGATGAATTTAGTCATTATGTAGGGAATTGCCATTTAAGCATGATTTTTTACTAAGTGAGCAAAAAGTAGGAGTCAACATGCATAATATTAGATAACATAATGATGAAGCATGTAGTGGCATTGGAATATTCCTTGAGAGCTTCTTTGATGATGATTTTGTCAAAATTGGGGATTTATTTAGAAGAAGGATTATTTGTGATGGTAGTTTGGTTGGACGATTTTCATGCTAAGACTGACAAAATGTTTATGTTGGAATAAGGACCAATGGTACTTCCTCTGGTTAGTAAAAAGATATGGGATTTTGTTTTGAAACAATTTGTGTTGTATAGGTAGATATCATGCATCATTTATTTTGAGAGGACCATTTAGTTAATTGATGTGTCTAGAATTATTTTGTACACTCAGTGGTGTTAGTGAATGACAAAATTTGAAGAAAACCAATAGTTGGAGATGAAGGAATATATTTAATTGATACAAGAATGGTGCAATATGAATGCCAAAAGTAATTGTAACATACTCAGGGTAATAATACTAGTGGTGAATTATTTCAAATCTCACATCAATACACTTTCAGGTGTTGAGGACCATAGAGGGATGAAAAGTGTTCAAGGGCCAAAGGATTAAAAAAAAATATTTGAAAACATCCACTTTAAAAAGAGGGAATATTCTTAGTATTAATCTAGATGTATTACCTAATTATCTCACATGTGGCACGACAATCAAAGGACCATTTGTGTAGGTAAGCTTTAGTATGTTCTTATTAGATATTATTTCAATGAGTTTTACCTTTCAAGTGGGTGGAAAATTTGTTCCCATTTATAGTGTAAAGAACTTATGTGGTACAAATACAATGAGGTGGACTAATGGCATGAGGTAGTATCAAGTATGAAATGCATTTCATGATGCCTTCTTCTACAATAGAAATTGATTTGGATTCATCACATATTTCTTCAATAAAGTCTTGGATAAGAAGGGTTCTAGTGAGGCTATGGGTAGAAGCAAGTAGTTACTCAAAAAAAACAATGTATAAGGAGGTAGGAGGTTGCGTGATCGATTGTGTGTCTTAGTGCATTTGATTACAATTAGCTCCATAAGGGGATAATATAAAATAGTGTGTGGTTGGGTTTTTTTGGTGAGAAGGGAATGGTGTATGTGAGGCATGTACAAATGGATAGAGAACACAATTTTATATCAAGGGATCTCCTCATTATGTATGCAAGGTTACATGTTAGAGAGACATTGTTCACAAAATTGTATATACTAGGAACAAAAAATGAAAAAATAGCCCAAATGTTTGTTAGAGGGACATGTTAGATTGTGTATCCATCCATGTCGGTAAACTTATATTGACATTATATTTATGTCGCTTCACTACTTCAAGAAGTTCTAACATTTCTACACGTAGTGTTTTGTTCCAGAGTAGAAATGCCTTATGTTTAGGAGATGTGAGAACCATGTTCGTCCCTAGAAATCTTAAGCTTCCATGACTTCATGCAATATGACTAGACCTAAGCATCATAGAAAATGCGAGCTTTTTGCACCCTCGTTGTTTACTCTCAGCAATGCCACATCTATGAAAAAAATATTTTTAGGTCTAAGTTTCCTCTTTCTTTTATATGACACTAAAGTCCACTCATGTGTATGTGGACATGGAGCTAAAGTAAAGGTAAAATGATGCTTGGAATGAAGATTATAGGAGAGATACTAAGTTTTAACATCAAGAGTCTTATGTCTATATTCTAATATGAAGCACAATCAAGAGGGGTGTCATCTCATGAATCATACATTCAATACTAAGAAATAAAGGTAGGTACTTCTCTAAGCATAAAACCAATTGGGATGGTGTAGATTTCTATTTTGTAGACCCATGGAAGTCAACTTTTGGGGGAAACATGAATTCATAACTTACCTATGTGTAGTGTAACTAAATGTCAAGGGTTGTTATGGTAGTTTGTTGTGCTAAGGGCATAACAAATTTCTTCTCCTATAGGGAATACATGTTGGTAGAATTGGAAGAAGTGAGTTTGACCATCCTCTCAAATAATTATCTCTTTTGTCACTTGGCTAAGGATAGATAGGAACTCTAAAAGCATCTTGACCAAAGTAGAAAAAAACCAAATTCTCCCTTATAAGGGAGGCAACCATATGCTAAGAAATATGGAGGGATTTTGTAGACGTTGTTCATGACATTGATTTGGATTCAATAAGTATTAGTAAAACCCAATAAATATGAATGATGTTTCTAAGGGTAACATCAACCATTCTTACAAGTCTATCCTAGACAATAGTGATACCTATTTTTTAATATATATTTCACCATACTCAATGAGAAATGATCACAAAGGAAGATAGTAGAAATACATTTTTTTAACTTTAGGATCTTTTCTATCATATGAGATGTTATACAAAACCTTTTGAGATTAAAAATTAGGAGGTATGGAGAAGAGAGCCAACTGTGGTTTCAGAGATGAAGTCACCCATATTTACATTGAGAAAATAGACCAAGAACCAAATAATCAATGGAAAAGACACAAAGAAACTAGATCCCGATATGGAGAAAAGCCTGTCATCAAAGGATGGGATTTAAAAAATACATGGGGTTTATAGGAATAACTTTAAAACAAGAGAATAAGAGGTGGATATTGGGTTCTATGTAGGATTATTAACAAAGATAAAATGTAGTGACAAGAGAACCCATAATGAAGTGGACTTTTGCATATACTTGATCTATTTATCCAACTACCCCTCATATATATTTTTTTTACTCCACTTAATCATTTCATAATCAATGTTGGCCTATTACTCCCTATTTGGAAACCTAGGGTTTTAGTTTGGTTAATTGTAACTTTTTAAGTAAAACCTTACAAATGATCCAAGGCTTCACTCTATGTCATTCATTAATGATATATTCTTCCACACTACTTGATGACTTAACTTTTTGATGAAACTCAAAATTCTACAACAAGTTAGATCTCTATGGGAAAGTTGATGATAAAGGGATGCCACCGATTCTATCTAGCATGATATATTTGTATTCTTGTAGTTTTTCTTTCTATGTCACCTTAATGATTTAGCTTGTAAACACTTGATGTTTCATTTCATTAAAGTGAGTTTTGATTCATATACATACGTTGTTTGTATGAGATTGGACACTTGAGCATGTGCCCATTGGATACCCTTAGCATTTCCTACAAGGGTTTTGGGATTGGGATTTGATGGATGAACATTTCCATGATGGTTGGGATCTGGGACAAGCAAACCAGCTATATGTAATTGAAAATTTTAATTTTGAATATCTATAAACCAAGGAAAGAAATACCCAATATTGCAATTGAGATTTTAGAATTGGGCACACATGGGGGTTCTGGTATAATCACTTCCTATCCATATAATTATGGTGTATGAGGCTTGTATTCATGACCTTCTCCCTTACCATGGCAAATTTTGTGAAAAAACTCCAATGGGATGGGAAGAAAAAAGAAGGCGTTAAGAGCCCCTCCTGGCCCAACCCTAGACACTCTAAGATCCTTTTGATTGCCAATTTCTCCAGACCTCCAGGAAAAGCATGAAAAAAATGCAAAATAGGAATAAGGTTTTCCTATAACCCTAATATGCCAAATGCATCTATCTCTTCTCTAAGGACCGCCTTGGGCCACCCATTTTGTAGAAAATAGAATTCTTTCTCAACTCTATCTCTATCTCTCTCTATCTCTTTTTCTCAAATGACTTTATTTCTCTTGAATATGGGTATCCTACATATGGAAAATAACTAACACACAAACAAAAATGTAAAATTTGACTGATATTATAATGATACTAGGATATGATATTGACTCAAAATTCAATTATGTGAGATAATTTGATGACACTCTTTGACATATATAAGTTTAATGTAATTTCTTATACCATGCAAAAATTACGTCCAAAATCAACAAAACAAACTTTTCTATTTTGGAAGTGAATATCAAGATCTTAATAATGATGAATTCATGGGGAAAACTTATGCACCATGTATTGTATGTTGAAAGGTCCCAATTGATTTCCATATCATTCAACTATAAATTTGTATCAATATTTTTGAGACAAAAAAGACCTTGATAATATCTTAGGACAGACTGGCTATTGAGAAGCCAAACTATGATTATGTGTGCTCCTAGAAAACCCCTTATTATTATCCTTGAGAGGAATGAACAAAATCATGATATTTGGATATGCTTGAGCTTGAACCATGGTTGATTGATGATGAGAATCTTATGTTGTTATACTAATGAATTCTTACCTTGACTAGGTAATCTAGAGGATAGAGTGGAGGTGTGGGATTCCCTAGACTACTAGTGGAATCTATAGTTCTTGATATATGTAGTACCATGAGGCACCCCAATTTATCAAGTAAAACTAGTAAACTTTTCAACTTTCACAAGGATTAACATAGAGTTGATTATATGCACATAACCACATTAGAATATTACAATATTAATTTTCTAAAAGTGATGCATGTTAAAAACATGGACATCAATTTTTGGAAAACATTACTCTAAGTTCCCACTAATAGCACTAAAAACACCTTGATATTTTTTCTATCCCCACAAAACCCTTATGCTTCCTCAGTGTTTGCACCATTCCTCTCTTAATGGGTCATTGATCTAGGAAGTTACATCCTTCACCCCATGATGTTGTACCACATGGCCTAGATGCCTCTTTTCCATCCTCTTGTTGCCATTTACTTCCTCCTATTCTCATTGTCGCTCTATTGTCTTTCCCATACCGTCACTACAACCCACCATTAATGCAATTGTTAGCGCTTTCATTTTCCCTTCTTGTGCTTCCATCAATGCATCTATCACTATAAAACCTTTAGGTTAATTGAACCCCATATTCTTGATTTATCTTTTATTTTCCTACTTATGTTCATTGGATAACCTATTCTTGAGTGTCTCCCTCACTATATTTGTGTAAAAACAAGATATGGGAGAGGGAAAATGCATATATAAGTCTTGAATAGTGATTCTTAATGCTTGATTGTTTCTTTATTTCTTGTTTATGCTACATAATAAAATGGGATACTTCTTGTTTGGTTTGTTTTTTATCAATATATGCCTATAATAGAAATGATTCCTAGATGTTGAAACACTCTAGGGTTTTTATGAATAATGTATAACATGAATTAAAGAATTGGATCTTGCTTATTAAATGTACAAATTATGTTATACGTATCAACTTATTTTTGATATGTAAATCATGATAAATGTTCCTTTATTAATCTCTATGTTTAGTGACTTGGTTATTTTTGGAAATGTGAATATTGTCTAGATGAAAGATCACACCTAGGACCCATAAAGCTCAGATACATACCCCAACCCTAAGGACAATAATGACTACATCTAGTATCTCACTAGTTTTACATGAATTAACCTAAATCATCTTAGTTTAGACTTAAATTAGAGATATGTATACCAAATTATTTGTGAATAGGATAATATATATTAATTTATTTTGTTGTCATCCTAGATTTACTTGTTAGGAGTAAATATTGGATAGTCCCTAGTTTGGTGCTATACTTTACCACTTAATCTCAATTATGATGTTACTATTCAATGCATATTTGGTTTTTAAGATATTTCAGAAGTGATTTCCTATTTGTTCTCTAAGTACATTTGTATGTTGATATTTTCTCATCTCATTAGTTTTCTTACATAACTAACGGGTAGGGAACAAAAACTTTCTTGAAAACCCAACACACATTACATACTTACTATGAAGATTTGGTTTTCAACAATGAGATAGGTGGTACACGTTTACCAATTTGCATTATAAATACTATCAATAAAAATAACAAGTTCCACACCATCTAGAACATTTTAACATAGAATATATTGACCTAACACCCAAATTCAATACTCAATTTCCTAATTTTCCATATGATTCAAAAAGGATTGAACACGGATATCCATTCCAAATTGTTACACATTGGGTTTACAAGAGGACTATATGAGTTTGTAAGATTTTTTAGGAACATAAGAGATGTCCTAGAGATAGGATCTATTTCCCTTGTATGAATTTCAGTAATAATATGAAAGTCGACATTGTTGAGGAACTTAAATGTCATGATATGTGCAATTGTATAATATAGGATATATTGAATGGTATTAGCATCAATATATTATGATTACTAGACTAGTAAATATCAATACTCATAATAGCCTAGAAGAAGAAATGGAGAAGGATGTTGATGTCAATGAGCCAGTTTGAATTTATATGGTTGGTTGAATGCTAGATATTTGTGGGGATAATCATGTTGTCCCACTTTCATAGATACAAACATTGTATAAGGTGCTAAGAAAACATTATATTTTGGTTGTACTAAGTTCATGAGGTTGAGAATTAAGTTGAGATATCATAGTCTAAAATCTAACAATAGGTGGAGTGAGAAATATTTTTATATGTGTTATCTTTGTTGAAAGGAATGCTTCCTTAAGGCATGAAAACTCCCAATATCTTAATATGAAGCAAGAAAAATGTCATGCACAATGAGAGTGGAGTCTAGGTAGATACATGTATGCCCAAACAATTGTGTTTCATTTGAAATAGACTATAGTAATTTGAAAAAATGTCCAAAATGTGGGCATCAATGTAGAAATGGACACTTCATGTAAGATTAAGAATGACTGTCCTGTTGGTATGTATGCCCATAGAGCCCGTCATATGATTATTGTAATGGCATACTTTGTAAATGATTTGAATAATAATAAAGACAATTTCCATCTATATGTTTGATCTGTTTTGAGATAAAGATATAACATGTTAGATGACTAAAGAATCATATTACTCAATGATGTATGTCTTCAGGTTAAGGACCTGAATAATGAGATCATACGGATGTTAAGAGTATACATTCTTGTTATGTCCCTAGTCAGTTATTGTTGTGACAATATCCATAGACATCAATAATTAATAAGACTAGATTGTGTGTTGGTTGATGACAGAATCTCATTTGTCATGATATATGATATCAAACCAAGAACATAGATACATGTTAGAGAATAGTGTATCGGATAGACTGACCATAAGAGTGATGCATGGAAGCCACACTCGGTTAGTCATGATCATCTCTTATAGTATTGGTGGTAATTTTGGTTCTTAGACCTGAAATCACTACACTCATCGCATGTTGTTGGGTACACTTTGACATCATCAAATGCAGTCCTGAAATATGGATTGTTAGAAAGGTCATGATTGTGTGGCTTTGAAACATGGGGTTTTGACTGTGAGTGATAGATATGGAATTTGTCCCTCGTAAGGGAGTATGATATCCTAGCCACTTGATAAGCAAGACTAAGAAATACATGGCCATGTACATGTGAATCAATATATGATATTGAGCTTACATATATCTCAAACAATCTACTCTAGTTCAAGAAACATGGATTGAATGTTTGTAGAGGATGACAAGTCCATGCCTTGAGTTCAATCCAAATATTAGTGACAAAGGAACTATACATTCATTGTAACACCAATAATATATTGTAGGTTGAAAGTTGTTCTCCAACTTTCCTTTTCTCTTAGGTAGCACTGATGTGCGACTAGGTACCGCTCTTTCCTTGTGAAGTCATAAGTAAGTTATGGACTTTCACTGCCAATGTGAAATGGGACCTATAGGGTCACACACATAGGATTAACCTGGAAGAGGAGTTTATCCATGAATTTTGTTTACATTGATTACTAAAGTGTTTAGGTACTCAATTAAACAATTAATCAATAGACTTGACTCAAAATCATCAAGTTCAAGTGTTGAACCAAGTGAATGAAGTGTCAGATTGATTGAGAACTGCATTGACTGAGTTCTGCACAACCTGGACCACCAACCGATCGGTTCACTGGGTGAACCGATCGTCTCATGGTCAGTGAGATGACCAATTCACTCTAGTGAACCGATCGGTTCATATGGACCAAACGAGCAAGTGTTGGGTTTCTCGGTTCATGAGAAAAGTTTGTCGTTTCACTTGTTCAATTGAATTGGGACAAGAATTAATCTTTGCATAAACTAGAAATGAATAAGAAAAGTCAATTGCAGGCAAGTTAAGGAAGTGAAATGTCTGGTTCACTGGGTGAACCGATCGACTCACCTTCCCAAACTATTGGCTCAGTTGTGAATCAGCCGGTTCTCCTATCACAGTGCAAACAGTTTGTGGAAAATATGGACCCTTCTACTCCCAAATAGACTGGGAACCCTGAACCTACCCTCTACTAAAAATAGAGGGGTACAGAGGGCTTCTCAGAACACACAACTTAGAACATCAATTTCTCTGAAAAGTTGTTGTCCTCTCTAGTTTTGTAACTAAGAGAGCCCAAGCAAGTTCTACCCATCCAAGGAGGAATAACGAGGGAAAGACAACTGTAGAAAAGTGACTGGTGGTAGGAGAGTGTGTCGGTGACTAGTACACTAACAGAAGGGGATGACTCCTTCTATTCTGTCCTTCAGGACGACTAGAGTTCCTGATGGTCTATGTGGACTATCTATAGAGGCGGGAGATTTCTACCACTCAGGAAGATGACAGTCAACCACATTCTGGGTCAACACTAGGTGCTGCACAAACGTCATCGAAGACTAGGTGGTTGAAAATTGCACTAGCTACGAGATGTTGTCACTAAGCAAGCCTCCAGACTAGGTATATCCCATTAAACCATCTTTCCTATTGCATAGTTGTTGATGTGATATGTTGGTTATGGGTTTGTGGTTAGATAAAATATTTGTTTCCATTACTTGTTCTGTCCCACATAACCCAACATCTCCTATAAATGTGATGTGCTATTTACCTACAATATCACCATTTAAAAGATTATTTTATAATTTAGAAAATTATAAGGATATATCTTGGTATGCATAGATAAAGAAATATGTGGGGTCCTATAACATGCATATGATTGCTTATAATGGGGTAGCATTGGTTTGCAGTACCCTAAATTGGTTGATGAAGTAAGGAATTTTGTACTTGGTCATTGCACTGTGATATGAATACTTGTGGTATAGTAATCACCCAACATAGTACCTGCCTTTCTATAATTGTAATATAAAATCTTCTTCTTGGTTGTGTATGAAGGATAAGCATGTCCTATTATCAAGTATATTTCAAGGCCTAAGCGAATTGGAAATGAAATTTGTTTTTCTTTAACCTCTGATTGATGACTTAAGAAATGGCGGGAAGGCATTCTGACTTATGATGCTTAACATTGATATAATTTTAATTAGCATGTTATGCTATTTTGTACATTACTAACTTCCCAGCTTTCAAGAATTCGTCTGGTTATAATCTAAGAGGATCCACATCATATCATATTAGTGAAGAATGTGTATACTTTCCCTTTTGTCCCCTTATAAAGGTTTGTAAATATAATTACCAATATTTTCCAAAAATAATTATGAATTCCAACTAAAATATGGTGGGAAGACCTATTATCATAGTCATCAAAGACTTCTCTCACCATTTCTTCTTATTGAAGAAAGAACAAATTATTAGTTGATTAGGTGAGGAATGAAGTGCTCTAAAACCTATATTAGGGAAGGATGCTAATGAAAATGAATTTGATTATCAATGTATTTAGTAAGATAAATAAAAACCTCATACATGGGATAAATCTTTATACAAGAAGTGGTCTACATTCTAGGGTCATCTCAATAAAATTGGAAAACTAGACATTGTTCTGATGTCATGCTTGTTGTTAAAAATGTTTACAATAATATAATTGATACACTATTGAATATACCGGAATTAAATAAAGATGTCATAAACCCTAAATGGATGTACATGAAATAGGAGTAAGGAAAGAACTATATGTAGTGATAAGGGCTCACTTCTCGTATTTAACTCCTTCTTTCTTCAACTATAGTAGATAAGAGAAAAAAGTATGTTGTGAGTTCTTACATAATGTTAAGCTACCACAAATATACTATTATAATATCTATATTGGCATCTGAAAGATAGAAAGACAATAGGTCTGAGATCTCATGATTCTCACACTCTAATGATTTTTTCCCTTTGTCTATTTGATCTATACTTGTGAAGCATGTCAGGTTTGCATTCACAAGGATTTGTTTCTTCTTCTGAGAATGTTCATCAAAGTGTTAAATTGACATCTCAATAAGTTGCAAAGTAGTGTGATTACTACCTTGTGCCTTCTCGATATGTATTTCATACCTTCAGTTCATCTTGTTGTCCATCTGACCAGGGAGGTGAAGATGTAGGGTCCAATTTATTGATCATGTTTTTTTGGATGAAATTTTCCATCATTACCATCCTAAAATCCTATTTTAATGACAAATATGTGTTTAGGAAGGAAATCAACTTTTTTGATGATTTCCCAAGCTGTAATTGAAATATATGGAATGCCAAAATTTTGTCATTGTGAAACTTATTGTGACAAGGAAAATCTAGGAGCATGAAAGAAAGGAATTATTCATGTGTTATTGAAAGAAGAGCACTTGTATGTTTTATACAACATCAAAAAGTGGTTATTTATATCACTTAACACGCCAATCCTATCAAGAGAAAGCATACCCAATATAATTAAAAGTGGCTTGCAAGGGAGCATAATCTGACATTTATTAGGCGGCTTGAAGATAAATTCTTTAGTCAACTATCAAAAACACCAAATTATGTTATGATGAATATCAAATGGCTCGCCTTTTTTAATCATGAAGTGTGCTTCTCATATATATTAAACCAAATCCTACTAAAATTTACTAGCAGACGAATCAATATCCAATCAAGAAAAACCTATATATGCAACATGATATCAAAATCATTCACAATTATATTCCATACTATGATAGTAGATAGCCTATCATATTTAAAAATGACATGATTCCTAAGGAAGAAAATATTTTATAGGATTGTAACAATCATCATACATCTATTCTTCTTTGTGATATCCATGATATCATCTCATCATTCATGGATCATTGGTACATGGTTGTGTGATTTGGTCCATATATCCTTTATGAAATAGTAGTTTCTGTGGTTGTGGTTGATGTTTTCTTCTCCCCGAGAGCTTATGAAACATCTAGACACTAGACAAATCCCTCTTTTCTATAGTATATCTTTAGTAGTGAGCCTTCCCTATAAGGTTTTCCAACTTTGAATGTGGAAACATTGATGGGTATTTATTTTCCATAGATAATGAGCCTGGATTACAATGAGGTGGGACATAAGGTAGAGGTTCCATGATCCCTTTAATGTGAACTGTGAAAGACCTACATGGTAATATGTACCTTTATCTCCATCTCCTTGAATTTTTTAGCATACTTGTTTTAGTGGTTCAATTCCTCGAAGAGTTGGAAATGTCCATCCCTCTTCCCTATGATGGGGTTTAATTTCTTAGAAGTGTCTAGACATGTATGTAACTTACAATTAGTGCGCATGAGTTGGTGTAGGAAGCATCCATTTATCCATGCATCATTCCATAGTGATGTAGAGTTATCCGATTTAATATTTAATGTAATTGGGGGGAGGAACTCATCCTTGTTCCTTAGAAGACAATATCCAACTATGGTACTATTTAGACAAACATATTCATATTGAACTTTCTTTGAAGTATAAATTGTTCACCCACTTGATACACATAATATATTTGTCATTCGAAATATACCAAAGCAATCATAGCATCCCATCCTTCTCAATTTTTGGGTCCACTAATTCCTAAACCACCTTCAAACTTCAGTATGTATATCATTGCCCATGAGACAATGTGAATATGGTTAGAACCATATCTATCTCTCCAAATAAGATTGTGTATTTGTTCATCTCCTCCATCATCGCCTTTGGCAATATAAGATGCATGTCCAAAAGAGATGGTATTTCGACAACGTAGAGATCACAAAATCTAGCCTGCATGCTATGGACAATAGGATGATCTTCCATGAGTCAAGTTTGGTCTTCATCGTGTTTATAATTGGAGTGCAAAAACTTTTTGTGAGATGGCTTACAACCTTTGGAATCCCAAGATATTTTTCTGGGAATTATGTATCCTAGATCCCAAGAAAATCAATGATGTTTTTGGGAACAATTTTATTGAGAAACAACTGGCTCTTGTATAGGTTTAGTTAAAGCCGAAATAATAAACACAATGGGTCCAAATTCTTCTTTATGCCTTTGAAATGTTTACCAGTTAAATGAGAAAATAGTAAGAGGTCCCCAATAAAAATAATATGAGATAACTTAGTGCTCCATACTCAAAGAGGAGTGATAGAATCATTTGTGACAACTTTATTAAGAATGGACATTAGGTATTGCATCCCAATCATAAAGAGGTATGGAGCAAGTAGGTCCCCTTGTCTTATACCTCTAGTGTCTTGTAAAATATGTGTTTGGGCTCCATTGAAAATGATCTAGAATGAGTCAGTGTTCATACACTCCCTAATCCACTCCACCCAAAATTGAGGGAACCCCATCTCCTACATGACATTGTGGATATAATTTCGATTAACAAAGTCATAAGACTTGCTAAGGTCTTATTTAAGTAATAGTTTCCTACTATTATTTTGACTTTTGAAATCTTGGACTAGTTCATTTGCAAGCAACATGGCATCTAATATGCAGCACCCCTTGACTAAAGCACACTGGTTTATGCTGAAGAGAGTAGGTAGAACATCTCTAATATGAGCACCAAGAATTTTTGGGATAATTTTAAATACAAAGTTATAAAGTGAAATTAGTCTTGATTTGTTCACTTTCACCAGTAGTTTGACCTTTGATATTAGAAATATATGTATTATGGAATTCTTTTAAAATTCTAACCTTTTTGAGGAAGTATTTTATCCCCAAGTAGACATCCCTTCCTACTATGTACCACATTGATTTGAAGAAGTGAGCATTCAAACAATCTGTCCAGGTGACATATCATTGTTTTATTTAATCTCTACTTCATATATCTCCTAATCTATAACTCACTTTCCATATCGTCTTGTTTTTGGTTATTCAACTTAGTCAAGTTGTTCCATGTACGATTTTGGTCTCAAAGTTGCCATTGTTTATCTAAAACATTGCTATAGTGTTGCAAGAAGATTTTTCTGCTATCCTCATCTCCTCTAATCCAGTTCCCATTATGTTCAAGGATCTTGATTTTTATTCCTACTTCTTCTTGTCCTAAGTGAATCATAAAAAAATTATTATTACTATCCCTATGTTTAATCCAATACACTTATTTCTGTCATATTGTAGATTCCTCATATGATTAGGCCAAGATTGCCTCCTCTTCATTATTTTTAGCTATTACCCAGAGTAGATCATCATTAGGATCACAATCAGCTTCTTCATTGGCAAATAGAGCTTCTTTCTCCCTATTTTTTTGCTAAATCATTAAGGTCTCCGAAATTTAAGTTATAAGGAATTTTTTGGTATGCCTGAATTCTTGACATACTATACATGGGGTTTCCAGTGTCCTTCCAAGCGTCCTTAAAGATCTCCTTGAAACTAGTAAGGGACACCCATGTACTAAATTATTTAGTAGGGTACATATTTCTTTTCTTCTCTTTATCTACGTGTAACACTTGGCCACAATGGTCACTCTAAATTGCAGGCACAATTTCCAACCACAACTTATGATATGCAATTGCCAAAAATGTCCTTTCAATGGCTTGCCTTTAATGAAAATCGAATGTCATATCATACAAAGGGTACGACACAATGGATATTCACTCTACACAAAGCATCAAGATGAAGTTAGTGTAGTACAAAACAATCGAGTCATTGCAAAAGCATCTTCTCTATATCTTTATAGTGATATGGGTTAGAGACAACAACAAACTAAGATGTCATATTACAATGTTGTTAGACCTATGCATATTTTACTACACAAGGTTTAAAGTTCTCATCTTTATGTGTAATTGGGGGGGTAAATACAAAATAGTTGTAGTTGATGTGTTTCGTTTAACAATAGTGAATTTTGTAAAGATTGGAAGACATCATGGGAAAAAACAATAATCTATATCGATAACCCAAAAACTAAAGCTAGTTTTTCATTATTTAGGGAAAAAAGGTAGTTCATTTTAGATCCTATGGTTCAAGAAGAGTAATATGACAAATACAATTACCAATTCACAATTGATTTTCTATGTGTGAATGTTGAATGTAGCATTGATTAAAACAACATGTCAATTTCATAGGGAGGGAGTTTGGTTGACAAACAATCCAACCTATACTAGAGGCACATGTTTCTTCCACTGATGCTTATATATTATATTCAAGTTTGTTTACGAATCTACATTTTTCAACACTAGATGTGTCTGATTATTTCACGTATGTATATATATTATCACTTAACCATGTTTAGTATTCTATATTTCTCAATACAAGTTGTGTGTTTTTCTTTCACTTAGGAATATATACAATAGAAATATTTTGTTAGTTGATTTCTTAGATCATTAATTTCTTCGAGAGATGGATTAAGGGTTGGACATGTCGTAGAGTTACGTAGCCTAGAACCTGCTTTGAGAGAAGGCTTATGATTTTGAAGGGTATATACCACAGATATCTTTAAGGCAATTAACTAATAATTAAATTACTATGAGAGTGGGATTTGTATTTGATTGGGTAGTGAATTATGTTGTGAGGTGGGTAATTCTTGCTACAGTACCTTGGTCTAGGGTTAGGAGAGATGAATATTGATAAATAAAGTTAATTTCTATATAAACAATGCTGAAACTGTATTCCTAGGGAATCCATTCCAACTATGATAACAACCTCAGTAACTTAGTTTTAATTCTTGCAATTAATCAACTAATTCATCAATCACCTTTTGTTCAGGTCTAGTTGATCGAGTCATAGTTAGTAGTTGTCTTTGGATTCACATTTCCCTGTGTTCAATATCCATGCCTCCTTTATCCTATTTTACATTGATATGTGCACTTGTATTTAATACGTGTAGTAAACATGCATCACATAAGTAAGACTGCTTTCAGGACTAGGTATGGTCATTGTGGGTTTGTGGTTATGTTGTTTGGGTTAACTAATGCACTGATTGTCTCTATGGATCTTATGAACATGGTATTCAAACCGTACATGGATTAGTTTGTGTTTGTATTTATTGACAATATATTGATATACTTCGGGAATAGTCAGCAACATGAACAACATCTTTTCCATGCATTGGAGTTGTTTATGCAACATTGGTTGTATGCTAAGTTCAGCAAGTGTGAATTTAAGTTGACCTAGGTACCTTTTCTTGATCATATTATATCTTCTAAGGGTGTATGTGTAGACCGTAATAAGGAAGAGTATGTATTGGAGTGGGAGAAGCCCAAGACACCAAGTGAGGCAGAGGAGGTGGATGAAACTAATCAAAGATTATGACTATACGATGGACTACCATCCTGGAAAGGGAAATGTGGTGGCTGATGCACTGAGAAGGAAGTCATCTTCATCATCATCTATGGACACACCACAATTATACTCCATGGTGTGTCACAAATGAGACATGTTAGTATCGCTTAGATAGACAAACCTACAATTGGAGATTTCCTTGTTGGTCAGATTGCTAGAAAAGTTTTAGGTGAGGCCTACCTTGATACAACAGATCAGAGATACCCAGAATAGTGATGCCATTTTATAGAATATCCAATCATAGTTTGGCAGTAAAAAGCATGATGGTTTTCATGAGATAGATGATGGTACAATTTGTTTCCATAAATAGGACACTGGTTCGAGAAGTTGATGGCCTGAGGAAGGTGGTACTTGAGGAGGCTCATTCCTTTATGTAGGTGATGCATCCCTGAAGTACCAAGATGTACCATAACCTAAAGGACCTATACTAGTGTCCAGATTTGAAGCGTGATGTGGTAGAGTTCTTGCTAACTATCCCATTTGTTAGCAAGTCAATGCCAAGCATCAAAGGCATGCATGTACATTATGAACTTGACCTATACTATAGTGGAAATGAGATCATATAACCATGTACTTTATGGTTGGTATTCCTAGGATAACCAAAGGTCATGAGGACCAAGTCAGCTCACTTTCTTCTAGGCAAGATGACGTACACAATAAAGAAGTTAGCACAGATATATGTTGATGAGATAGTTTGTCTGCATGGAATCCAAGTTATCATATTATCTTATAGAGGTCCTCAATTTATGATCATGTTTTGGGAACATCTACATACAACTTTGGGTACGCAGTTGAGGTTTAGCACAACTTTTCACCCGTACATAGATGGTCAGCCAGAGAGGACCATTCAGACGTTGGAAGATCTATTGTGAGCATGTGTCCTATAGTTTCTTGGTAGTTGGGATGTGCACCTGAGCTTATTGAGTTTTCTAACAACAACAACTGTCATAGGAGTATAGATATGGCATCGTATGAGGCACTATATGGGAGACGTTGTTAGTCACCTCTTTGTTGGTACGAGGAAGATGGGTATTAGCTTTTGGGTCCTGAGTTAATGCAACAGACTATAAAGAAGATCAAGGTGACACAACAACAGTTGAAAATAACCCAGGACAAACAGAAGTCATATGTAGATAATTGTTGCAAGTCGTTGGAGTTTTAAGTTGGAGATTGTTGTACCTTAAGGCTTCCCCATGGATAGATGTGTTGAGATTTGGTAATAATGGTAAGTTGGCTCCTAGATTTATGGGACCATACCCTAATTTTTTATGTGTTGAAAAGATGGAAAAAAAGTTGGAGTTAGCGCCAGAGTTGCACAATGTCTTTCATGTCTCCATGTTGAGGTAGTGTCACCCAAATATAGAGCAGATGATATAGCCAGTAGAGGTTGAGTTGGAGGAGGATGTTTCATATGTGGAGGGTCCGTTTTTGATCCTAGATAAGCGTGTGCATAAGTTTAGGACGAAGGATATAACTTTGTTGAAGGTTTTGTGGCATCACTGTGGTGTAAGACCACGTGGGAGTTAGAATATGAGATGCATAGGAAGTATTGATGCTTGTTTGTGTAGGATTTCGGTGGTGAAATCCTTGTTAGGGGTTTATGGTTGTAAGACCCTAATCTAGATTTAGGGATAAACAAGATCAATTAACCTAATTGGGTGCTTAAAACATTAGTCAAACCATAATATTTTCTTTGATATCATGTGACAGAGCTAAGTCTCATGTTTGATCAGTTTGGACACTATTTGAGTATGTTATGCAATATTTGTGTTTATAAGGGCTTCTATTCAATTTACTCATATCTAGGGGTTTTCTTGTAATTTTTCACATGCTTGCTGTACCTCACATTTTTTCATATCATTCTTTATTTATTTGTAGCTTGGGGTGCCTTTTTGTACCTTTGGTTTTGTGGTGACATATAACCTTGGGTTTAGGGCTAGGTTCCCTCACCTAGATGCCCTAGCTTGATGGTCTATCCTTAGGATGATGGGATCCTATGGTCCACCTCTAGGTAGTGGGATACAATGGTGGTCTTTTGATGCATAAAGGTCAATGGTTTTCCCTAGTGAGACACCTAGGTCGATGGTTCTACTTGTGTAGTGCTCCAACCGATGGTGACACTAGGGTTTTGCTAAGGACCAAGGGAAGGTAGAAATCAATGGGCCACCTATTTTTGAATGTCAATGTATTCCTTGAGGTTGACATCCAATGGCCCCCTGGCTACCACAACCGTTAAATGGCCTGGTTTGCATGGATGAGATGTTTTTGACCTTGGATACATGGCATGCATGGTTAGACACCTCTACCTTCCCTTTTCTCTCACCAAAAGCTTTATATACCTCTCTCTTTCCATGAAAATGATCTATTTATACTCTCTCTTCTTCTTCTTTCTACTTGGATCCTGTCCCTCTTGCTTGGTGGAGAAGAAGGGGCTCAAGGAAGATGAAGCGTGGCCAACCTTTCTTGCATGTGCACCTAGCATTTGGATTTATTCTTGTTGAGGTTGTGGTGCTTCCTTGCCTTTCTTCTTGTCCTAGATGAGTGAGATCTCACTCCCTTCCTTCATTTTCCTTATTTCCCTACCTCCTTCTGTCTTTCTTCTTTGTCGAATCCATGGTGGAGTATGATCTAGAGTTTGAGAACACCTTCCTTCTTGCTTCTTTGACCTAAGGATTGATTGCTTTAGGAGAAGGGAGATGGCTTGGCCGAGTGGAGTGCACAATCTAGGGTTTCCTCTCTCTTTCCTATATCTACCTTTCTGTTTGGAGATTCATCTTATACCTTGATGCAAGTCATATAACTTTCTTCACATTTATTTCTTGCTCTTAACTTGCATGAACAAGATCTTTCGCTCAAACGTAGTTCTAAGTAGAAAGATAATACCTTTGCCTAGCATATGAGTTATCAGGCAGTTTCTGAGCAGACAATCTCCATATATGCACCCCTAATACCTTGTTCATGTTTCTACATTATAAGTGAATATCTAAACCTTTCTTGCATGTGGGAATCAAGGTTTTGTTTCCTCAAACGATGGGTTTTATCTAGTGTTTTGAGCTGTTTTCTCTTGTTTCCATAACTCGATGGTTGACTCCTTACAATGAATGATGGTTTGAATTAGTGTTGTTTTGATGTACCTTCTTGTGCCCAAAACATATGGCTATGTTCCTCTAGTTTTTCAAGACTTTATTCTCATAATAAGTGGTTTCAATCAATGGCTTTCCTCCCTCTAGTAAATAATGGTTAACTTGGTTTTTGGATATGTTTTTCGACCTGTTGTGGATAAACAATGGTCGTACTGGACACGTGGTCGATGGTCCTACTAGACTATTGGTTGATGGTTTCATCTGATCCATGGTCAATGATTTCATTGATTCCATGGTCGCTGGTTAACAACCAATGGTTCTACTAGTCTGTCAACAAACAATGGTCACTCTACTTGATCACAAATGATGGTTTTCATGATGTCCACATATGATAGTCGTCTTGTTGACCACAATTGATGGTCCCTCTGTTGTCAATAAACAATGATGTTCCTAGTATTAACATCTGATGTATTTCCTAGGTCATGATTTGATGGATTTTCTAGGTCATGGTTTGATGTCTTTTCTAGGTCATGATTTGATAGCTTTCCTATGTGTGTGATTCAAGGTTTTTCATGTATGGAATCCAATGGTCTTGTCTATACAACATCTGATGGTTTTATTGGAGGTTAATGATCCAATGGTGGTGTTTTGTCTTGAGCACATCTATGATCCAATGGAGGTACTAGATGGGAAGGGTTGTGCTTTGACCTAAGTAAGCATAAGAACCAATGGTAAGTTGAATGTTGAATGTTGAATGTTGAATTGTAACATCCACTTAGTGTACCTTTTTGAACCTAACCCTAATACAGCTAAATGATGATGGTTAATCATACTTAGCTTCCTTTTGTGTTCCTATAATGATGAAATTCTCTCTCTCAATGATTATGCTTATTCTCTTATGCTATCATGTGAACATCATATCTCTTTAATGCAATATTACACTAAACCTATGTATTACAAGTATAGTGATGGTTTTGGAAGATTCTATAATGTGTGAAAGATAATGATATTCTTGTAGGAGAAAATGTGATGGTTTTATTGACCTTTGGGCATGTATTGATCCTTGGTGGAGGTGTAATCCTCTTCATGATGTGATAAGGATTGGTACCTATGATGGTGTGATAAGAATTATGTCTCATACATTTTATATCTTATGGAACTGTGACATACCCATGTTTTTTTAAAAATCCTTTAGGTTTTGTATATAACTTGATTGATGTAGTTAAAATATACCCAATTGGCATTCACTGATCAAGTGAAACGTTAATCATGTAGGCCCTGTGTGGTAGAACCATTCTAATGTTAGGATTTTCTAGATGGGGAAATAAGTATTCCTAAAGGGAAGCCCGGAGTCATATATTGTTGAGTATATGTGGGTGCAAGAGATTGTGTGTCCTTGACTTCCTGATCCCAAGGTTTTGAGGATGACTTTGGTCATACCTCAGAAGGAGAATGGATGTGGTTATATCTTGGATATATGCATAAAACATGTGATTGAGGATAGTTGTGGTTACTAGTTCGATGACCTATATACCAAGGGAGGACTAGGTTGTTTGCAGCTTGACCTAATGTGTCGCTACAGCTAGCTCGTACTGACTGAAGGCGGATGAGATCTTAGGATTCCATCTCTCCTAGATCTTGTATGGAATTGATTTCAACTTAGCAGTGGTCAGTTGGAATTTTGAGTGGTATACCTCAAACTCCATAGGTCTTAATAAAAGACGCAATCCATCTATGTGGCATATCTGCTTAGGGTTAAACACGATTAACATTGGTTGATAACCTTTTTCCTTGTTCTTAAAATCGTTAGTTGTTATATAATGCGGTATGAGAAATCAATTGTTCATAAATGAGAGTTTTATCGGCTCCTATACATGTCATGTTTATCATCCTTGCTATTATACTATCTATTTAATCTACTTAGTTTATCTTGTTTATTAAACAATCTATTGTAATCAATAAGAATTTTTGAGATTTATATATCTTGCTAGGACATGGATCTCACCTCATGGTTCACCACATCTATTTTTGAGTTTTGTTACACTCCAATGGCTAGAAATGCTTTTTTTGCACATTCCGTACAGTGCGGTCGGTCGAGTTTCAATAAAGGTAACACGAATTATAGAACTATGGGACAAAGCAAATTCGAGTTGTTGGTCAAGTTTATCCTAGATGAAACTCGGTCGACAACTTAAATTTGGCTTTCCTATGCAGAGGTGTTGATCGAGTCCTGGGAAAACTCAGACAATCTTAGTAGCTCCCATGATCCATCAAGGGTGTCGCTCGAGTTTATCCAAGATGAAACTCGACCTACAACAATCCATGTGATGAATTTTGGAAAATGCCATAAAAGTGCTTAAATATTCAATCTAAGTTCTCCTGATTTTTTCTAACCTTAATTACAAGTCATACAATCATTACAAGATTAGAAGACTTTTTCACAAAAGTGCACTTGCATTGATTTTGACTTGTCTTTCTCCAAGTTAGGATGCACAAGTTGGGGCATATGGAGTGTGTCTATACCTAATCTAAAATCACTGAAGTAGAAGCATCCAACACAAATAAATAGAATGATTTGTCATCACCAAAATAAGGGTTTAGTTAATTAGATTTTGAGAGTCAATTAGACATTGAGTCAATAACGTATATGCATTAATTCTCACCTCTACTAGAAATGGATCTGGTGAACGTATAATTTTTCTATCAGAATGATAGTTTTACGATGAATGATGAGATGGTTAAGTTATATGAAGGATTGTTTAGATCCGCATATAAAGAGGCAAAGATTGAGATACCACACAACCATTTGTGTAAGTGAAAGATCCAACTCAATGACAGTTTTGTCAACTCCCACATGCCTTAAGAGTATATGTGAGTTTTTAGAATAGGTGTGTACAAGGGTGGAGGGCTTCTATGAAAATTCTTAACCTCCTTTTTTCAACTAAAAGGCTTGGGGAGGCTCAAAGCCCCATTTGTTTCTTTGGATATCCAATCCAACCAAGAAAATAAGCCACCCATTCATGTAATATCACAGTGGCACATCAAGGGGCAAGTAGGTCACCCACTTGTCCAAGATCCAGTGAAGTGTGGAAGTCTCCAGCACAATCCCTTTGTGTAAAGAGATGAAATCACCACCTTACTAAAATTTGAAGGAGATACAAAACATCCATATTTTCACAAAGATAATAGATATTGAGGAATGCATGTATAATATTCCAAGAAAATAAGCATGCACCAAATACATATAAAATGTCAATAGCTGCAAATAGAAAAAGAAACTAAAGCTATTACATGGCTTTCATCATTGTTCACTACATCAATTTTTCAGACAAAAAAGATGAGAATACAAAGGATCTAGTTTTAGCAACCTAGACATCCTTCAATTAAGTGTTGAATCTACTCCTGGTCCTATTTTCCTTGATTGTGTTCAACACCTTGTCTAAAATATGAGTGGTTGGTAAATCACCCAGCATGAGGGAAAGAAAACAAGATATGTGTCACAAGAACGAAAGAAAGAAAATAACATAGAAATAAAGGCTATAAGTTCATCAATAGATGAAAAGATCAAGAGTATGAGGCATAATAAAAAAATATGCTTGCCATAACATTAAAATAGTAAAGTAATTGTATGCATGATTAATATTGACTAAATTAATTAAGTAGGGTTGAGGCACCTACCGTACCCCAACCTATAGGTGAGGGGAGAAATAAAACATTTCGAGCCACCTAGACAAATTATATATGGGGGAGAATAACACATTCCCCGGGGCGAAATAACACATCCTATGGGTGGTTGTACATAAGTACCACTACACTAGCTAAATAGTCTAATAAAATCAACATGCTAAAAAAAATATGGCAAGTAGAAGCATCATATATTTGAAACATGGCAGTGGGGTACAAGACCCAAGAAATAGAATATCAATACTAATTTTTAGGCAATTTAGCAAAAGAGTTATGAATAGAGAAAATAGGGTTCATATAGTGCCTCATTAGGGAATATAGGGTTTCGTTTGCAAATATCCCAACTTAGTGTGTATGAATGCACAAACATGTTTAATGTATTCAAATACCAAGGTCTAGCACATATAGATGTTCCAAGTTCAACTTTGGCCTATTTCAATTTATTAACACTCATTAGTGTACACATTGCACATTATTGCATAGAAACCCTAAGATTGGACCTTTGTCACAAAAAAGTGGATTTAGACTCTAAAAATCTTACCATTGGACTAATTAGGTTCTCCTAATCAAGAAAACATATATTTATGTCAATTTTGGAATTATGGTGATTAACTTGTAATTTATATGGATTTTATGTATTAAAATCATATTCCAAAAATCACCTTTCAAGAAAACTTGAAATCAGACCTTGAAAGCATTCTTATTAGATAGAGATTAATTTTATGATTCCAAAACATAATTTTTTATTAATTTTGGACTAGCAGTTTAGAAGATATGAATTTTCCAATTCAGACCAACTAGAAAATGACATGTCAACAATTTAGTTGCAAGTGAGGGAGAGAGAGAGAGAGAGATAGAGAGAGAGAGAGAGGGTGAGGGGCTGACCCATGACTTGCCCCCCCAAACACTATGCTTGGTCATCCTTTACCCTAGGATGGATGCACCAATCATTTTAGGTTCATCTAGAGCTAGTAACAAAGTATAGAACAACAAAGAAATGAAACCCTAAACAATTACATCATCTAAAAGTGGAGATCATCATTTAAGCATAAGAATATGAACTAACAATATTATAATAAGAAATAAACGTGGATCAAGGTATACATATTGCATCTAGGAAGAAGATCAAATCCCAATAAGTAGGAAACTTGAGCAAGATAGGTTGGCAACTCCAAGCACAAGCTTCAAACTTGAGCAAGAATCACCTTCTTCTCAAGGATACAAACCCTAAGCAAGAGGAGCATGGAAAGAAGAGTTTTTGAACTTTAGATGTAGTTCCACCATGGAAGACCAGGGATCTGACTTGGAGGAACGTGGAAGTAAGAAGAAAAACATGGAAAATGGAGGAGAAGGGGAAGAAACCTACTTGCCTTGGTCAAAAATGCCAAAAGGTGACTTTAGAAACCCCAGATGACCTTAGATGAAAACCTAAAAGACCTTCACCAAGATGTCATCTTATTCTACCTAGGGATAGATGCTCCATGGCCAAATAGAGAGAGGACGAATTTATAAGTAGGAGGGAGGTGATATGGATCAAATATTTTGGTTGGGAGGTAAGGAAGGAGTATATCAAGCTTTATGGTTAAGGAAGAAGCAAGGCATGAGGTGTCCAAACTACTTTCCAAGTGTCCATGTGTAAGGGTGCCCATTGTCATGCAAGCCTTAATGGTTAAGAAAGAAAAAAATAATGAGGTGTCAAGTTACTTTCCATGTGTCCATGGCTAAGGCTGCCCATGGACATGTAAGCCTTTATGGATAAGGAAGGAGTCAAGCATGAGGTGTCCATGGAGCTCTCCATGTGTCCATAACTGAGAGCTTTTATGGCCATGCAAATAGTTGTTCCACATCTCCTAGAAGATTCTTAGCCATCAATTGTTGGTTCTACATGTCCACCATCGATCTCCAAACAAAGAAACCGCCCCAATGGTTGATAACTCCTAAAGACAAACTCATCCATAAAGGGGGAAATCCCCAAAATGCCCTTGAAGTGAAACACCTCCAAACCAAGGTACAACTAGGTGCCGAATGGACCAAAAGGATCGAGGATGATAATGAAACATATAAGGATCATAAGGCATGTGAGAATTTGCAAAGAAAACCTCCCAATTGGGTAAATTGTAAAAAGGTCCAAAATGTGCATAAAATTGCATAGCTTGCACAAATAACATCAAAATTGGACCAAACATGAAACTTAAGCTTATCTCATGATTTCAAAACAACTCACTAGGTTATATTAAGGTTTATAGCACTTAATTATGGTAATAATCTTATTCAACACATTAAGAAAAGTTTGGGGCCTTACACTTCTAACACAAATTTATTTACCATTGTTTCACTTAAGTGGTGAATTTGCATTTTGGATGCATAAATAATTATTGAACAAATGTTCACCAAACCACTATGAAAATTTGACTAATGCATGAACAAAGACATAAAGGACAGAAATGAGAAGAAAACTTAGGGAAAAGGGTTACATGGAGATTACATTTAGAATTCAACATGTTAAACTTGCACTCTATAACATCCAAATAAGTTGCAATTGTGGCTTGGGAAAGCTAGATGGATAATTCTTCACCTCATGTTGTTACTACAACAAGACATGGTGGCTCGTACTAGGAGATCTTCTGTATTGACTTCCTCATCTCTACATTTTTGTTGTAGAGAAAACAAGGGAGAGGTTCATGATGTTAGATGGATGGTGAGCATGTTCATTGCCACATCCGCAAGAAAAGGTAGGAAGTTGAGCACTGAGTGTCATTAGATCCATTATGTCTAAGAAACAAAGGGAAATCAATAGAGACAAGTTTGGAGAGAGAGGACCGCTACAAGAAGGACAATGTTGCCCAAGTTGATCTTTGCCGCCAATTTATGTCAGAAATTTGACCATGAACACAAGGTCACATCAATTTGTGGATGTGGGGATACCAAGGCACAATGTTGTATGCTTTTATGAGTTTCCTTTATAGATGGTTGTATGTTTGATGCTGAAATGGAGTTTGTGTCACAACAGAAGAGATGAGAAAGAGGATGACTGGAAAGACTAGGGATGTCCACAAATCATGTAGTAAGAAAAACCTCCTCATGATCAACCTAAGAGTCTGGTGGGTGCTTCCTGCTTGAGATGGATGGAAAAGAAGAACCTTCATATCAATGTTGCACAATTGAAAATTCATGTGAAATGATATTATTGTAATATTCATAAATTTTAGAACGATAGAAATGATTACTATGAGCTAGGACTTGTTGGATAGGGTAAAATACAAAAAATATGTATGTGAAACTAGATCAAGGTTTTGGTGCACAAAATGGGCCAATATTGAATGAGAAATAACATGTATTATTTTATGATGGTTTGTGTTTAAAAATAGATAGTATGGACTATAAAATCACAAAAATATCTCTAGAACCGAAAATTTTTTAAATGGACAAAAGTGCTATATGCCTTCGGTTTAAACACCTTTCTTATATTTTTCTTATTATGTGACATATATAGGGTATTAGGGAACATGTTTTACCTTATTAGGTAATGCATCTAATTTCTCATGTCAAAGTAGGTGTTCATTGTAATGTGTTTGTACATTTGGAAGTGTAGGAATAACCATGTTTTTTAGTAATGCGTCAAGATTACTACTCATTGGATCCATTTCATCTTCAAGGAAACGAGTTGTACTCTGAAGCCTAGAAAGAGGAAGTTTTGACACCTCTCTTTTGATCAGGTTAAATGCCAACCAATAGAGAGAAACCCTGAATATAAAGCCAACTTATGAAACAAACAACTATTTCTAAAAAATGATAATCACAATATATGAAAAGCACAAGTAAATTTTTCCTTTTCTTCATAATATGTAATGAACCAATGTCCCATCAAGTACAACATATTTAGTTATCAAAATTCCTTTTTAACTCCATTAAAATAGGCATAAATCTTATTGCTTACATACAATTTAACTTACACATTTACATGAAAGAGAAAATTCAATCTACAACCCATCCTAGGAAAGAGAGAGTGGAATGAGATTCTAATCAAATTATTCAAATTATATCTTCTTTATTAAAACCTCATTAATGGATACCATTATACCTAAAACATTTGAAACAGCCTCTTCAGACTCATATGGAGCCGTAGTGAGTGGATATGTCCCACTCAAGCTAGGTACATGCATCGGCTTTAGATTAAGCATATCAAACTTAAAAGTTACTTGCAAATATTTCTAAGTCTAACAGATAACTCAAGCATAAATGAATTCTAGTTCATGACAATAACCTCATTAACCATAGGTTCATTTGTTTAGTCAAGTCTCAACATTTTGTATAGGTAACAAGTCAAGATATAAACACTTAAAATCAAGACATAAAAATTACATCATCTTTGTGATCCCCACCAACCGAAACATGAACATATCCTACAATACTCAAGTTGAACTCTACATAAAACATGTCTATCAACTAAAACTATTCAAATGACAAGTATATCGAAATCATAATCACAATGGATATTAGATTCCAACATTAACTAATTCTCGAAATTTTAGTTCAAATTCCATACTAGATATATAAGAAAAAATCTCCACATTATATTTGTAAAAGAAAGTTTTATTTTCATAGCAAGAAATGTTTCAACAACAATAGATTTATCAAAACAAAGATTCAACTCAGGCAATCCATCAAGCCAATGCTTGCTCTAGAGGAAAAGGGCTACTTGGAGGCCACCCTATATCTATGAGATCTACTTTTAGTAAATGTATTATTAATACATCAAAGATCTTGGCAAGTATGTTTCAACATATATTAATCTATGCAAGTTAAGAGGAAAATAATTAAGATCTAATCATTTATCTCCCACTTGAACTCGTGTTGCCACTTAAAGAAGAAATCATTAATCTCTTATGAGTCGCTAGTGCTAATTTGGATGGATTTTATCCGTCATGGTATTACACTCCAGCGGGACCCCCTAAGTGGGGAACGCCCCCTAAATCTCTCAGAAATGCTACAACTTATTTCTTTTTGGGGCGTCTCAATTCATAATCACTATCCACCGCATCCACTCTTGGTTATTTTTGCGATTGGTGAGGGGGAGAAACATAGGGGAGATGAGATGAATAAAGGAAATTTATCCTGCTTCTATCAATGAGGGCCCAAATACATTTATCAATATTAAGGATAGGTCAAATCTCAACTTGTTTCCCTTTTTATTCTAAGTTGGATATTTTAGGAACCAAACCATGGTGTTATCATTCTTCTTCATAAAATGATATAAGAATGCATAATGTCTGATTCTTTTAAAACATGTTACATTAGTGATAGAGGTGAAAATACATCCATTTAGTTTATCAATGACAACATTCCTTTTATTCTTTATTATATCATGTTTAGGAATGTAGCCAAGTCCATGATTATGAAAATGTAAAATATTCCTACTTTTAAAAAATTTACCTAAAGACAACTTCAACTTTTCATTTTATTTAGCAAGAGATAGATTGTCTTTAGTAGTAGAAATCAAGAATTGTCTAGTGGTAATAAATCCTTCTTTAATCATAGATATTTTGTTATTCAAATCAGAATTTCCTTGAAGAATAATGTTACGATGAGAACAAAATGGAGGTAAGTTTTTAATAGAAAGCATCTTTTCTTTTCATGTAAAGACTTCATATTGAAAAGAAGCATTTATAGAAAAATCATCTTTGGATACACTATAAAGAGATACCTGATCATGATTATTACCTTGAATTTGATCTTCACTATGTGCCTCTATATGTACTCCTTCTTTATTATCACCTTCTTTATGATGGAAGACTTCATCTTCACTCTCTTATGAATCATTCCAAGCGACAAGATGAGCTTTCTCCTTAAAATTAACTTTCTTCTTCTTATTATTCTTTAATTTAGGTCTTTGGGATTGTTGATGACCTTTCCCTCCATATTAGTGACATCTAGTAGAAAAATATCTAATATTTTTGTTAGTAGAAGAAAATACATATTTCTTACCTATAACATGGATTTGTTCTTCACTACTATAAGAGGAACTTGAAGAGGAAGAGCTTTGTTCATTGAAGACTTTTCTTTGAATGCAACCATTTTATCCACACACCCTGCTTCTTTTTATTGTCTCTCCTCTTCTTCAAGTTTTACTTCATGAGTTTCCAAGTTCCCAATAATTTGATCCATCTTCATCTTTGTAAGATCATTACCTTATTGAATGGAAGTGACTTTAGTTCTGAACTTAGGTAACAAGGACCTAAACATCTTGGAAACATGTTCTTCTTTACTTATATGCTTCCCAAAGGCACTCAAATTATTGATTATAGAAAAAAATCTAACATACATTTCAAAAATAGTTTCATTTTCTTGCATATGAAATAATTCAAACTTTTAACTAAATATATTAATTTTAATACTCTTGACTAGTAAAATATCTTCATTTTGACTGAAAGATTTCTTCATATTTTATATGAGGTTTCACAAGAGGTATTGTATCAAATTCTTTGAGAGATAAATGTGAATATAAGATATTTACATCTTTGACATTGAATTTATCTTTTCTTACCGTTGTCTTGTCCCATTCCTCAAGCTATGCTGGTAGGATGTTCATGTGGTGGATGACCATATTCTAAGGATTAACATTAATATCTTGAATGTAGAATTGCATATCCCACTTCCAATGATCATAGTTGGATCCATCAAACACTAGTGGCTGGCTCACATAAACTCCTTCTATGTTGAGTTGTCCCAATTGGTTGTCCCCTATCTTCAAGATCAGTTAAGGCCTCCATGAATTCTTGCTCAGATATCAAATGGAAGACTCTAGAGGGGGGTGAATAAAGTGTATACAATTTTTTTATCAAATAAAGTTACTTTACTTAAATAAGGCGTAAGTAAAAGGCAAGTTAGTGGACAAGAGATGCAAATCACAAGAACACACAATTTAGAGTGGTTCTGTCAAATGACACCATTCTACTACCTAGTTCTTTTTTATAATGATTTTTAGACCATCTATTTTATTCCTTTTATATAACAATACACAATATATAAAATTTTGAGGATCAACATAAACCCTTCTTTCCAGCTCAAGGAGAATCACCCCCATTTTGATGGGCCGATGAAAGGGGACCCTCTTAACCTCTTCTTTGATGGATATAAAAGAGCACCGTTCTTTGCCTATTCTTTAACGGCCAAGGAAGAGCACCAAGTTGAGAAGACTCAGTCTTCTCGCAGATTTCTGGACAACCTTCACTACAAGAAGTAGTGCAAGTGTAATACAACAATGAAGATGTAGATCAGAGAAAGAAAGAAACAATTTAACTCACAAGATATATAATGATGCTCTAATGGACAAGTGATGATGATCCACTCCACAAAGTTTAGGCAAAGCTATATTTGGTGGAAAAGGATTCTAAATTTGAGCCAAGGCTTAGGATAGATTGGTGGCAACTTGAAGTGTAGAACCTAAGCTTTTTGTAAATGATGGCAAGAAGTAGTATGTTCAAGTATGTGTATATGATCTCAATTGTTGTTGAATTATTGCTGCTAAGTGTCGTAAGACCACCCTTATATATAGGAAATGTTTATAAAAAGTTAGGGTAGTTGTTGGTAGTGTCTAGGACATTCTAGGTCAAGAATTATTCATTGAAATTAAGTCAATGTAGTTGCAATGGCTAATTTGATCGTTAATACATTTTGCTTTAAGAACTTTTTCAATCGTGAATTATTTCGATCGATATTGTCTCCCTTCGACAAAGATTTCGACCGCACCAGAGTTTTTGGCTCGAATGTGTCTAACGGCTATGTGTTGTCTATGTTTTTGGTCCAAGATAGAACAATAGTTCTTTGTCAGTCAAACTTTTCTTCGACTCACCATCTCGGTCAAGAATTTGATCGACCAAGAATGACCCTGAACACAAGCTATACAATGGATATTTCTTTATTGAAAAAGAGTTTGACTGATTGAACTTTTCTAATAAAACCTAACAACCCTAAAGGCTTCATGTGAGTATAGGATAAGGCTTTGGGTAGGTGTTGGAATATCATCACTTGTTTTACATCATGTTTATCAATTTGTATGAAACACACATGTATAATCAAATGCATGGTACAACTTGATTTGCATGCATCCAAACATATAAAATTGGAGGGACTTTGTAGTTGGATCTTGACTTAGTTCCTTGATCACCTAAAATACATGATATACATGTTAGTAATATAACTTAGAAAATATTTGCATCATCAAAATATGAGTGTGTCATATCCAAAAAGCCAACACTTTTTTGTTGCTCTATATATATTTTTGGATCTTTATGAACTTTTTGAAGAGTTTGTGGACTTCTACCACTGATATTTGCATCTGAAAGTCTTTTTCTGATTATATTCTTCTTGGAGAACTTACTATTTTGGAACATCATCTCTACCACTTGCTTGTTTAAGCTGATGGTCTTCTATCTAGCTATGTCGACTCTACTTTTTGTGCTTTATTGGCACACTGACATTCTCCATGCTTAGCCCATGTTTACTCCTTATTGTTCTGTACTTTCTTTACATGTTGACTACTACTACTGTGAACTCGCACTCTCTGGACCCTGTGAACCAACACTCTCTGGAATTTTCTACTTGTGAACCAGCATTCTCTAGACTTCTCTATTGTGAACTAACACTCTCTGGACTGTGATGATAGTGACTGTGATGAAGACTCTGAATCCTTCTTGTTGTTGTTTACTACTACTCCAAATGCCACATCTTTTATATCAACAAGATTTAGCTATCTATTTGTGACTTGCATGTGCGACCTGTGATATGTTTCAGATTCAAAATCATGTGACATTTAACATGCTTTAGATTCAGAATCGATTGGCCTGCATATTTTCTTCGGATTACTTGTGACTGTGACTTGTGACATACTTCATATTCGACCAGTGTGCATATGTGTTTTGTGTTATCTACTTGAGGAGGAAGTATTAGAGAGATGAGTTTTTCTTTTTGTAATATTTAGGGTAGGAAAATTCATGTATGGGCTTATTTTATTCCTTTTTTCTATCTTTGTTTTTAGTTTGCCTCTCTGTTTCCAATCTGACTTGGGATTCTCCTAAGCTTAAGCTTTAGGGGGAGTATTAGAGTGTATGATAAATTTAGTTAATTAAGTTATTTGAGTGTAATTGTATATGGGCCAAAGTGTGTCTTGGCCCATTAAGATTTAGTTTAAAGTCTGTACACTTCATCCTTGTCCTATATAAAGGAGGGGGATTCCTCTCATTAATATGTTGAAAAGCCTTCTTTTAATATCTGACAGGTAGATTATTTGGTAATTAATAAAGTTGAATTAGATTCATGGTGTTGGATATATGTTAGAATAGAAAAAAGGTTGGTTTGACCCTTGATTGAGCTAAGAGATTACAAATTTATTTGAATTGTTTAGAGAATAATTTATCATCTTAACTATTACAGACATTGATGCTTGAAATATTAAGGTTGGCATACTATTTTTAGAATATGTTTCATTGATTAATCTTATGGTTAGACAAGTTGAGAGGAGACTACACTAAATTAGATATGAAAATATTCACATTGGATGTGTAATGTAGAGAATAAAGAGGACATGATTTAATAAAGGAGTCATACTTATATACAAGGAACATTTGATGGAGACAACCATATTTTGCAAATATTTCCACATATATGCCAACAATGAGATGTAAAAATACAAAGAAGCATTGATACAAAAAAAATTACATAGTGATCATATTTGCATCAAGCTCACAGCCGGCAAGTCTGGCTATAATACATAGACAAACTTTTTCTTCCATATTGAAAATAGGTCGACATTATAGATGCTTGGATGGTACCTCCTTAGGTGAAGACTGATTAGCATGAGGTAGTAAACATCACCTAACATCAGTCCAACAACTGCATGGCACTAATTGGAGCACCAAGACCTTAATCAAAACCCCTAGTAGCAGAAACTTCAAGCGAGTAAATGATAGGGAGCGTAAATGAGTTTGTGCAAGGGTTGGAACAACCAACACTCTCTCCCTTGTGTGGAACAAAAGGGAATATAAGAGAAAAGGTAGAGTAAAATAGTTTTTAAACTTAGATAGAGAGAGAGTAACTGAATGTGGGAGATGTGGCAATTAGCATGGCTTGCAAACATTATCATTATTATTATTATTATTATTATTATTATTATTATTATTGATTGTTGTTGTTGCTACTGTTATCATTATCATTATTATAATAATTATTATCATCATCATCATCATCATTATTATTATTATTAAAGTTATTATTATTATTATTATTATTGATGTTGTTGTTGTTGTTGTTTATGGCAGTATGCTTTTTGCCCTTATTTAGGTTTGAGACTCCGACAACATACCACTTGTCATGTAACAATTTTTATTCAATCAATTTCTTCATTAGTTTACACATCAGTATAACTTAAAATAGTTAGACTTCGTAATAGGCTGAGATGGTGAATAGAAATGGGGCAGTCCAAGTTGGCTCGTCTTGAATAAGCAAAGACCCTTAACATGGATGAATAGGAGCATGGCAAGTTGCACTGGCCAATAGAAGCCAGAGGTAGGACATTGGATGTCAAAACATGTATTAAGCTTTGACCAAGTCAAAAGTGTGTGACATTTGTCATGACATGACCTATGTATCCATGCCAACTTTTATCGTGTCTGGATTTGCCTTTGTAAATGCAATCTACAAACTGGAGCTAATCAATATCTCTTTTGAGTGAGTGGATATATGGAGTTACCGAATATGATAATAATTCACATATAGTGTTGATTAATACAGCAAAACAAAACTGGCAAGTGAGGAGGAAGGGGTGTTCTACGACCTCTACTTCGTAAATTTATTTGGATCAAGTAGGAGAGAAGAAAAGGTTAATATCTGTTTGACCAATGAACAATTTGGGACATTAATTAGAATATTCCAGTTTGACAGTTTTTGTTGTTTACCATGATCCACCACCTACCTAGCTTATCCCATACCAAATCGGGTTAGCATATTAAATTAGCCCCATGATACATAAATAGTTTTCGAGTTGCAGTTAATGCTTCCCGTATCGTACACAAATTCTCCGCATATGGTAAAGTCATAGAGGTAGGCTCATCGAGAAAGAAGAATACTAGAGAAGTTAGAAGGATGTAATTGACCCCATCGCAGGGATCCTTGAGAAGAATGAGTGAGCCAATTTGCCATCCATTGACGTTGTATGTTATATTAGCAGAAACTATGCCGTCCTTCAGTAAGAACGAATAAAAATGCGAGGGCACGAGACAGAGGAACAATCTGACTTGTGACCTGACGTGTCAGTAAGGATGTGAGTAGTCATCATTTATTAATCACATGTGAAATTAGCTAACTGATACGGTAGTCTGCTTTTGAGTAAATGCAATGACAAAATGTAACATCCCTGACCTGGGTTATGCTTTAACCCTAGGTGTTTTAATAAGGAAAGATGATTATAAGCTTAATGTAATCTTGTGAAAAGTAATTAGGTCTCAAGAGGAACTTATTTTGCTTTCTAGTCCTGTTTGAACAATGTTGAAGCAATGTTTGCTTATTTTGGACTAAAGTGCAAATTACCCAAGTTGAGGGGTTAGATTGCAAATGTTGCATGATAAGATGTTCCTTATGTGTTGTAGCATCATTAGAATGAATATTATGCAAAGTTATGTCTTGTGGTAGCCTGAGTCCCAAGGAAAAGCTGATAAAGAAATGTTTGTGCATTAAAACCTAGTTTTGGTGTAAAGTGTAATTTACCCAAAACCTAGGGTTCAATATGCAAATTACCACTTCAATAAGGTCCCTAATGTTTCTTGTCACCATGTAGAGCAAAGAAAATTAGAGGGGTGCCTCATTTGAATTAATTTGGAGGAGAGAGAATCTTGATATTAAAATAATCAAGATTTAATCCTAATTGAAACCCTAATTTGATTTAGGGAAAAAATAAATGTATTAATAAAAGGGCCTTCAACCAAAATTAAAATGGTTGGATTCAGATGTGTGTGGACATCCTTGAGCCTTGCAAGGACCACAAAAATATCCAAGGGAATGGATAACTCACTCTCAATTTTATAAGAAAAAGAAATATCCACTCACATATGGATATTGATATAATATGATTTAAGGTGCTTGATTTGCTTTTCTTTAAATCATGGATAATTGAGAGGAATTGGAGGCAAAAAAGATAGCCTCGGACCCAAGCAAGTTTAGGGGGAAGATGCGGCCACATTTTTGGGATTAATTGGATTTTTACAAAGTATATTCTCTCTCATCGAATTGTTATAAAAGAACATTTTACAAGCCAAATGGAAGGCTTTTTCGACCCCACTTCTTCTCCTTGCTTGGGAAACGACCAAGGGAGCTTGGGAGTATCAGGAGGATGACACCCAACCTGTTGGTAAGGTTCTTGATCCTTTTCACCTTGATTCCATGGTGGAAATCAAAAATAAATTATGGATTTCTTCCTATTTCGATCTCCTCTTCAATTCTAACCATTCCTTTTCAGTCAAACCTTGTGGACGAGCCTTGGAATGGTGAAAGGAGTTGCATCCACCATTGTTTCCGTGGACATGGAGCTTTGGATCTCAATTGGAGGCGGGTTTTTTAACTTGAAACCCTAACTTTGCTATTGCATTCAATTCCATAACAAATAATAACGATCATTTCTACATTTACAATAATTGATTTGGTTGATTGATGCAATTTCCATGGAAATCACAGCAGGTTTCGTGGGTTTAGAGATGTATGATGATGACATCATCATAAGCAAGCACCTCACCAAATATCAAAGCCAAACAGTTTCATTGAGTTGCTCAAATGGTTTCCCAAACTGTTTGGGAGCAAACGGTTTCAAACCGTTTAGAAGAAAACAGTTTCACCAAACGGTTTCAAAACCATTTGGGGGAGTTGACAAAGGGTTTACCGTTTGAGAATCCTGTTCCTAATTATGTTGGTTGATAACCCACGAAATTTTATGGATTAATTCCCAAGGAATCATTAGTTTAAGGCTAATCAATTAGGCAAACCTAATTGGATTAAGTGTTGATGTTTTACTTGATTAATTTGACTTTTTGGGAAAACGGTTTCAAAACCATTTGAAAGAGTTGACCAAGGGTTTACCGTTTGAGAATCCTGTTCCTAATTATGTTGGTTGATGACCCACCAAATTTGGTTAATTAATTCCAAAGGAATCATGAGTTGAAGGCTAATCAATTGGGCAAACCCTAATTGAAATTAGTGCTGAAATTCCAATGAGTTGATTTGAGATTTTGGGTTGATTAGCCCAAACGGTTTCAAGACCGTTTGGGGATCACCCAAGACCGTTTGGAGGTCACCCAAGACCGTTTGGAGGTCTAGGGGTGAGTATGGTTAAGCAATTGATGATCCAATGTTACTAAGTTAAAGTGTAATCAATTGCTGATTTGGTGATCAATCCAATGATCCAAACCTTAATTGGTTGACTTGGATTTTGATGATATGATGGGAAAACGGTCTCAAGACCGTTTGGAGGTCATCCAAACGACATCAAGACTGTTTGGGGTCAGGTCATGTTCAATTTTGATGATGGTTCAAAGGTTTCAAAGTAACTAATCTTGCATGGATTAGTGTTGAAGGATCATCGATTCCAAACCCTAATCCAATTGATTCAAACCCTAATTGATGACTAATTGAGGGTCAATTGAGAGTCAAATCAGTTGAAGGTTGACCTATTAAACTCAATTGAAGTATAAGGATAGGTCCAATTGATGATTGGTTCCATGAATTCAATGATTGAAGGAATCAACATTGGAAACCCTAATCCAATTTGGTTGGTTGAGACCATTTTTGGTCCATGCGGTTTTGAGGAGGTTTGGACCAAACGGTCTCAAGTCCGTTTGAGTCCAAACGGTCTCAAGACCGTTTGGGACCAAACGGTCTCAAGACCATTTGGGACCAAACAATCCCAAACCGGTTGAGCTATGCGGTTTTAAAAGGTGCTTTAGCAAACAGTTTAAACCGTTTGAACTTTGAAAGACCAAGACCGTTTGGGGCTCAAGTAGTCAAAGTAGATTGAGGAGTCAATTGGTTAATCCCTTTGGATACCTAATGCAATTGAGGACTCAATTGCTTAATCCCTTTGGATACCTAATGTAATTGAGGACTCAATTGGTTAATCCCTTTGGATACCTACTGTAATTGAGGACTCAATTGGTTAATCCACTTGGACACCTATTGTAATTGATGATTCAATTGATCAATTCAATTGGATACCTTATGTAATGGAGGTCTAATGTGATTGAATCTCTTGAGAATAGAGATGATGAATCATCCATTGATCCAATGATGATTAGTAATGATAATCATTGAGGGTACAAAGGTTGAAACCCTAATAGTACCTAAGTGATTAGTGTCAATTAAGGGATGAACCCTAATTGCTTATAGGATCAATGACTTGGTACACTATGTTAATCATAGTTGTATGTACTTCATTGAAGGGATGATATGACCTTATCAAATTGTGAAGTTGATGTAGCATGAATTCATATATGACTATGATTCATGTGGTGATTAAGGGTAAGATCCTTAAATAAAGAGATCATGAAACCCTAATCATGAACATAAACCCTAATTGATGGGGATTTGGAGTTCTAACCCTAGTTGAGGATGATTCCATGTGAAACCCTAGTTGAAGGTGTTGGTATGTATGCCCATAGAGCAAGTCATGTGATGATTGTAATGGGATACTTTGTAAATGATTTGAATAATAATAAAGGCAATTTCCGATCTATATGTTTAAACTATTTCTGAGATGATGGTGTAACATAATAGATGTCTAAAGAATGTTTTGACTCAATGACGTATGCTTTTAGGTTGAGGACCTAAATGATGAGATCATACAGATGTTAAGAGTATTCATTCTTGTTTAGTCCCTAGTCGGTTGTTATTGTGGAAATAACCATAGACATCAATAACACTGAAGACTAGATTGTGTGTTGGTTGATGACAGAATCTCATTAGTCATGATATGGTGATATCAAACTAAGCACATAGGTACTTGTTAGAGAATAAGGTACCAGACAGACCCACCGTGAGAGTGACACATGGAATAATGACTTGGTAGTCACAGTCAGCTCTCACAGTGATGGTGGTGAGTGTGATTCTTAGACCTGGAATCACTACACTCAACACATGTCGTTGGGTACACTTTGACATCATAAAACACAGTCCTGAAACATGGGTTGTTATAAAGGTGATGATTGGGTGACTTTGACACATGGGGCTTTTGAGGGGTGAGTGATAGATATGGGATTTGTCCCTCCTGAGGGAGTTTGATATCCTTGGCCACTTGATGAGTAGGATTGAGAAAGGCATGCGCATGCACGTGTGAATTAATATGTGATATTGATGTCACACACATCTCACTCGGTCTACTCCGAGATCAAGGAAATGAATGAACATTGACAGGATGACTGTTCCATGCCTCGAGTTCATTCTAGATATCAGTGACAAAGGAATTATACATTCACCGTAACACCATTCACGGATTGTAGGACTAAAAGTTGTTCTCCAACTTTCTATTTCACTTGGGTAGCACTGATGTGTGACTAGGCACCACTCTTTGCTTGTGAAGTCATAAGTGTTATGGACTTTCACTGCCAACGTGAAATGGACCTGTAGGGTCACACACATAGGATTTAACATGGAAGAGGAGTTTTGTCCACAAGCAATGTTTAGATTGATTACTGAAGGAGTTTAGTAGTTGAATTAAACACTCACTCAATCGACAGCTCAATATCATAATGTTCAAGGTGTTGGACGCATTGATTGGAGTATCGGATTGATTGAAATCACAATTGACTGATTCTGCACAACCTGCACTCCCAACCGATCGGCACATGTGATGAATCGGTCGGCTGAGGTTGCTGAACCGGTCGGATCAATTGTTGAACCGATCGGCTCATGCACAGAGTAAACTGATTGATTCAACTGGTGCAATCGAGCAACTTGGGAAAGTAAGGTCGGTGAGAATTTTCCTTGTGTTTCACTTGCCCAATTTGATTGGAACAAGGATTGGTATTCGATACCAATTAGAAACAAAAGAAGGAAAGTCAATCCGGGATCAACCAGGACCACCAACCGACCAGTTCACTTGTGAACCGACCGGTTGAGGTGTCCCAACCGATCGGTTGGTGCTCCAACCGACCGGTTCAGGTTGCAAATTGGTTGCTTTTGTGAAAATCTCGAACCCTTCTACTCCTACTTTTAGTCCCATATTGTCGGGGACAGAGAACCCTGTCCCATGACCCGCCTATATATATAGGGGTATTGGGGGCTTCTCAGAGTACAACTCAGTGCAAGCCGGTTGCTCTGCAAAGTTGTCGTTCTCTCTGGTTTTGGTAACCGAGAGAGAGCCTGAGCAAGTACTTCCCGCAAAGGGAGGTGCAGCAAGGGAAGGACAACTGCAGTTGCAATTGGCAGCAGGAGAGTGTGTTGGCGACTAGTACGTCAACAGGAGGGTGCGACTCCTTCCACTTCCTTGTGGGACAAGGAGAGTGGAGTTCCAGGTGGTCCGTGTCGACTACTTCAGAGGCGGGAGGTCACTGCCGCTCAGGAGGACAATTGTCATCCGACAGTCCGGTAGGAGGAGGAGTCTTCAGTCCCGGTGTGACCAGGAGCTGCACAGACACCGTCCAAGACCAAAGGTGAAGACCACGCAAGGTGCGAGGTATTGTCGCCGAGCAAGCCTCGGGACAAGGTATGATTCACAAACCATCTTTCCTATTATATAGACGTTGACGCGATTCCTTTTGTTCTGGGTTTTGGGGAGAAAATTTTTGTTTCCGCTGCTTCTCTGCCTCCTCTAAAACCCAACAGTGGTATCAGAGCCACGTCAACTGTTCTATATTTTAGGATTATCGATATGATCGATTTTGGTTTGTCGCCTTTATTTATTGCATGCGATGCGAATAATATCGGCTTTATACATGTCCAATCCACAAATCCCTAATATACATATCTGATATGTAATATTAATGCACTCGATACGCGTCGCCCTTAAACGAGTTTTGTGGTGGATGTGTAGCATGATTATGGCCTATAAACCCCTATATCTGTGTGTGGTTGTTTGTGTGGTTGCTTGCATCTCGGTCTGTGCACCGATTCCCTTTCTCCTTTTCCTGATGTAACTTGAAATAATTCGAGAATTCTTTTTCTACCTTTGCTCCCCCCAAATGTAACTTGGGATTTCACAATCATATTGTGAATAGGATAGATTTTATTTCCTGTTATGTCAAAGAACGGCAGACGACCTGAAAACGATCGGTTCAAGGAGTGAACCGACTGGTTTGTGATACTGACGGCCAGTTCAAGGAACGAGATGAGAGGGTGGCGACCTAAGGAGATGCATGACGATCGGTGAACCGATCGCTTGGAGGCGTCAGTCGATCGGTTGGTGGCACCCGAACAACCAACCTGATGGCAAGCCAATCAGTCATGGAGATGAGCTGATCAAACCCAGAAAGGCAGGCACATATTTCATCTTGTACAGGTTGCATGTGATGTAGACCTAGATGACCGTGATTCCTCTTGGCTCGAGGAATCACAATAGGATGGCCATAATCATTGCTTTTTATCATTTTGCATGTTTTCTGTGGGATATAGCATGTATATGATACCTACTATATATTGTGGTGATTGGATATGTATATGTATATAAAACCAAATCCCTCATTAAATATTAAGTTTTAGATGCCTTCCAAATGTGACACACGTGAAAAGCTTGATCGACCAAGTGTGGGCATGCCCAAGCGTGGTGCACCGCCTATCTCATGGAAACGTGAAGGATGAATGTGTGGGTCTTCCCAAGCAGGGTGCATGTTCATCGTGTTGGCTTTGACTCGGACTTAACAAGGTGACCTAGATTGGATCTAGAGCCTTGAGGCATGGAGATGATCATTGCAAGGAGTTGCATATGACATCTTTCAAGAGTTGCATATGATGCAATTGGCAAGATTTTCCTACCTGGAAGATCTGAGTTGTGGGTGACAGCCCAAGCTGGTCCATGGCTCAGAGGATTTCAGGATCTTGACCCACTAGAAGATTGTATGCTACAATCTTCCGAATTGATGGTGAGGGCTATCAATTTGAGTCAAAATAGTGGGAGCAGTAATTAATTATAGGCCTAATTAACTATCATCAAATTTATTCAAATCAAATCAAAAAGGTTTTGACAAATGCAAATTTTCTCTTGTAGAATGGCAAAAGAATCATCTTTTAAAATGGGAAACTAATTGAGAATAAATTCCATAACTAGTTGAGGACTGTGAGAAATGTTCTGCACAATCCAGATATATCAGGAGCCTTAGAATCCACTCTATGTATACTTAATGCGTTGGTGAAGAAGAAAGTAGGTAAGGGAGAGAAGTGTTCTCTCGCCAAACCAATTTCTTCTACATGGAGAGGATGGAAGGAACAATGGAAGAAGAATTCAGAGATAGAGATCTCTACTTTTGGTGCATACATGATAGAGATTAACTTTACTACTTATTCATCATGGGTACTTGATACCGGATGCGGATCTCACATTTGTTCAAATGTGAAGGATCTTAAGAGAAGTAGGCCTTTAGGGAAAGGTGAGGTTGAACTACGTGTTGCCAATGGGGCAAGAGTTGCCGCTAGTGCCGTAGGAACCTATGAGTTAACTCTACCAAGTAGGCTAATAATAGAGTTGAAGAACTGCTATTATGTACCTGCCATAAATAGGAATATCATTTCCGTCTCTTGTTTGGACAAAGATGGATTTGAATTTCTTATTAAGAATGGAAAGTGTTCCATTTCTAAAGATGGGATCTTTTATGGCAGTGCACCTATGTCTTATGGTCTATATTTGATAGACTTGGAGACAAGTATATACAACGTAAACACCAAAAAGCAAAAACTCAATGACTCAAACAAAATATATCTCTGTCATTGTCGTCTAGGGCACATAAATGAGAAGCGCATTACTAGACTCCATAAAGATGGTTATCTAGACTCTTTTGATTATGAATCAATAGAGACATGTGAATCTTGTTTGTTGGGAAAGATGACCAAGACTCCCTTTTCAGGTAAAGGTGAGAGAGCTAGTGATCTATTAGGACTCATACATACTGATGTATGTGGGCCTTTTAGAACTAATGCCAGAGGTGGGTATCAGTACTTCATTACCTTCACTGATGACTTCAGTAGGTATGGCTATGTGTACCTGATGAAACATAAGTCAGAAACCCTTGAAAAGTTCAAGGATTTCATGAATGAAGTACGAAACCAACTTGGTAAAAGTATTAAGGCACTTCATTCTGATCGAGGTGGAGAATACTTGAGCCAAGAATTTGAGGACCTTCTGTGAGCCCGTGGTATTGTATCACAGTGGACTCCGCCTGGAACACCACAGCATAATGGTGTATCTGAAAGAAGGAATCGCACATTGTTGGATATGGTGCGATCAATGATGAGTTTTACTGATCTTCCAATTTCTTTCTGGGGTTATGCTCTAGAAACTTCCGCGTTTACACTTAACCGTGTACCATCTAAATCGGTTCAAAAGACACCATATGAGATATGGACTGGGAAGCGTCCCGATTTGTCTTTTCTGAAGATTTGGGGTTGTGAGGCTTACGTTAGGAAAATGTTTCCTGATAAGCTTGGACCCAAATCTGATAAATGTTATTTTGTTGGATACCCCAAGGAAATGAGGGGATACTATTTATACCACCCTACTGACAACAAAGTGTTTGTTGCCAGGACAGCTGTGTTCCTAGAGAAGGAGTTTATTTCCAAAGGAAACAGTGGGAGGAAAATAGAGCTTGAAGAGGTTCAAACCCAACAAGAACTGGTAGATGTACTAGAGGAAAATGCAGATTCACAAGGTGTTGTGGAATCTCAGTCTCCTCAGGTAACACAAGGACCTCATAGATCTAGTAGAACTCGCCTTGAACCTAAGAGGTTTGGATACCTTGTAACTCAGGAAGGTGGAGAGTTGATCATAGATGATGATCCAACTACCTACGTAGAGGCTATGGAGGGACCAGATTCTGAGAAATGGCTTGAAGCCATGAGATCCGAGATGGAATCCATGTACTGCAACAAAGTATGGACTTTGGTGGAACCACCCAAAGGGGTAAAACCCATAGGGTGCAAGTGGGTCTTCAAGAAAAAGACCGACATGGATGGCAATGTGCAAACTTATAAAGGTAGATTGGTTGCAAAGGGTTTTCGATAAGTTCAAGGTGTTGACTATGATGAAACCTTTTCTCCAGTTGCCATGATTAAGTCCATCAGGATCATGCTTTCTATTGCAGCTTATTATCACTATGAGATTTGGCAGATGGATGTTAAAACTGCATTCCTTAACGGGAATATACATGAGGATGTGTACATGAAACAGCCTGAAGGTTTTGTAGATCCAAAGAATGCCAATAAAGTCTGTAAGCTGCAAAGGTCAATCTATGGATTGAAGCAAGCATCTCGGAGTTGGAATCTTCGATTTGATGAGGAAGTCAAAGTGTTTGGCTTTATTCAAAATGAAGATGAACCTTGTGTGTACAAGAAGGTTAGTGGGAGCTCGACCACATTCCTCATTCTGTATGTGGATGACATACTTTTGATGGGGAATGATGTCTTAGCCTTAGAGAAGGTAAAGACTTGGCTTGGGAAAACTTTCTCAATGAAGGACTTAGGAGAAGCATCCTATATTCTAGGAATTAATATCTATAGAGATAGATCTAGAAGGCTTCTCGGACTAAGTCAGAGCACGTACATCGACAAAGTGTTGAAGCAGTTCAGCATGGAGAACTCAAAGAGAGGCAACATCCCCATGTTACATGGAGTCACCGCCTCTAGAGCTCAATGTCCACAATCTTGTGAAGAGAGGGAGCGGATGAATGCGATCCCATATGCATCAGCCATCAGATCCATCATGTACGCTATGTTGTGCACACGCCCAGATGTCTCGTATGCTCTTAGCATGACGAGCAGGTACCAGCCAGATCCCGGGGATGCTCACTGGACAGTCGTAAAGAACATCCTCAAGTACTTGCAAAGGACTAAGGATCAGTTTCTTGTTTACGGTGGCGAGGAAGAGCTGGTTGTAAAGGGTTACACTGATGCAAGCTTCCAAACCGATAAAGATGATTACAGATCGTAATCAGGATTTGTGTTTTGCCTTAATAATGGAGATGTGAGCTGGAAGAGTTCCAAGCAAGAAACAGTTGTCGATTCTACTACAGAGGCCGAGTATATTGCTGCTTCACATGCATCAAAGGAGGCTGTGTGGATCAGGAAGTTCATTTCTGAACTTGGTGTAGTTCCCAGTAGCTGTGATGCAATTGAGATTTATTGTGACAATAATGGAGCTATTGCACAAGATAAGGAGCCCAGATCACATCAGTGGTCCAAGCACATACTGCGACGCTTCCATCTCATACGAGAGATCGTACAGTGAGGAGATGTGAAGATTTGCAAAGTACCAACTGAAGACACCATAGTTGATCCACTGACTAAGGCCCTTTCTCACCAGAAGCATGATGGTCATGCTAGGTCACAAGGACTGCGTTTCCTTGGTGACTGGCTCTAAGTGCAAGTGGGAGTCTTTTGGTATGTATGCCCATAGAGCAAGTTATGTGATAATTGTAATGGGATACTTTGTAAATGATTTGAATAATAATAAAGGCAATTTACGATATATATGTTTAAACTGTTTCTGAGATGATGGTGTAACATAATAGATGTCTAAAGAATGTTTTGACTCAATGACATATGCTTTTAGGTTGAGGACCTAAACGATGAGATCATACGGATGTTAAGAGTATTCATTCTTGTTTAGTCCCTAGTCGGTTGTTATTGTGGAAATAACCATAGATATCAATAACACTGAAGACTAGATTGTGTGTTGGTTGATGACAAAATCTCATTAGTCATGATATGGTGATATCAAACCAAGCACATAAGTACTTGTTAGAGAACAAGGTATCAGACAGACCCACCGTGAGAGTGACACATGGAACCATGACTTGGTAGTCACAATCATCTCTCACAGTGATGGTGGTGAGTGTGATTCTTAGACCTAAAATCACTACACTCAACACATGTCGTTGGGTACACTTTGACATCATCAAACGCAGTCCTGAAACATGGGTTGTTATAAAGGTGATGATTGGGTAACTTTGACACATGGGGCTTTTGAGGGGTGAGTGATAGATATGGGATTTGTCCCTCCTGAGGGAGTTTGATATCCTTGGCCACTTGATGAGTAGGATTGAGAAAGGCATGCACATGCACGTGTGAATTAATATGTGATATTGATGTCACACACATCTCACTCGGTCTACTCTGAGATCAAGGAAATGAATGAACATTGATAGGATGATTGTTCCATGCCTCGAGTTCATTCTGGATATCAGTGACAAAGGAATTATACATTCACCATAAAACCATTCACGGATTGTAGGATTGAAAGTTGTTCTCCAACTTTCTATTTCACTTGGGTAGCACTGATGTGTGACTAGGCACCGCTCTTTGCTTGTGAAGTCATAAGTGTTATGGACTTTCACTGCCAACGTGAAATGGACCTGCAGGGTCACACACATAGGATTTAACCTGGAAGAGGAGTTTTGTCCACCAGCAATGTTTAGATTGATTACTGAAGGAGTTTAGCAGTTCAATTAAACACTCACTCAATCGATAGCTCAATATCATAATGTTCAAGGTGTTGGACGCATTGATTGGAGTATCGGATTGATTGAAATCGCAATTGACTGATTCTGCACAACCTTCACTCCAAACCGGTCGGTTGAGGTTGCTAAACCGGTTGGCTCAATTGTTGAACCGATCGGCTCATGGACAGAGTAAACCGATCGGTTCAACTGGTGCAATCGAGCAACTTGGGAAAGTCAGGTCGGTGAGAATTTTCCTTGCGTTTCACTTGCCCAATTTGATTGGAACAAGGATTGCTATTCGATACCAATTAGAAACAAAAGAAGGAAAGTCAATCTGGGATCGACCAGGACCACCAACCGACCAGTTCACTTGTGAATCGACCGGTTGAGGTGTCCCAACCGATCGGTTGGTGCTCCAACCGACCGGTTCAGGTCCCCAAATGACCGGTTCACTTGTGAACCGATCGGTTCAGGTTGTGAATTGGTTGCTTTTGTGAAAATATCGAACCCTTCTACTCCTACTTTTAGTCCCATATTTCTGGGGATAGAGAACCTTGTCCCATCACCCGCCTATATATAGGGGTATTGGGGGATTCTCAGAGTACAACTCAGTGCAAGCCGGTTGCTCTGCAAAGTTGTCATTCTCTCTGGTTTTGGTAACCGAGAGAGAGCCCGAGCAAGTGCTTCCCGCAAAGGGAGGTGCAGCAAGGGAAGGACAACTGCAGTTGCAATTGGCAACAGGAGAGTGTGTTGGCGACTAGTACGTCAACAGGAGGGTGCGACTCCTTCCACTTCCTTGTGGGACAAGGAGAGTGGAGTTCCAGGTGATCCGTGTGGACTACTTCAGAGGCGGGAGGTCACTGCCACTCAGGAGGACAATTGTCATCTGACAGTCTGGTAGGAGGAGGAGTCTTCAGTCCCAGTGCGACCAGGAGCTGCACATACACCGTCCAAGACCGGAGGTGAAGACCGCACAAGGCACGAGGTATTGTCGCCGAGCAAGCCTCGGGACAAGGTATGATTCACAAACCATCTTTCCTATTATATAGACGTTGACACGATTCCTTTTGTTCTGGGTTTTGGGGAGAAAATTTTTGTTTCTGTTGCTTCTCTGCCTCCTCTAAAACCCAACAGAAGGTGATTCCATGAGAAACACTGACTATGTATTAACATCACATGATATTCTAATATTATGTTGTGATGAGAGGCCCTAAGAAGGGTGAAGGTATATGAGAAATGGGGAACCCTAACCCTGATTTGGGTATAGGGAATGATAAGCCTTGTTTGATAGTAAACCCTAATTCCTGATAAATGAATAATGGTGTTACTATTGTGTCACATGATGTGATGAATAACTTGTATGTCTGTGATCATGCCTAATAACTAAACATGTATGATGAGATGATGAATATAGCCAGGTTTGAGTAGTGACATTTATATAATAAATATTGATTGGCCTTTTGTGCCTTGATGTTGTTGTTGCCTGATAAAAGTAACAATGTACATGGATTCTATGAGTCATATGAGTTAGTTGTTGTCTAGAAAGAGATGACAAGATATTATGTGGCCTTGAAAGCCATGTGTGATGCTTGTGTAACAAGTATCATGAATGCCTTGGTCAGATGACCTAAAGGTGATGGTTACCTAATAGATGGTAATGATGCTCAATGATGAGTTCAGGGTTTGAACACCGAGAACCATATGATTATGGTGATGAGATTGTAAGGGATGATAATTCCCAGATTTGAAATGAGGGATTGAGTTCCCAATGTCTTTGAAAGACTGATAATTAATTGGTGAAAGTGGTACATGTCTCTTTTTAGCATTGTTGTAATAAGTCATGCTTGAGAACTTGGCTGATGCTAAAAGAATATGAAAATGTACTTAATTAATCAAGTGAAATCTATTCATGTAGAGCCCTGACCATAGATCCATCATCGTCAGGAATAGGTGATGGTGAAACGGGTGCTCCGCAGCAAAACCCGGAACACATATTTTGAATATGTGGGGGTAAATGGGCAAAAAATATCCTTACGTCCGGTGAAGTGATTTGAGGGAAGGTAAACAACAAACCTCTCAATCCTTCATGTGTCAGGATGGATGTATCATAAATCTCCCGATGATTGGGATAGATGTCGTATACATCTTCCCATAATACTTATGTCAGGTCGATGGAGATAAACATTAAATCTCTCGATGGCCGATGAGAGTGCAGTTGATGCTGTAACTCTATAGCGAAGTTCTAGTATACCCTGGGAAGCTATCTTGTGCAGTTAACATAGTCCTTCTTGTTTTCTCGCACTGACTAGGATGTGTGAGGTCATGGGAATCTGGCTCTTCCATTGACCTATGTATGGTACTGATTTCAACTTCGCATTGGTCGGTTGGAGTATGAGCGGTATACCTCATCTCCTCAGGGCATAAGTGTATTTGTAAAATGAAAGCAGTCGTATAGCATGTTTGCTTAAGGATTGAATTCGGAAAATCATTGGCTGATGTTACATTTCTGTTATATATTTGTAGTTCATTGATGTTATTCATATCTGTTGTATTCATTACAAGTAGATAGATGAACTATGAGTCTACCATGAGTAGATGCAATGTTATCCTTGAAAAAGGAGATTACTTCACTTTGTTCATACATGTGATTTACCTACTGTTGATTAAATATATATATCCTTCTGCTCAGTTTATTTTAATAAACTGCTATAACAATGTTTTGGCGGAGAGTTATATCTCCTGCTGGGGCAATTTACAATTGTCTCACCCCCGTGGGATCCAACATTTTTAGGTGGACGCAGACAAAGAAGCAGAATCCCATTGCAAGGAAAGAACAGCAACAATAACATCAGAGACAATAATGAGATCTCAGGTGGAGATACTATTTGTCAAGTTATGTAGCTAGAATGTCCTATGTGTCGTCTTTGTACTCTCAGGTCCTCAAAGTTTTTAGTCAGTGTTTTTAATACATCAATCTAAGGTTTTGGCTTGATGCCTCGAGATTCATATATTGTCTGTATATAATGTTTATAAGGCAGTTGATGATGTAGTCTCTGAAAAGAGATGGTACATGTTATGTACGTTTTAACTAGAATGTAAATGTTATACAATGGTTCTTGATAGAAAAGATTTCCTATGTGAGGATCTCTTTGCAAAATGTTTTAATTTTCAGTGATTTTCAATAATCCACTGGTGATAATCGCTTTCGTATGTTTTATTATTGTTAATGACACTTGTTATCTTAATGATGGCGTTTGTCATTACAATTAGTGGTATCAGAGCTCTAGGTTCGCTGAGTCTATAGAGACATATGACTAAGGTAGTAGAGTCTATTTTGGTGTCAACCAGTATATCTGATAGTGTCTTTTGCTCGTATAAGAGAAGAAGAACTTAAAGATGACTGGGTCACATGAGGAGGTTGTTGTTGAAAGCAGCAATGTTGCACCAAGAAGGGGTGCATGGGAGTAGGCAAGAGAGAGACAATTGCCTGAGAATCCCCTAGTTGATCCAACTATAATAAGAAAATCCTTCTTAAAGTATTACTGTTGGAGAATTTTGGGCAACAGTAATGAATATAGTGGATCTAGCAGTGGCAGTGTAGCCTAGATTACTAGCCCCAATTATGATGTTTTAGATATCAACATGATTTGTAATCAACATCAGCAGGTTGAAGCAAAAGGAAATGATGAATTTCTAGACTTAAATTGATTCTGTGCTCAACCTTAGCCTGTTGAATCAATCTTTGAGGCTGAGTTAGCCTAAGGTAGTGAATAATTCATGAATTATGACAAGTTAGACAAGATAATGTCATTCAAATATGTCATCTTATGAATTCCTAGATTAACTAAGGAAGGAAATGATTGAACTTTCCTTGATAGTCCTATGAGGACTTATGCAATGTATAGTAAAACATTACAAATGTTTTATGTTGTTCTTACCTCTATAAAAAAAGATGAGGTACATAAGAGATGCCTGGATGAAATCCAGGGATGTTAAAACTTATGCTTGTGATAATATGAAAAGAAGTAATATAATAGTATACAAAATGCATACCACTTAATCTCAGTATTTATATACCCTGGCCAGGTATACAACTATTGATGATAAAGTGAGTATGGAAACTCTTAGATTGTTGTCTTTTTGATTGCTCCGATCAAGTAGTCATTCTGAGACAATCTAATGAGTATCATGAAACAGGAATATAGAATGAATAGATGTGTCATATCCTATGCATAAGAAAGAGAAGTCTCAGATAATCTCAGGTGAGCATGTTGTATGAGGAACTAAAAGTGTACTTCTCATAAGAATAAGAATAAGGAAGATGAACCCTATTCAGTAATGCTGCAACAATAATAAAGATCTTTCCCATAATGAAGAAATGGGAAATGTGATGAGATCATGAGATGATCATAAACATGCTAGATAATAATAAAGAAAAGGATAATGACATGTAATCATCCTTACAGATTCTTATGCTAAAGGCAAGGAACCTAGGATGATACAAAGAGAAAATGGTTCATGAATAGTTGAAAATACATGAATTAATAAGAGGAATATGAATCCTTGTTTTCTTTCCTTTCAGGGACATGGCAATCAAGTGGGTCTTAGGACACTTGATGTGCATAAGATAAATATGTTCATGTGATGGATACTTAGAAAAGTATCAGTTTATCTTGGGCGTTGGTTCCAAGATAAGGACATATGTAACAATTAATGTTCCAAGATGAAAGGAAGATAAAATATGTGATGTATTTTCAACACATGTGATGGATATCAATGTGAAAGATTCTGGTATCTGAGAAATATCAGATGGTTTAGGTTGGCTACCTAGAGTGGTCAACTATGAAATTAGCCTGATTATATAAAATGATATGAACATCATCTGTTAGGGGTTTATGCTCTGCATAAACATGATATTAATAAAGAATGTATGATGTTTTTCTGCATAAGAAAAGTGTTATTTGACACAAAGTTGACTCCATAGTCAATGATGAGGAACAATGGAGCATGTGTTTTGTGTGTTGATTCTATAAGAATCCTGTATGGAAACACTTTGTGCTGATCAAAGTTTGATAGTGTGTTGATAATAAGGATATGATATGTGAAGACTAGATAGTATGATGAATAAAATACATCTGTCTTCCTTTATCTGGATTTCGGGGACGAAATCCTTATAGGGGGGGGGATAATTTGTAACATCCCTGACCTCGGTTATGCTTTAACCCTAGGTGCTTTAATAAGGAAAGATGATTATATGCTTAATCTAATCTTGTGAAAAGTAATTAGGGCTCAAGAGGAACTTATGTTGCTTTCTAGTCATGTTTGAACAATGTTGAAGCAATGTTTGCTTATTTTGGACTAAAGTGCAAATTACCCAAGTTTAGGGGTTAGATTGCAAATGCTGCATGATAAGATGTTCCTTATGTGTTGAAGCATCATGAGAATGAAGATGATGCAAAGGTATGGCTTGTGGTAGCCTGAGTCCCAAGGAAAAGCTGATAAAGCAATGTTTGTGCATTAAAACCTAGTTTTTGTGTAAAGTGCAATTTACCCAAAACCTAGGGTTCAATATGCAAATTACCACTTCAATAAGGTCCCTAATGTTTCTTGGCACCATGTAGAGAAAAGAAAATGAAAGGGACGCCTCATTTGAATTAATTTGGAGGAGAGAGAATCTTGATATTAAAATAATCAAGATTTAATCCTAATTTAAACCCTAATTTGATTTAGGGCAAAAATAAATGTATTAATTAAAGGGCCTTCAACCAAAATTAAAATGGTTGGATTCAGATGTGTGTGGACATCCTTTATCCTTGCAAGGACCACGAAAATATCCAAGGGAATGGATAACTCACTCTCAATTTTATAAGAAAAAGAAATATCCACTCACATGGATATTAATATAATATGATTTAAGGTGCTTGATTTGCTTTTCTTTAAATCATGTATAATTGAGAGGAATTGTAGTCAAACAAGATAGCCTCTGACCCAAGAAAGTTGAGGGGGAAGAGGCGGCCACATTTTTGGGATTAATTGGATTTTTACAAAGTATATTCTCTCTCATCGAATTTTTATAAAAGAACCTTTTACAAGCCAAATGGAAGGCTTTTTCGACCACACTTCTTCTCCTTGCTTGGGAAACGACCAAGGGAGATTGGGAGGATCAGGAGGACGACCCCCAAACTGTTGGTAAGGTTCTTGATCCTTTTCACCTTGATTCCATGGTGGAAATCGAAAATAAATTATGGATTTCTTCCTATTTCGATTTGCTCTTCAATTCTAACCATTCCTTTTCACTCAAACCTTGAGGACGAGCCTTGGAATGGTGAAAGGAGTTGCATCCACCATTGTTTCCGTGGACATGGAGCTTTGGAGCTAAATTGGAGGTGGGTTTTATAACTTGAAACCCTTACTTTGCTATTGCATTCAATTCCATATCAAATAATGATCATTTCTACATTTACAATAATTGATTCGGTTCATTGATGCAATTTCCATGGAAATCACAGCAGGTTTCGTAGGTTTAGAGCTTTATGATGATTACATCATCATAAGCAAGCACCTCACCAAATATCAAAGCCAAACGGTTTCATTGAGTTGCTCAAACGGTTTCCCAAACCGTTTGGGAGCAAATAGTTTCAAACCGTTTAGAAGAAAACAGTTTCACCAAACCGTTTTAAAACCATTTGGGGGAGTTGACCAAGGGTTGACCGTTTGAGAATCTTGTTCTTAATTATTTTGATTGATAACCCACCAAAATTTATGGATTAATTCCAAAGGAATCATGAGTTGAAGGCTAATCAATTAGGCAAACCTAATTGGATTAAGTGCTGATTTTCAACTTGATTAATTGGACTTTTTGGGCAAACGGTTTCAAAACCATTTTTAAGAGTTTACCAAGGGTTGAACGTTTGATAATCATGTTCCTAATTATTTTTTTTGATGACCCACCAAATTTGGTTAATTAATTCCAAAGGAATCATGAGTTGAAGGCTAATCAATTGGGAAAACCCTAATTGAAATTAGTGCTGAAATTCCAATGAGTTGATTTGAGATTTTGGGTTGATTAGCCCAAACGGTCTCAAGACCGTTTCGGGATCACCCAAACGGTTTCAATACCGTTTGGGGATCACCCAAGACCTTTTGGAGGTATAGGGGTGAGTATGGTTAAGCAATTGTTGATCCAATGTTACTAAGTTAAAGTGTAATCAATTGCTGATTTGGTGATCAATCCAATGATCCAAACTTTAATTGGTTGACTTGGATTTTGATGATATGATGGGAAAACTGTCTCCAGACCATTTGGAGGTCATCCAAACGACCTCAAGACCGTTTGGGGTCAGGTCATGTTCAATTTGGATGATGGTTCAAAAGTTTCAAAGTAACTAATCTTGCATTGATTAGTGTTGAAGGATCATCGATTCCAAACCCTAATCCAATTGATTCAAACCCTAATTAATGACTAATTGAGGGTCAATTGAGAGTGAAATAAGTTGAATGTTGACCTATTAAAGTCAATTGAAGTATGAGGATAGGTCCAATTGATGATTGGTTCCATGAATTCAATGATTGAAGGAATCAACATTGGAAACCCTAATCCAATTTGGTTGGTTGAGACCATTTTTGGTCCATGCGGTTTTGAGGAGGTTTGGACCAAACGGTCTCAAGATCATTTGAGTCCAAACGGTCTTAAGACTATTTGGGACCAAACGATCCCAAACCGGTTGAGCCATGCGGTTTCAAAAGGTGCTTTAGCAAACAGTTTCAAACTGTTTGAACTTTGAAAGACCAAGACCGTTTGGGGCTCAAGTAGTCAAAGTTGATTGAGGAATCGATTGGTTAATCCCTTTGGATACCTAATGTAATTGAGGACTCAATTGGTTAATCCCTTTGGATACCTAATGTAATTGAGGACTCAATTGGTTAATCCCTTTGGATACCTAATGTAATTGAGGACTCAATTGGTTAATCCACTTGGACACCTATTGTAATTGAAGATTCAATTGATCAATTCAATTGGATACCTTATGTAATGGAGGTCTAATGTGATTGAATCTCTTGAGAATAGAGATGATGAATCATCCATTGATCCAATGATGATTAGTAATGATAATCATTGAGGGTACAAAGGTTGAAACCCTAATAGTACCTAAGTGATTAGTGTCAATTATGGGATGAACCCTAATTGCTTATAGGATCAATGACTTGGTACACTATGTTAATCATAGTTGTATGTACTTGATTGAAGGGATGATATGACATTATCAAGTGCTGAAGTTGATGTAGCATGAATTCATATATGAGTATGATTCATGTGGTGATTGAGGGTATGATCCTAAAATAAAGAGATCATGAAACCCTAATCATGAACATAAACCCTAATTGATGGGGCTTTTGAGTTCTAACCCTAGTTGAGGATGATTCCATGTGAATACCTAGTTGAAGGTGATTCCAGGAGAAACCCTGACTATGTATTAACATCAAATGATATTCTAATATTATGTTGTGATGAGAGGCCCTAAGAAGGGTGAAGGTATATGAGAAATGGGGAACCCTAACCCTGATTTGGGTAAATGGAATGATAAGCCTCATTTGATAGTAAACCCTAATTCCTGATAAATGAATAATGGTGTTACTGTTGTGTCACATGATGTGATGAATAACTTGTATGTTTGTGATCATGCCTAATAACCAAATAGGTATGATGAGATGATAAATATAGCCAGGTTTGAGCATTGACATTTATATAATAAATATTGATTGGCCTTTTGTGCCTTGATGTTGTTGTTGCCTGATAAAAGTAATAATGTACATGGATTCTATGAGTCATATGAGTAAGTTGTTGTCTAGAAAGAGATGACAAGATATTATGTGTCCTTGAAAGCCATGTGTGATGCTTGTGTAACAAGTATCATGAATGCCTTGGTCAGATGACCTAAAGGTGATGGTTACCTAATAGATGGTAATGATGCTCAATGATGAGTTTAGGGTTCGAACACCTAGAACCATATGATTATGGTGATGAGATTGTAAGGGATGAGAATTCCCAGTTTTGAAATAAGGAATTGAGTTCCCAATGTCTTTGAAAGACTGATAATTAATTGATGAAAGTGGTACACATCTCTTTTTAGCATTGTTGTAATAAGTCATGCTTGAGAACTTGGCTGATGCTAAGAGAATATGAAAATGTACTTAATTAATCAAGTGAAATCTATTCATGTGGAGCCATGACCATAGATCCATCATCATTAGGAATTGGTGATGGTGAAACGGGTGCTCCGCGGCAAAACCCAGAACGCATATTTTGAATATGTGGGGGTAAATGGGAGAAAAATATCCTTATGTCCGGTGAAGTGATTTGAGGGAAGGTAAACAAAAAACCTCTCAATCCTTCATGTGTCAGGATGGATGTATCATAAATCTCTCGATGATTGGGATAGATGTCGTACACATCTTCCCATAATACTAATGTCAGGTCGATGGAGATAAACATTAAATCTCTCGATGGCCGATGAGAGTGCAGTTGACGCTGTAACTCTATAGCGAAGTTCCAGTATACCCTGGGAAGCTATCTTGAGTAGTTAACACAGTCCTGCTTGTTGTCTCACACTGACTGGGATGTGTGAGGTTAGGGGAATCCGGCTCTTCCATTGACCTATGTATGGTACCAATTTTGACTTCGCAGTGGTCGGTTGGAGTATGAGCAGTATACCTCATATCCTCAGGGCATAAGTGTATTTGTAAAATGAAATCAGCCATATAGCATGTTTGCTTAAGGATTGAATACGAAAATTCATTGGCTGATGTTACATTTCTGTTATATATTTGTAGTTCATTGATGTTATTCATATCTGTTGTATTCATTACAAGTAGATAGATGAACTATGAGTCTACCATGAGTAGATGCAATGTTATCCTTGAAAAAGGAGATTACTTCACTTTTTTCATACAAGTGATTTACCTGCTATTGATTAAATATATATATCCTTCTGCTCAGTTTATTTTAATAAACTGCTATAACAATGTTTTGGCAGAGAGTTATATCTCCCGCTGGGGCAATTTACAATTGTCTCACCCCCGTGGGATCCAACATTTTTAGGTGGACGCGAACAAAGAAGCAGAATCCCATTGCAAGGAAAGAACAGCAGTAGTAACATCAGAGACAGTAATGAGATCTCATGTGGAGATATTGTTTGTCACGTTATGTAGCTAGAAAGTCCTATGTGTCGTCTCTGTACTCTCAGGTCCTCAGAGTTTTTAGTTAGTGTTTTTAATACATAAATCTAAGGTTTTGGCTTGATGCCTCAAGATTCGTATATTGTCTGTATATAATGTTTATTAGGAAGTTGATGATGTAGTCTCTGAAAAGAGATGGTACATGTTATGTATGTTTGAACTAGAATGTAAATTTTATACAATGGTTCTTGATAGAAAAGATTTCCTATGTGAGGATCTCTTTGCTAAAAGTTTTAATTTTCATTGATTTTCAGTAATCCGCTGGTGATAATCGCTTCCGCATGTTTTATTATTGTTAATGACACTTTTTATCTTAATGATGGCGTTTGTCGTTACACAAAACATCATGAACAGAACAATTAATATACTTCGATACCTCACATACTGCATAAAACCCTATCATCACGTAGGCCTTGCACATGGTATACCTCATTTATCCATGTAAGGCCTCACATATGGTATACCTCATGTGTCCAAAGTGCATAAATTGTGCATGATAGATGGCATTTTGGCAATAACCTAGTAAAACTACTCAAAGAATTGGTTCATCTGGCCCTGCATCATTTGACAAGGACCGTGCAACGAAGTTAACCTAATTTAAATATGTCATGTCCATCAGCCTTGCTAATATGGTTATGGATGAGTATCAGACCAGGCGGCCTGGTCCAACTCAGATTTCAATCTACAAAACTCGATCCAAACTCAATTTGTATAACTTAATGTGCGGGCATTATTGAACTCTTGACTGATTCCCAGTCTGTATACTTAGATACTTATATTCATTACATATGCATCCACAAATAACCTCCTATTTACATAAATTGTTACTATTTTAGAGATATAGTGGAATACAAACATTCCAAGTTACATTTTATGTTAGATATATTTGGTTGGCTATATTAATGAGATTTAAAGAATAGCATACCCGATTAGAAGTAAACTATATGTATTTAGTAAAACATAATGGATGTGTACTCTCGAATTAGATCTGTCTCGAAGCACCTCAATTGAATATTTGTTGAAGCTTCATTGGAGTAAATATATACTTAAATACAAATAATTGGATTTCTAATTAAATATCTTAATAGGCATGTTATATAAATGTCATTAATATAGACAATATACTTCGAAATTCATATGATTAAGTTTGGTTAACAAATTGTAATATAGTACTTTTATGGTTGGTACATATAAGTGTACGAACTTATACATGCCTATTGACTTGTGCTAATATATATACATCTATATATAACTTTGAAAATATCTCTAGATTAGTACACTATACACTATATAACTAGCCCAAACCCGACTTTAAACAAAATGTTACTGTGCGATAGCATATAGATCAAGATCTTCATGCATTTTTGGGTGTACACCCGATTTGTAACCTACACCTGATTTGTAACCTCATAAAAATATGAATGCAAACACAAACATGTAAAAACTAGGTATAAATTGACCTGATACTCATCATAGGCCATCAATTTGACAAATATCACAACACCACGTCAAGTAAAATATTGAATCAATCAAATACTATATTAACTATCAAACTAAAGATGAGTTGTCGTTGGATTTTTTGATGTGTTCAACGTTTTGTAAATGCACACGTCATCCTTCCATTCGTTAAACCTCACGTATTAAGCATTTGATTAAGATGAAATTTCTACCCATATCTACGTGGACCTAGCATGTTTTGTAATTAGAATTTTTTCTTATTTTTAATTTTCTTTGTTTTTTGTTGTGTTTTTATAGAGACACGGTTCACATTAGTTTCTCCCTCGACCTCACTTGTCCAATCTAGTTCAACAAATGTATATACCAAGTTTATCAACTTGAATTAACTATCATACTAATATTGATGCAACTCAAGTGGATGAACATGCTCTAAACAGTTTTATCACTTGTCTTTTATAGAGTATCCTTTTTTATCCCCCAAAGCGTTTTATAGAATATCAATAATACATAAGAACTTTGCAAAAGACAAGAATATTTGATTATGAATATCAATAATACATACACAAATGATTCTTGTCTTTTGCAAAGTTCTACTGTGTAAGACAAGATCTTTGTTATGTTCTTAGAAAGTGAGAGTAAGTACGTCAATTACATGAATGCAAAGATGTTTGGTGAGGTTGCATGCTCGACTGATCATGGAGTTCCCCCAGGGTTGAATAGGAAAGAATTTTAGCTTGGGGGAGAAGGATTTTTCCATTGATAGGTGGGTGTTCGCCCTGCTTCCTTTGGGCTTCTTCCAGACTCAGAGGTGGCACCTTGTCTTTATCATCACCCTATATTGCAATGACTTAACATGGACTTGCAAGTTATATCTCTAGGGAACGTCTCAATATGTGATGTAGGTGGAGGCTACAGATGAGTCTTTGGTCTCTCCTTGTTGCGGTGACTTTGAGGTGATTGTGCAAATCTTACCCTTATTGGTGTTATGGACATAGGCCCTATTGGTATATATGCTCAAAGAGCCAATCATATGATGATTGTAATACCATATCTTGTAAATGATTGTCTATAATAAAGGCAATCTTCCATTTATTCTATTTTATTTACTATTCTGATAATGTTTTAACATAATAAATGTCTAAAGAATAATGTTACTCAATAACATATGTCTTCAAGTTGAGGACCTCAACAATGAGATCATATGAATGTTAAGAGTATACATTCTTGTTACGTTCTTAGCGGTTCTTATCGTGGAAGGTAATAGACAACAATAACATACAAGACTAGAGTATGTGTTGGTTGATGACAAAATCTCATTAGTCATGATATGTGATATCAAACCAAACACATAGGTATTTGTTAGAGAACAGTGTATCAGACAAACCCGCCTTGAGAGTGACACATGGAGACCATGGAATGATAGTCAGAATCAACACTAGTGATGGTGGTGATTGTGGTTCTTAGACCTGAAATCACTACACTCATCACATGTTATTCGATGTACTTTGACATCATTCAACATGACCTTAATAAGGGCTACCATAAAGGTGGTTCTAGGATACATTATGACACATGGGGAATGAATGTGAGTGATGTAGATGGGATTTGTCCCTCCTACAAGAGTTTGATATCATGGCCACTTGATAAGAGAGACTAAGAAATGCATGGCCATGCACATGTAGGTCAATATACGATATTGAATTCACATATATCTGAGACAGTTTGCTCTAGTTTAAGGAACATGGATTAAATGTTGAAGAGGGTGATGATTCCATGACTCAAGTTCAATCTAGATATCGGAGACAAAAGAACTATGTTACATTGTAACACTAATCATAGAGTTAGGTTGAAGTTGTTCTCCAACTTTCCGATTACTTAGATAGCAATGATGTCTTGTTAGATATCACTCATTGCTTGTAACGTCATAAATCTGTTATAAAAATTCACTACAACATAACTTGGGACCTATACGGTCACACACATATGATACACCTGGAATAGGAGTTTAGTCATGAATGTGTTTTAGACTTGATTACTAAAGTGTTAGGTATTCAATTTAAACAAGATTGTCAATTAGAACTCTGAAATGATAAGTTCATCTAGTGAACCAATCGGCTCAGATGTTTGAACCGACCGGTTTAGATTGTGAATCGACCATTTGCTTGATCAATGAGATTGGATCAAAGATTGATGTTGACTTAATGTTGTGCACTAATTGAATATTAAAATATAATACAATTGTGAATAAGAATCTTAGTTCAAGTATTGAACCGATCGTCTCATGTGTGAACCGACAGGTTCATGGTTTGCAGGTTTCAAAAATTTCATGAGATTCCATCTCTTAGACTCCTGATTGATCTGGACATCCTTAACCTGAACCTCTGATGAACATATATTCATCCAAATTTAGTTGTATTTTTAGACCAATTTTGCATCCTAATGTAGCATTTTATCCAATAAATTAGTTCATGCATCCGCACACTCCCATAATTGTTAATATTTTGGTTTTCCCATCTTTTTAGATGATTTATGGTTTGTTTCAGTTAAATCTAAAATTTACCACTTTTATTGTGAGTAAAATAATTTTGTAAATGTCATAATTTTTGTTTTGTGCACGGAGTATTGCAATATCAAGAATTTATTTATGGCCAACAAAAATTTAATCAAAGAAAAAGTTAATTCTTTGATCAGGTGCCAAGACAACTATTAAATGGTTTGATTAATATGCAATTTTTGATCCTTGATTTGCATGAAAATGTCACATCATTGCTTTCCATGTAGTCCATTGTTAGAAAAGGATACATTTCCTTCATCTATAAGGCAATAGATTAAAAGCTATCAAGGAGAACTTCCATTAAGATTGGAGAAAAAGGGCATTTTCCAAACTATTCAATTGCCCTTTCTGAACAACCATTAAAGATATGTCAATAGCAATTCATGACCTTGTCAATGCTAGTGAGGCCTTTTATCTACTACTGACTGTCACCAAAAAGGACAACCACACAAAGAGTTTAAATAATATATCAATCATTTGGCAAGTGCACCACCATCGACACATTTTGGCTATCATGCTTTCACGACACCTTATTCAAGATTGAGAATTGATCAAGGTGATGATGATGTTGCTCCCCCATCTAGCACATGAAAAATTGGATCCATCGATCAAGAGAAAATAATACCACCTGTCAGACATTTGAATGTGTATAAGTCACATAAGAAAGCCATCCATCACTTGATTAATCACCATATTTATGCATGGCTCGACAATCATATTTATGCATGGTAGACAACTACGTCACCAAGTGATACAAGCTACTGTCGACCTCCACATCGATATCCTGGCATCTATTGATGTTTGTGTTTACATAACACTTTTTACCCCAGAGCTCAACAACTTGAAACTCATCGACATACAAAAAAGATAGAAAGACATCAGTCGACAATCTAGTTGTCTATCGACCAACACGCACCTGTCAACCCTCACAATTGATTGACACATTAAAAGTGTGTCATGTCCACTCTTTTATTTCACAACTCTTGGACTTCAATTATAGAAAGTATAAATATGACTTCGGGGTATCAATTGAAAGACACCGCCTCTCCGTACGTTAGGCTGCTACTCTGCCACTCTGCCAAGGCCCAACTTCCTTACTTGACAAAGGATGGTCAACGACACCTCCATTCACCTTCTCTTCCTCATTTGCGGATCAGATCCAAGTAAGGCGGATGACGAAGAAGAAGGATCACCCGATGACATTCTTGGGTAGACTCTATTGCTACATCTCTTTTACCCACTGATATGATGGTTACCTCATTTCTTTTACTTATTGTTTGTTCTGATCTCTCTATAAGTTGCAAGTATTTCCTTATGCTAGGATGTGGGGAGTAGCCCCATTGTTTACTTTTATTCTTATACTGCATTCATGCATATATGAACATTTTTTATGTTAAATCAATCATTTTATTTCTTGTATGCTTATTCGTCCAGCAGGTTTACATGTTTGTAATGATCTTAGGTCTAGATAACTTCATACCTAAGATCTAGGACATCAATTGGTCTTTGTTAGACTCTTGATGAGACATCAAATAGTTTTTTTCTGAGGCGGCATATATAGGATCTATAGGTAACGCAACAATGCGCCAAGAGGGATATCTATTCAGGCTTAATCCTAACGTCAAAAGGGGGATTTATATGACATCCATGATATTGTTTATATGTGTTGTGATGTAGTTGAGAGTAATTTTAGGTAGTGGTGGTGAAACCTAGTCACCCTAGTGTATCCATCCATTTGGTATTCTTAGATCTTATTTTATTCTTTTATTCTTGCACATTAATTATACTCAATCAATCTGCCTTTTGTGTTAAAACTCTTCCTAGTTCAGTTAAATCGATCAATCAATTTTTAAAAATAGTGTCCTTTGGGTTTGATCATTAACTATACTATGATAAGACATGTCCACTTGCAGGTGCTAATTATTGCAGGTTTGTTTTGGTAAACACTAGGAATTCTATTTCTAGTGAATTTGTATATCACTCATCACCCTCTTAGAAATAGAGGGGCAGTCGAGACTTTCTAGAATTACAATAATAAGCTCTGATAATTGTTGTCTTCTCACAGTTATGGTAACGTGGGAACCGGAGCAAGTCCTAGCCGTCAAAGGGAGGGACAGTGAGGGAGAGACAACAAGAAAAAGTAAGTCGATGCTAGCATGTTGACTAGAAGGGATAACTCCTTGTCCATTCTAGAAGAATGACATGAGTTCTCGGTGGTCAACATGGACTACTACAAAGTGGAGGAGGCCTTCTCCACCCACTAGGAGAATGCAATCAACAATTGTCTGTGGTGATCAACCATGAGGTCTTTGTCGACAAACGTACGGATGCAACTTGAAGAAAGAAGCATGAAACATCAAGGAATAATCATTAGACTTTCTCCAAGACCAGGTATATATCTTGTAGCCATCATTCCCAGTTCATATTATTGAAGAGATCTACTATTTAAGGGAATATGGAAATTAAACTTTTGTTTCGCTATCATTTTTGTAGCCATATCTTCCTATAGTGATATCAGGGCCACGTCAATTAACTATTTTTTGGGATTTAATCAGTCTGATTGGATTTTTCATTTTATCATGCAATGCAAATATTTAAATGATTGATTTTCATATCCAATTAAATATCATAAAATCTCATATGATATATAAATGCAATTTATATCCATTGCCAAAACACTACTTTGATGGTGGATGTTGTCATGGTTATGGCCAATAACTTTACATCTTTGTGCTTAGTTGAGTGGTTGTTAATCTTATTTTATATATCATTTTGTATATCGAGCCTATCTCTCCTTCTCCATATATAAAAGTATAAATTATTTTCTTCCTATACTCCCCTCAAATGTAACTCAAGATTTTCCTTTTACAATATAATATATTAAATAGGTTTAGGTTAGTTTCCTTTTCTATTATGGCGAAGAAGACGTTCTTCTCCTGGCCAACTGACTATTTTAGAAGACGAACCCATCGGCTAGAGGGTCGAGGAGGCCAAACGATAGGAGGATCTGACCAATCAGTTGGTGGCCCAATCAATTAACTAGAGGTGTCTTGGACTGAAGACCAGACACCGATCTAAGAGTCCAACCGACTGACCAGGAGGCAAACCGATAAGTTCAAGAGTTGAATTGATCGAACTAGATTGGTTCGATTACAAATCTTCATCAAAAATAGGTTTCTACAGATGATGTAGACCTTAGGTGCTAGTAATTCCTTGCGGCTCCAAGGAACTACAATATATGGCCATAACCATCACTCATGTTTTATAATTGAATGTTTCATTTGTGGATATAGTATGTAAATGATACATATTAGTTTATGGTAATTGGATATGTATATATATATATATATATATATATATATATATAAATATGAAATCCCTCCATCAATATTATGTCTTATATGCTTTCCATAAGCAACACGTGAAAAACTTAATCGACTAAGCGTGGGTGCACCAAGCATGATGCGTTGTCCATTTTATGAAGTGTAATGGTAGTCATGTGGGCCTGTCAAGCATGTTGCATTACTATTTTGTTGTCTTTTGGGTCAGACATAACTAGGTGATCTTAATGAGATTCAGTACCTAGAAGCATGCAGATGACTATGGAAATGAGTTGTGTATACCATATATACAAGAATTTCAACATATGCAATTGGAAAAAGTTGCCTACCTTAATGGTTGATTATGGACGTTGGTATTAGTCGGGTAACAACTCAATTGGTTTAGGTCTTGACTCACTAGAAAGTTGTATGCCCCAATCTTCTAAATTGATATCTGACGGCTATCAATTTGAACAGAATAGTTGGAGTGATAATTAATTAAATGCCTAATTAAACATCGTCAAATTTTAATTTTAATAAAATCAAATAAAAAGTTTTTTTAACAAATTACAAATATTTCTTTTAGAATCAAATGGTAACCAATAACATGTTTTCCTTGCGATCATTCTTTGAGAAGGACAAGCTGAATGGGAATATTCCATGACTGGTGTAGGATTTTCAAAATTGTTCTTACACAAGAGTGCAAGCTCTATGTCTTGGAGATACCAAAGCCAAATGAATTTGCTCCTGTTGCACCTAAGGCTGACAAGGATGCTTACAAGAAGGACTCTGAAGATGTTGTACATGTCAAGTTCTTGATGCTATGCTAAATGAACTATGAGTTGTAGAGACAACATTGACATTATTGAGATGGTAACTCATGTTAAGAACATGCACCAAAAATAGGCAAGGCAAGAGAGACATGATGTCTTCAAGGCGCTACTCAAGTGCAACATGGAAGAAGGAGATCTAGTGGGTCCGCATGTGCTCAAGATTATTGGGTATGAGGAGAACCTTACTAGACTGGGATTTCCCTTGGGTTAAGAGTTGGCCCCAGATGTGATTTTACAACCATTGTTGGAATCATATTTCTAGTTTGTCATGAACTACAACATGAACAATTTTGACAAGTTGTTAGAATTACTTGGCATATGGATAACTGATGAAGTGAAAATGAAGAAGCACAAACCCAAATATGTGATGATGATCAACAAAGGAAAGGGGAATTCCAGGGGTAAAGGAAAATCTAAGAAGAGTTCTAACGTTGGCTAGAAACCCAAGTCTTCTGCACTCAAGGCAAGTGAGGGGTGAATATGGGAGGGAATTGTCACCACTATCACCACCATGCACACTGGAAGAGGAATTGTTCTCTCTACTTGGAGGAACGCATGAAGAAGAAGGAGGAGATAGAGATATCCATTTCAGGTATATACTTTATTGAGATAATGCAACATGCCAAATTTCATACATGCACATGAGCGGAAGCGTCAATTCCTAACTCATAATATTGATTGGGTGTCACATACATCGAACATGCATCAAGAACAATTGAAATATAACCAACATAGGACATACATTCATTCTCATTATGAAAAGTTTGTAAAAAGGGGTAACTGAGTACATCTTATGACATGTTTCAAAGACTCAAACATAAACAACTATATCTTAGAATATGAAACTAAACTGTGGTATATAATGGCACCCTAGTCTTGCAGTGTATCATCCTTATCCTTAGCTTGATGTCTTAGTCCTCTCTGTTGATCACCTACATACATCTCATCCCTAGCCATGCAAAACAACATAAAAACTTGTGAGTGGCATTGAGTAGTTATACATAAAAATAACTTATACATGAAATGACATGAAATAACTTACAACATGAATGTTTAACATGATTAACATGATTAGCATGATGACTTCAAGACTTAACTAAACTAACATGGTTACATGAACTATGTATTTTATCTTGAGTTAATATAGTCACTCTCCTGAATACACCACAGTGCTCATAAGGTCGATTCAGACCCACTTAAGACCATTTAAGGCTCACATAAGACTAATTATGACTCACATAATGCTCCTACATAGCTCACAAGGACAATAAAGGCTCATTTAAACATGATTCAGAAGACTATATTAACATATCATGATTTCTTAATTCATTAAACATGATTACCAAAATTTCATAATTCACAAAACATGATTATCATGATCTCGTGATCCATTAGCATGGCAGTGATATATAATATTTCATTTGAAATCATAAATATGAAAATAATAGAAAATAAAATTCTTAACATGAGCATGATTTTTCATAAGCATCTAGTGAGTACTAATGTACTCGTACTTTAATTGAGCCATTATGAGTACATAAGAGAATAAAATAAACCTTGAACCCTAATTTATTACTTAGTGTGCATAACCAATCACATGTGTCCAAGGGGGTATGCTAACTGTATCTTGAGTCTTGATCATTCCTAATTTCCAACATGTAACATGATCATTAATTGATTATATTTCATTAACATATGTTTAGGGTTTCTAATTGAATATGGGAAATTTGGTTTGGATAAGTGGTCTAATCATGGGCCGGGGTGTTAGGTTGCCTCAATACCTTTCTAAAACTTAAACTTGATTTTCTAACATCAGAATACAAATAAATGAATATTCAAAGTTCTGACCAATCATAGGGAAATATAGGTCCATGTGTATCAACCCGACCTATTGAAGGTTGGCACATCCCTAATGAGGTGGTAAGGTAGTCACAGGACACATGACCCATACTTGACATGGAGTAAAAGTGTGTATGCAAACCAAGACACTTGATATCATTACTAAGATGCCAATGAGAACTGTTACACGAAGGAATATCCATGAGGGTAAAATAAAAAAAAGACTGATGATATTGTTCATCTGTAGAACAACAACGAACTCATAGCAGTATCTCCAATCTTTGAAAACCAACTCATGATTTGTATACAATTAGTGCATGAAGCTATGGTTATGTACTTCCCTCTAAGTCAACCAAACATAGAGAGACAAGGTATAAGGGTGGCGGTGTTTGGAGGTCTGAGAATATCCATTTGCCATGGCTGACACACAGGAAGGATTGGATACACCATTAGGAGCAATTATTGCACAAAGCCTCAACCTGATCCATCAATTAAGTTTGTGGGAGTCAATGAAAATCAAAGGCACGATTTACTAAGCATATAAACCATTAGAACCCAAGAATGGTGTTGTTGGTTTACAAAAAGTAGGAGCTTAGGGATTGAAGTTGGGAAAAAGAAGGTGCTGGCGATGTGAGGTTGAAATTCTGCATGGATATGGCATCACAATAGTTCATGGAGGGATAAATGAGCAATTACATCATATTTATCAAGACAGAGGTGATTGGCCGGTGATTGGGTTTCGCTGACCTGAAGGTTGGCTTATGGGTAGAGAGCATAGGTGTAAAGCATGGGTTAAGGGTAAAAGGAAAATCATTGTGGGAGTCTATGGAAGCTTGCCCAATGATCGATTGGTTGTAGGTGGCATAGGACATTAGGTCTATCTCGGCATCAACTCGGGTAAATGTGGGATTTGTGGCATCTTATCAGATTATCAGATGAAATTCGTGGCAGAGGAACATCTCTTTAATTTCGGGGATGTTTTGTGGACAGATTGGATGTGGTTCGATGTAGTGTGGCTGAGTGGAGATGGAGGGTGCGTCACCTGAAGAAGGGGTACTTTTGGGTGTTTTTACCTAAAGGAGATGTAGGTCTACAAACTAGGGCTCTTTGAGATCAAAATAATCTCCTAGAGGCGTCAGTGACGAGAAACTATTACATCATGGACTAGAGAGAGGTATAAAAATGGGGGCAAGGTTGACAGAGTCTGTTGTTGACTCGTTGAACACACAAAGAGCATGAGCTAGAAGATGGGGTCTTGGTCATTTGATCAGATTTCAATAGTCCAGTGATAGTGCATCAATCTTAATAGGGTGCGACATCTGAATGGTATTAAATTGTCCCTGATCTAGGAGTGTTGGGATTAATTAGATGTATTGACCATATGAGTAGGTTAATTTGTATACATTTATTCACCCCTTTTGTAAACATGATTAGACATAGCTAGAGTTATCTGATTTTCATGAATATTGGTAGGCTTTCTGATTCAAGTATGAGGAATCAAATTATTTACTTGTATTTTATGTTTGGTCCAGGGGATTATGTGATTTATATTATTAGGTACTTAGGGTAATTGATGTGTTAATAATTCTCATAGAGGGATTACATTAACAAAATTTAAGGAATACTCCAATATATCACTATATATTGATATGCTAACTAATGGAGCAGATTATGAACATATAAGGGCTAAACTGATGTTACATTGCCTTTCCATTATTATATAAACTAGGGCTAAGTTGTGTACAATATTAAACAAAGTTGTGATAAAAGTTTGAATTATCATGTGTTGTCCTTATTCTAGGGTTTTACCTCATTACAAGAAATGAAATTGGTTATTTGACATTTTTGGTCATGTTTATTCCATGCTAAAATTCTAGGGATTTTTACAATTCTACCCACCTCAAAGAAATGTTGTCCTCAAAATTTGCATACACTAGCATGGTTCTATCCACCTTAGGGTTTCACATTTTTTTTGAAAATAGCTCAATATCATTAAAAGAAAGCCATACGGCATCTACAAGATAGACATCTCTCATCAAGTAACCAAGCAGCAACTCCTTCTACTGAAAGCCATAACACAAGGCTCAGATTGGGATGTGATAGGTATGCTTCTGCACCATCCACCTCTTGTAGTGGCTATCTAAAACAGCTATCTGGGATGGAATTCATCAATCTACAGGAGCCTAAGAGTACATCTGGAGAGGAGTTTGCAAAGCCACTGATAGAGAAAATCATCCTGAAGACAACGAAAGATCCCCAGACAAAGAGCTTGACCACAAAGTACCAACACAGACCTAACAAAACAACGTCCCACAAAACAGGACGAGAAAACACAACTACCAACGACGAACACAAAGGTTACACCAACCAGGAGACCCGGGAAGGAGGCCAAACCCCAGTGATGCAGATACAGAGGAAGGACGGCTCATGTGGGTACAAAGGTGGGGAGTAGAGGGTTCCGGGAACTCCACCACCACTCCCAGCTTTCTCCTCCTCTGCAAAATAGGGAGCGGAAGACCCACACGAAGCCCAAAACCCAGCTTTCTCCTCCTCTGCCTAGAGCACCAAGGGGCGCTCGAGCCCACCGTCCACCCAAGAAGGAACCCAAGGCACGACGCGACCAACAAACGACCACAGAAAATGGTACTGAAAAGGCAGAGGATCTACCCCAAACAAAATAACAACAAACCTGCAATAAAATAAAAGAAACGGAACCAACGATGACTAGACCAGAGAAAGGAGAGGGGAAGAAGATGGAAACACTGGGATCTACTGATGGCAATGGAGTCCACCTCCAATCCCCGCTACCCGACGGCAACTGCACACCCAAGCAGAAGTGAGGGCAACCACCGAAACCCCCACCCTAAGGCGATGCACCGACTGGACCAGCAACTGAAACCTCAAGTTAGAGGGGCGCAGGGGAGAGAAGGGCTCCTCCGGTCACCAACAAGCAAAAGCCCATGAGATGCCAGCCGAGGAAGTAGCCCTGGGGGAGAGGGGTGGCATCCACCAACCGCAAGAGCCTCCCTCCCCCCGAGCCGAGAGATCTCCGCCGATTCGTCCTAAATCTCCAGAGCTGAAAGAAGACCAGGGTTTCACATATATGTATACTAACACTTTCATCTTGTCATAAAGACACATACTTCTATTAACATGTGCATTATATGACATTAAAATGGATAACTATGTCTTGTCTAACATGATTAACAAACTAACACATGTATACATTTTACTAATGAATATTGAAAACTAGACAATACTTCACCATGAATAATGACAAAAGTGCTCACATATCCTTATTATTATCATAATTTTATTTCTCTCTAAGTCCATTAAGATGAGTTCTCCACATAACCTTGCACCAAAGTGCTCATTTGCTCCAAAGATCTCATTGTCCCCTAGTGCTCATTTCTTCAAAAGGCTCATCGCACCTAAGTGCGCATTTACCTTAAAGAATCACTTAATTTACATTAATTTCTTAAAATTACTCTTATTAACTTTTTGGATCTTCATAACTTAGTCATAAATGTATTAACATCTAACCTTGGCACTACTATTGTTTGTCTACTATCTAATTGCAATAGGTTTAGGTGGATATCTAATTTATGTCTTTTACATTAACCATCTTTGACATCCCCAGATATGTGTTGATTAGGCACATACCCAATGACATCATACCTCATTATGCAACTCTTCTCGAACCCAATAGCATACATGTCCCATACGAAATTCATTAGTAAGTAGGAAAGAGACCCAGAATAAGTTCTTATGCTCATGACATACCCTCTACACCTCTCAGTTGGTTAGCCAAACCATTGAGAAATGAGATGACATGTCATATGTACAGGTTAATACACAAAGTCCAAATCAAAAAGACATCTATCCCTAATACTCATAACCTATTGTACATGGATGTCTAGACTTATAGTCCTTTCCTAGTTTCTATCTTTACCCACTCCCATATAGTAAAGATGTCTGACCTAACCTCTTTACTTCATCATCTAAATCTAGGATGCATAAGGAGATTTGTACCTTAAGGACATAAAATGTCGTCTAACTAATTGAGAATATGAGAGTGTATGGTGGCCAATTATCCTTTTTCTGTAATACAAAGTTGTAACACCCCAAATTTAGTTCATGCACATAAACAAAAACGCATAATCCTAACTCATAATATTGATTGGGCGTCACACACATTGAATATCATGCATAAAAAACAATTGAAATAAAACCAACACAGGAGATACTTTTCATTCTCATTATCAAAAGTTTACAAAAAGAGGAAACTGACTACATCTTATGACATGTTTCAAAGATCTAAACATATATGATTATATCTTAAAACATGAAACTAAATTGAGGAGGATAATTGGCACCCCACCAAGACACTCTAGTCTTTCATTATATCATCCTTATGCTTACCCTGATGTCTTAGTCCTCCTCTACTCATCACCTGCAGACATTTCCTCTGTAGACATGTAAGGCAATGTAAAAGCTTTTGAGTGGCAATGAGTAGAAATACATGAAAATAACTCATTCTTGAAATGACATGAAAATAACTTTTAACATGAGTGTTTAACATGATTAGCAAGATTACTTGAAGTCTTAAGTAAACTAACATAATTACATGAACACATGTATTTTATTTTGAGTTAATATAGTCACTCTCTGAATGCACCACAGTGCTCATAAAGCTGGTTCAGGCTCACATAAGGTTAGTTAAGGCACACATAAGGCCAATTAAGGCTCATATTATGCTCCCACATACCTCATAAGGTTTGTAAAGGATCACTTAAAAATGATTGAGAGGACTATATTAACATAGCATGATTTCTTAACTCAATAAACATGATTACTATAATTTCACAATTTACTAAACTTGGTTATCATGATCTCGTGATCCATTAGCAAGGAAGTGATATATAATATTTCATTTGAAAGCATAAACATGAAAATAGTAGAAAACATAAATTCTTATCATGAGAAAGATTTTCCATAAGAATATAATGATTACTAATGTACTCGTAATTCAATTGAGACGATATGAGTACATAAGAAAATAAAATAAACCATGAACCCTAATTTAATACTCAGTGTGCATAACCACTCACCTATATCCAACAAGGTATGCTAACAGTATCTTGTCCTTATCATTCCTAATTTTTAGTATGTAACATGATCATTAATTAATTATACTTCATTAACATAGTATTAGGGTTTCTAATTGAATTAGGGAAATTTGGTTCAGGTAAGTGGTCTCATCATGGTCCAAGGTGGTAGCTTTTCTCAAGACCTTTCCAACGAGAACCTGAACTTGATTTTCTAACATCAAAATAAAAAGATATGAATTTTTAATGTTTTGACCAATCATAGGGAAAGATAGGACCATGTTTATCAACCTGACTTGTTGAAGGTTGGTATAACCCTACTGAAGTGGCTCGGTAGTCCCAAGTTACATGACTCAGAATTGACACACAGTAAAAGTGTGTATGCGAACCAGGACACTTGATTTGATTACTAAGATACCCCTGAGAATCGTTACAACAAGTAATATCCATGGGGGTAAAATGAAAAAAAGGTTGATGATATTGTTCATCTATAGAATAACCAAGAACTTAGAGTAGTATCTCCAATCCCTGAACAACAACTCACGATTTGTGCAGAATCAGTGCATAAAACCATGGCTACAGACTTCCCTCGAGGTTAGCCAAACATAGAGAGATAAGGTACAAGGGTTGTGGTGGTCAGAGGTCTAAGAATCTCCATTCCACATGATTGAAATAAAGGAATGATTAGAGACACCATTAGGAGCAATTATCACATAGAACCTCAACTTGATCCATCAACTAATATTGTGGGAGTCAATGAAAATTGTGTTGATATCTATGCTGAGAGAGCCAATCATATGATGATTGGAGTATGTCACTAGATACCTAATCTAATAATAATAAAGATAATTTCATCTATTATGTTTGTCTCAGTCATGAGATGATGACACATACATAGAAGATGTCTAAAGAATGATGTTACTTGATGACATATGTCTTCAAGTTGAGGACCTGAATGATGAGATCATATGTATGATAAGAGTACATAAATTCTTGTTATGTCCCTAGTCGGATATTATTGTGGAAGAAAAAAAGATAACAGTATTACATAAGACTAGAGTGTGTGATGATTGATGATAGAGTATCATTAGTCGCTATATATGATATCAAGTCAGGCACATAGGTACATGTCAAAGAATAGTGTATAAGACAGACCTACCATGAGAATGATACATGTAGATCATGGAATGGTAGTCATAATAATCTATCATAGTGATAGTGGTGATTGTGGTTCTTAGACCTGAAGTTACTACATTCATCACATGTCATTCATGTATGTTGACAACATCCAATGCGATCCTGAATAAGGGTTGCAATAACGGTGATGGTTGTGTGCATTGTGACACATGGGGATTGAGTGTTAGTGATGTAGATGGGATTTGTCCTTCCTACACAAGATTGATATCCAGGGCCTCTTGATAAGCGCGATTGAGAAATGTACGACCATACTCATGGGACTCGATATGTGATATGTGAGCTCATTCGTATCTCAGACGGTCTACTCTAGTTCAAGGGGATTAAATGTTGAGAGAATGACAATTCCATGCCTCGAGATCTATCTGGATATCAGCGACAAAGGAACTATAGTATCACGGTAACACTGATCAGGTATTGTAGGCTGAAGTTGTTCTCCAACTTTTGAAATTACATGTGTTCCTCGACACCACACTTTTCTTGTGATGTTGTAAGTTAGTTATGAACGTTCACTTCCAACATAATTCTGGACCAATAGGGTCACACATAGGATACACTTGGATTAAAGGAGTATATTCATGAATGATATATAATTTGATTACTAAAGGTGCTTAGGTATTCAATTAAACAACTGAGGTTCAAAATTGACTGAGTGGAGTGAGAACTAACCAATTCAAGGGTTGAATAGATCAATTGGAGTGTTAGGTCAATTGGAATCAACATTGGTTGATCAATGGCTGAACCAGGGAGTGAGACGGTCGGTTCACATAGTGAACTAACCAGTTTACATATACCAACTTATCGGTTCATGGGATGAATCGCCCGATTCGATTTCCAATTTGATTGGATCAAGGATTGGTGTTGACATCATGTTATGCATTAATTGTCATTGATTACCAATTTGATTAATCATTATTGATTACCAATTTGATTGAGAATCAGAAGAAAATCTTATTTCATAAAGGGAGGGATAGCAAGGGTGAGACAATTGTGGGAGAGCATATCATCTCTAGTAGGTTGACATTCGAAAGGAAAAACTCCTTCCCGTTGGCTCTAGCAGCATAACATGGAGTTCTCGGTGGTCTGCGTGGAATACTCTAGAGGAGGAGGTTGTTGTCCACCGCTTGGAGGACATCATCAACCGTTGTCCATGGTGTTGCACCAAGAGGTCGGTGGAAACGATTGTTTGAGTGATGTTACTGTTGAAGGAGCATATTGATATGTGAAGAAGAAGCATAGTGTTAAAATGGTAATGTTGATGGACTTGCTCTAGGACCACATATGACCTTGCAATCTTTCCTTTCTAGATACATTGTTGTTGACACGCTCTTGCTATTTTATGAAATAGGCATCTAAATTTTTATTATGCAGCCTATATCTGTGCCCGATTTCCCTATAGTAGTATCAGAGCCACATCAATTTACGGTGTATCTGGGATTTAAGTCAATCTGATTATATTTAGTTTTCATTCGGTTATTGCATACGATGTGAATATTACACCGATTAATGTGCATATTTGATAAAATTTCACATACGACTCCACAAACCAATATATACATATATATACATATATGTATACATATATATATATATATATGAAATTTACACGTGTTGCCCTAAAATCAATTGCCATGGTTGTGGTTGTTTATTCCTATTATTACTCAATCTGTGTATCAATCCTATATCTTCCTTCTAAGTGTAAATAAATTCTCTTCTTCCTATTTCACCTCAAATGTAACTCGAGGTTTCCCTTTTATAATGTAATAAGAACTTGGACAACTTTAATTTATGTTTCAATGCGAGATGGAGATCTGCACAAAGGTGAACTGACCGAATCATGAGACGAACAGATCGAATAGATGAAAGAGGATGCCAGACAACAGGAGGATGAACCAATTCTTCGGTGGCCCAACCGATTGGATGGAGGTGTCCTAACATCAGTTGAACCTGAAGACCAGACGATTGTTTCAAGAGCGCAATCGAGCAACCAAGAGTCAACCTGGATTGTTTCGAGCATAAATTTTCACCAACAACATGTTGTATATGATGTGGACCATAGGTGGTAGTAATTTTGTGTAGCTCTAAGGAATTACAATAGTATGACCATAGCCATCGCTAGTATATTTTAATTATTGCTTGTTCTCGTTTGTGGTTATATCTTGTATATGATACAAACTATATATATGTAGTGCTTGGATATGTATATGTATTTATATATAAAATCCCTCAATAAAAATTAAGTAAAAGATGTTTTCAATAAGAAACACACATGATAATCTTGATCGACCAAGCATGGGCACGCCCTAGTGTCGTGCACTATCTATTTTGTGGAAGTGTGATGGTAGATATTTGGGTCTACCCCAGCAAGGTGCATATTCTATCATGTTGGCTTATGGGTCTAGCTTAACTAGGTCGCCTTAATATGATTAAGTGCCTAGAACCATGGAGATGGATTGTGACTGTTACATACTAAAACTTGGGCTTATTTGCAACTTAACCCTTTCCAATCTTTTCCTTTACTTCATATCCTTTTTTTCCTTTTTTGAAATTTTCCTATTTGTTCAATCCTTTTTGTCCTCAATGTTGAAATTGAGAAATATTTAGTTGTTTGAATTATATTTGATTCATATTTATTACAATGAATGGGTTTGTGCACAAATACCTTAATTTGTGTTTTAATTAGAGTCTAAAATAACCAAGTTGGTGAAAGTGATTATTAGGACTCTACATTGAGGTATGTATGTGTATGTGCTTATGTGCATATGTGAGTATGTGCATTCCTTCACCCTTCAGTTGGGCATTTCATAATCCAACCCTAATATTCCTAATGGGGCATATGCTTAGCCTTTTTTTTTCAAAACCAGGAGGCCTATTATTCACCCCTCCCTCCCTTAGTAGGCACAACAAAATTGGATACAATATGGAGTCTAGAGTCCATTTCAAGACTCTCACAAATGAAATCTGGGCACGTGACCCAACTAGAAACTTCCCTATCAAATTTGGAACCCCACTTAGCCAACCCATCAACTACCTTATTTCTACTCCTTGGGTTGAAGGTGATTGAGATTGATTTCATCTTTTCCAACAGATGAAGATAGTACCTCATTTCAAGTGTATGCTTAGCATTGACACCTTCCCATTGATGTAGTCATAAGACATCTTGTGGTCTGATGTAACTAGGATCGTCTCATCATGGTGTTAGAAAGCAAGAAGTCCTTGATATTTGGCAGCCAACTCAATATGATGTCCATAAGCTCAGAACATTCACATCCCCCTAGAATCCAATTCCCCTCGTGATCTCTAAAAACATATAAGGTGGCTAATCTAGAGGTCCTTTTCATTAGCGAGTCGTCGACATTGAGTTTTAAGGCAGAAGGTGGAGGTGGTACCTAGTTGGGATCATAAAGGCTATTTCTGATATTAGAATTGATATCTGCCTCAATGACCTTTAGCATGGTATTAGCCTAATTGATGATCATATGAGCATGGGCCATGGTTATACTTTTGTTCTCAAAGATAAGGTAATTTATGCTCTTCTAGATTAACTCCAGACTGACCGCTGCAAAAGTCTTTCTATTAGGTAGGTCTTTCTTCCTCCTAAGATTACTCGACAGCCAATGTTTCAGGCTTTGGCCATCATTGACATGTAAAGCATAACTCTGAGCAACCAGATCCCAGATCCCCTTAGCAAAGTGGCACTATATTAACGCATGGAAAATAGTTTCTGGGTAATTACCACAACATGGACATCGATTACCAGTTGTGAAGCCCCTCCTAACCCGATTATCATTGGTCATCAGACCATCATGAAGGGTTTTTCAAAGCAACAACTTGAGTCTCTGGCGAATTCTATGTTTCTAGATGTAGGACCAACAACCACTAATTGGAATCCTAACATCTTTGAGGAGCATGTTGTAGATTTGATTAGTAAAAACATTCCATTACTAGACCCCATGTATTGCAAGTCATCCTCCCCTCCGTCATCATTGGGGGGAATATTCTTGAGGATCTTGAGGTCCTTTAGCTCCTTAGGGATTCTTCTGTCAGTTTTCAGGATGATTTTGAATCTCCTTTCCACCCAGTTGTCCTCCCATACTGAGGTATCCTTTCCATTAAGCACAATGCGGCCAGTATGTTGGGACATATTCTCACTACGGCTAAGGATTAATTTCCAGAGACGAGATCCCTTAACCTTCCCATTGTCTTTTAAGTGACTACACCTAGCAATCATGATATCTCTCCAGTGGATGTCCCTTCTAGTGATGACATCCCATACCATCCCAGAGAGGAGATCTTCATTCTGTAAATGAGCACTCTTAATACTAGGACATCAATCACCTTTCACAACCACAAGCTTCCCCCAACCAACCATATGTGTTCTCTGATCCCAAATAAAGTTTCTAACACTTTGGTCAATAGCCTCAGAAACATTATCAGGAAGGTAGCTAGTTTTCATCAAGTAGGTTGGGGTAGCATTCAAAATCACACGAGCTAAGGTGACCCTACCTGCCAAAGAGAGAGTATGATTTGCCCAGGTATTGGTCTTACCTTCAATGTTGTTCAAGAGTTTAAAGTAAACATCTTTATTAGAGAGGCTATGAAGAACGGGGACACCAAGGTGGCATCCTAGGTTCTCAGTCTGCTCCATTCCCATGCGATGGCATATCTTCCTCCTAGTTCCCCTGTCAACATTTTTAGAGAATAAGATGGTTGATTTGTCCTTCGAAAGCATTTGACCCAAAGCTTTGCCAAAATCTCATAGACAATGTAACCTAGTACGAGCCTGAGAAATAGACACTTCACCAAAAAGCACAATTTTATTTGCAAAATAGGTATGGGTGAGAATGAGTCCTCTTCTAGATGTCCGGAGAGGAAATCCACTTCCCCTCTTCAGCAGCAACTTCAATACCTTGAATCAACCTCGCCAAGCACATCAAAAAGATGTAAGGGGAAAGAGGGTCACCTTGGTAGATGCCCCTAGTAGGTTTGAATGGCGAGAGCATCTCACCCTGCCAAGCCAAAGCAATCTTCATCAAGGTGATGATGTTCATGATGATTTTAATGAGCTTCTTAGGAATGGTCGTTCTCCGGAGAGTATCAACAATGAAACACCACTCAATTCTATCATATGCTTTAGCCAAGTCAATCTTACAGGGTTGTCATGAGGTTCTAGTTCTCATCAAATGAATCACCTCTTGAACAAGGATGATATTATCAACAATCCGATGACCAGGAATGAAGCTACTCTCGAAGGGTGAAATCCAAACATCTAGGAAAGGTTTAATTCTCTCCACCACTTTCTTGGACAAGAACTTGAGGCTCATATTATTCAGAGTGAATGGTCTAAGTTGATTGTAGGTGTTAGGAATCACCACTTTGGGGATAAGGATAAGTGTGGTGTTCACCATTTCAGGGGGAATGGGTTTTCCTATAAAACAATCAAAGGTAGTAAGTTTGATAGATTTACTGATCTTAGGCTAGTTGTTCTGCAGAAACCTAATGTCCACCCCATCAGGCTCTGGGGCCTTTGAAGGGTTCATCTTCCTGAGGGTAGTGTAGATCCCCTCTTCACCCGGGATGGATTCAAGATTCATGGTAATGTCCACAGGAAGCATGGGAAACTATCCAGGATAGTTCATTGTAGAAACCAAGGTTCTACCATTAGCCAGGATCTTGAACTGGGTAATGAAGTAGCCTCTGACTAGGTTCTTCAATGAGTTAGAATCATCCACCCTATTTTCATAAGAATCCTTCCACTTCGTGATCACATTAGCTCGCCTTATGCCCCAAACTAAAGCTTGGAAGTATTTGGTATTAGAATGCCCCAGTTTCATATAATCACACCTATCTTTCTATTTCCACTCGGCTTCCTCCCGATTCAAGATTTCAAGGAGTTCACCTTGTCTGATAGCAAGAAAGTCATCCATCACTTTAGAGTATTTGTTACATAGGTGGGACAATAGATAGGTCATAGACCTCAGAAGCTAATCCTTCCTATCTCTCTCGGCTTTCCTTTCCTCTCTTTCCTACTTGACTGCAACCTTCATGAAGTTTCTAATAGAATTGTTGAGGTTCAAGCTTTCATTCCACATTTGATTTGAAAAACCCTTGAAGGAACTCCATTTAGACCATATCACACTCGTCTTCAGGGCCAAAGAACATTTGCTTTGTATAATATATCTAGTGCAGACTGAGATCAGAGCATGATCAGAAGCAACTTTGGGAAGAACTTCAACATGTGTATGGGTAAATCTAGAATTCCATTCTTGGTTCACCACCACTCTATCTAGGCATTCCTACAACATACCTCATTTGAAAGTCATATGAGGGCCTGATGTGCCAAGATCTTTAAGGCCAACAGCAACAAGAGCCTCAGAGAACTTTCTACAAATGCTGAAGATTATGCTATCGCTATCGATCTTCTCGTTAGGGTGGATGACATCGTTCAAATCACCTATCACTTGCCAAGGAAGAGAGGAAGTTGCTCCAATAGTTTCTATATGGTTCCACAGGAGGTGTCACTTCATCTCTTTAGTACTAGAATAGACAATGGTTAACAAACAATTCTTGTTGATCATACAGTGGATGAACTGCTTATGGAGCGCGAAAACATCCACCACTCCAACCCTAGCTTTATACAGAAGCCAAATACCTCACGCAAAGATGATGGCTTCCACACTGTGAGAATGATTAAAACTAAGTTGTCTAATGATGCATTTAGCGGTGTTGCCAATCGTCCAAGTTACAACAATGCCCAAGATGTCAATATGATATCTGAAAGAAAAATCCTTGATCGTGTTCTGGATATCTATCGAACAGATACCCTACACATTCCAAGATGCTCAAATCATTCTGAAGAAGGGATGTTTTGTGGGCTTATCTCACCCTATTTATGCTGAAGGGGTTTTTTCCTTCCCCTTTTCCTTGAACTAATGCAACTTGGATCTAACACCTTCATGTTCCTCAAGTGGACACCCATGCTACCCTTTAAGGGGATCTATGACCTCGTGGTTGACCCCGACTAATCATTTGCACCAAAATAGAAAGTCATGGGAGGTGATCCCTGGCTTTGTTCTCCTGTGACAATCACCATGTCATCCTTCATTATGATGTTGGCCACATGGGTGTTTTCTTTACCTGCCGTTGAGCCTCTTATAGTCTGGTTATTTGTGTGTCTTCCTTGGTCAATTGAGACTTTCTACAGTGGGACTCTGACCTTATGAACCATGCTTGTTTGGCTCATTTTTTTGTTCTTATACTTCCATTTCCTCCAATCGATGTCTGTCACACGGTCAACAACCCCATTCAGGTTGACCTGCTCCTCTACCTCATCTTCCTCCGAGGACAGATTACTAAATTTATTTGCGGTATCAACCCCATTCTTCCCCTCTTACTGTACCTTCCTTTGTTTGTATGCTGAAAAGGTCTGGCATTCCTCACTAGGGTGAATTCACCCAAAGGTGAGATGTTCTCAGATAGACCTTGGTCTACATTACTAGCATCCTTCAAATTCCTTGCTTCAGCCTAAGCTTCAGTATTCTTCCTACACTCCATCTCCATGTGTCCCAAACAGCCACAATGCATACATATGGAAGGTAGATTTTCATATTTTGGGCCATACCATTCACCTTGGATGAAGATCGAAGGGATTAATGGCTTTTTTGAGTACAAATTAACAACTAGTCTAGAAAATTTCCCTCACCGCTTGAGTTTTGTGTTCATATCAACCCTCATCATCTCCCCGATGTGATGTCCCATCTCCTCTAAAAATCTTTTCTAATATAAGAATATACACAACATCGGTATCCTAACCCATGTGGCAGTGTATTTAGGATTACACACCGCTATCATGAAGCTGGGATCCCAAGATTGGACACTGACGTAGGATCCCATTAGATGCCAAGGACCTCCTGTAAGAGCTTTGAGGTAATTGTCTTGCCTCAGTAATTGCACTAGGAAGTAGTTATTCTCCAGATTGATAAGATGAAACCTACCCGTCAGGTTCCACATTGTTTTGATCCTCTTCTACAACATCATGAACCCCACCTATCTTCCAAAGGACCTTCACAACCACTGTTTATTTCCACTATTTCATCAAGTATGTGTATTTTCCCTTTTCTATCTCAAAGCACAATGACCCGTCAATTTCCTTTGCCACTATATCCTTCGTAGTTATATCTACATTAATATCTTCAAACCCCATTATAGAATCCATCTCCTGACCTTGATTTCCTAACATGATGTCCTTATAAGGCAAAGGCCTCCGATTATCATCCTTCCGTGTAGAGTTTCAGTCTGAAGAGGGAAGGGACAGAAAAGTGTCATCGCCATGAGAGAGTTGATCGACTTCCATCACTCCATCTTGTCTACTAGGACCCTATCATTGAGAAGTATCTTTCCCTACTCTAGTGAAGTCCAGAGTGATCCCCATACTCTCTAGAGTAACTATCTGCTAATGTGTGCATTTCATATCTACTTGTTGCACACATCACACACAAATTGAGTTCATTTTGCCTTCCATTTAGCCTCTAATTGTACCCAACTTTCCATCTTTTAGTTATTTTACTTATTGCATGATGTTGATTGTAGACACATGCTAAAAATGTCAAATTGGAGATAGCCCAACTCAAATCCTACCTTAATGGGAAATGTTCTTTATTTGTAGCCGATTTAGAGCTCATTCTTGAAGAAACAACATTGCATATAGCGTGTCTTATTTAAGACACGACGTGTTACTTCATAGAAGAGCTCATAGAACAAAGAACATGATGTGTCTTATTTAAGACATAGCATGTCAGATTTCAGTAGCCTTAGTGACTGAAGTGCATTGCAGCAACACGTCATGTCTTATTTTAGGCACGAAATGTCCTCACTATCCAGGGGACCAACCCTGACTCTCTGCCAACGCACATTGGCATGTATTTAATCGAACACGTCGTGTACCTTATGCTCTGATCGACTCCAGTGACAACTGCATGTCGTGTCTCTTACGGGACACACCGTGTACATCTTTCCAATAAGAGTTAGTCGACAAATTACACAAAGAGACACGACATGTCTCCTCAATGACACACCGTGTCATTATCAATTTCTGCAGAAATTTGACAGCAATTGTCCCTCATTTTAAAAGAAGAGTGCAACCTTTTGGGCAGTTATGACTCATCATTCGCAAGCACTTTTCATCCAAGAGAAGTTCCAGAGAAGAGGAAGTGAATTTTGGGGTGGAAGGAGAGGTTTTCTAGGGAAGGAACCTCAATTCTACTTCATTTCTTTTTCATTTCTTCTCCAAAGGTGCAACAAAGTTTCTCTCCTCATGCAAGCTTCGTGGGAGGGAGGATTGTCTAAGTTGGAGTAGCTCCAAGGATGGAATCTCATCCTCTAGTCAAAGTTCTACTCCCCCTTAGCTACAATTTTGGTTCCTTTATCTTTTTCTTTTCTTAATCATGCAAAACTCTGAAATGTCTACAATGTGTTTGTACATCTATATTATGGACGAGTAAAACTGTTTTCTTGGGTATGGGAGAGTACCTCCCATGACATTGCTCTTATGAACATGAAATTTATATCTTGTGTTAGTCATTTTGCATCTCCATGAATGCACACAGTGATTTCTTGCTTGTATGTTTGGATGGAAACCTTTTATACATGTTGTATGCTCTTTTGTGTTATTTGGGAGAATATATGAGGAAGTAGGGAGTAGGATTCTTGGCAACATCTTCTTGACCATGGGAATGGCTGGATTATGTTGAGGGTTTCAGATTATGTTCAAATATAGAATAAACATGGGAATGTTATGCTATGAAGAGAGCCGGCTCATGCCACCGGGAGGTGCATGATGATGACAATCTCCTTACAAAGGTGACTGCATGTTTTGATTTCATTGTTATGCATCACATGATGGTTTGTAAGTGAAATTCCATGCCTATGATTCTCCTTTTTTTTAACTAAACCAAGCTCTTGTTTTCTTCTTACCTTTAGTTTACTTGTAATAAATTTAACTTTTGTAAATCGACCTAGATTAATGGAAGTTAATGATTATGTGCCTGACTAGGATAACAAGGTAAAGAAAACATGTAAATAAAGTCTAGTTTTCATCATAAAATGAAGATTTCAAGAGTATGAGGCTATTTTTAAAGATGCTTTCCATAAAAAAATATAATAAAAGGTTGCATGCATGATAATTATGACTACCTTAATTATTACTACCTTAACTAAGTAGGGTTGAAGCACCTACTGGACCTCAACCTATAGGTGAGGGGAGAATTAATACATTCCCAGTCACCTACACATATTTTTATGGGGGAGAATAAGACAATCCCCAGGGTGAATTAATACATGCCCTGTCTATGGGTGGTTGTACATAAATACCACTATTATATCTAAATAGTCCATAAAATCAACATGCTAGAAAAGAATTCATGGGAAGTAAAAGCATCATATCAATTAGAACATGGTAGTGGGGTACAAGACCCAAGAAAAAGAATATCATTACTGATTTTGAGGCAATTTAACAAAAGAATCACGAGGTTCATTAAGCCCCATTAGGGAAATATAGGGTTTGTTTTGCAAATATCCCAACTTAGGGAGTAAGAATGCACATACATAAATAGGGATTGCACATACCTCTCTTACTAATATCAATTACTAACTTTCACCACTTTAATTGAGTCTAAGTTCCACTTTGCCTATCTTCAATGTATTAACATGTATTAGAGTACATAATCCACATGAATTTATAGAAACCCAAATTTCAGATATTTTTAGCATAACTTAGATTTATATTTTGAAAATATCACCAATGAACTTCTTAGGTTCTCCTGATCAAGAACACATATTTTTATGTTAATTTTGGAGTTATGATGATTAAGATGTACTTTTTTTATTTTTATGCATTAAATTAATTTTACAAAAATCGTCCTTCATAAAACCATGAAATTAGACCTTGAAAAAAAATTATTAGATAGAAATTAATTTTATAATTCCAAAACATTTTTGTTTGTCAAATTTGGATTAGCGAATTAAAAGATATGAATTTTTCAATTTGAACCAATGAAGAAATGACAAGTCAAAAATCTTCGAGAGAGAGGAAGAGTGGAAGTGAGGGAGAAAATACTATTCGACCCAAGATCAGAGTTGGAGTTGCATAGGTAACCAAACTAGAGCTTCTGGAGAAGGTAAAATAGTGTGAAACCAAAACCCTAGAAGAACATGGTAAATAGAGATGGAGATCATCGATTTTAAACATAGAAGCATGTGTTTTTAAGAATGTAGTAAGCAATATATGAGAAGGGGGTTAACAAAACTTGCCTATAGGGAAGGTGGAAAAGTTCAACTAGAAAGATTCTTGAGCTAGAGAGGTTGGTTTCTCCAAAAAGGCTCCTATCTTGAGCAATAAGTACCTTCTCCACTTTAGAGTTGAAAAACCCTAGCAAAAGAACATGGAGATGAGGTGTTTAAGGCTATAGGTGGGGTTTCACCATGGAAGGCCATGGTTTGGACCTGTAAGAAGGTGGGATGAAGACTAACATCATGAAAATAGGGAATGAAAGGAGGAAACTTACTATTTTTGGTTGAAATTACCACGAAGGAGCTTTAGAAATCCTAAATAGAGCAAATTTGGAACCCTAGGAACCTTCTTCACCAAGGTAAGCACTCTCTTTTACCTTGGGATAGCATCATCAAGGAAAAACAGAGTATTAACGATGCTCTAAGATGGGATAAAGAGAAGGAGAGCAAGAGTTTTAAAATTGGGAGTTGGGAAGGGGTAGACATGCATTTATAAAGAAAGGGGCAAGCATAAGGTTTCTATGGGAATTTCCATGTGTCCTTAGCCTAGGGCTTCATGGCCATGCAAGAAGAAAACTCATAGAGACTTCTTATATATCAAATGTATATCCTAAAAGCCCATGTATACTTTTAGTCCTTCCCCACCATCCTCCAATCAAACAAATAAGCCATTGGTTGATAGCTTTTAAAGATAAGCTCATTTATAAAGAGGGTAATCCCTAACATGCCCTTGGAGAGAAACACCTTCAAACCAAGGTGCTAGCCCCATGGTTCAAAATCTCAAGAATGGTAAGGGAATATATAAGGATTATAATGAATGTATTTGCAAAGAAAACCTCCCAATTGGGTAAATTGCATAAAAGTCCAAAATGTACCTAAAATTGCATTACTTGCACAAAAAACATCTAAATTGAACCAAAATCGAAACTTAGGCTCATTTTATAATTTCAAAACACATAAAGAAGTTATATTAAGGTTTATAACACCTAACCAATGTCCTTTAATAGACTTTCACTAAGGTATTTGTGCATAAACCCTTTTATTGGTATAAATAGTGAATAAATGTCAGCCAACCCACTATAAATTCCACTAATTAAACACGAATGACATAAAGGAAAGAAATGAAAGGAAAACTTGGGAAAAAGGGTTACATGGAGATTACATCTATGTTCCGATTTGTTACAACTCTCCACCCCTTTGAAATGATTTCACACTTGAAATCTCAAGCAAAAAGAGAAGGATGAGTACGTAACATTTCATCTCTCAACTTCCAAGTGGTTTCTTCTATACCATGATATTTCCACAAAACTTTTACCAATTCAATCTCTTTACTCTTCAGGTACTTTACTCAATAGTCAAGGATCTTCATAGATAGCTTTTCATAGGTCACATTATCATGTATCTCGAAAGGCTCAACAATAAGCACATGAGAAGAGTCATTCACATACTTCTTCAGGATAGAGACATGGAACACATTATGAATCTTATCATAGGAAGGAGGTAAAGCTAAGTAGTATGCACAATCTCCAACCTTATATAATATTTCAAGCGGTACAACATAGCGGGGACTCAATAGAACAAATAGGCTTGATCTTTAGAAATGCATAGTCACTCACTAGGAAGCTAATATCAGACCTTTTCTTGTCAACATACATCCTTTGTTGGTCTTGAGTATCTTTCATGCATTTCTTTATCAACTGTACCTTCTCTATCATCATCTGCATGTCATCGGTCTTCACTAGAGAACGTTCACTGACATCATCCCAAGGCTAACGACATGGTCTCCTTGCAAAGTTGACTGCATGTTTTGATTTCATCTCCTTGCAAAGTTGATTGCATGTTTTGATTTCATTGCTATGCATCACATGATGGTTTGTTAGTGAAATTACATGCCTAGGATTCTCCTTTTATTTATTTGAACTAAACCAAGATCTTGTTTTCTTCTTTCCTTTAGTTTACTTATAATAAATTTAACTTTTGTAAACTGACCTGGATTAATGGAAGTTAATGTTTATGTGTCTGACTAGGATATCAAGGTAAATAAAACATGTAAATAAATGCTAGTTTTCATCATAAGATGAAGATTTCAAGAGTATGAGGCTATTTTTAATAGATGCTTGCCATAACAAAATATAATAAAAGGTTCAATGCATGATAATTATGACTACCTTAACTAAGTAGGGTTGAGTAACCTATCAGACCTCAACCTATAGGTGAGGGGAGAATGAATACATTCCCAGTCACCTACACATATTTTTATGGGGGAGAATAAGACATACCCTGGGGAGAATTAATACATGCCCTATCTATGGGTGGTTGTACATAAGTACCAATACTATTAGGTTCTACTGATCAAGAAAACATATAATTATGTTAATTTTGGAGTTATGATGATTAAGATGTACTTTTATGGTTTTTATGTGTTAAATTCATTTTACAAAAATCACCCTTCTTCAAACCATGAAATCAGACATAGAAAAAATTTATTAGATAGAAATTAATTTTCTAATTCCAAAACATATTTATTTGTCAAATTTGGATACGAGGATTAAAAGATATGAATTTTTCAATTTGAACCAATCAGGAAATGACAAGTTAGAAATCTTTGAGAGAGAGGAAGAGTGAGAGTTAGGGAGAAAACACCATTTGACCCAAGATCAGAGTTGGAATTGCATAGGTAGCAAATCTAGAGCTTCTAGAGACGGTATAACATTAAGAAACCAAAACCCTAAAAGAACATGGTAAATAGAGATGGAGATCATTGATTTTAAACATATAAGCATGACTTTTAAGCATGTAGTAAGCAATATATGAGAAGGGAGTTAACAAAACTCACCTCTAGGGAAGGTGTACAAGTTCAAGAGGAAATATTCCCAAGATAGTGAGGCTGGTTTCTCTAAAAAAGCTCCTATCTCGAGCAATAAGTACCTTCTCCACTTTAGAGTTGAAAAACCCTTGCTAAAGAACATGGAGATGAAGTGTTTAAGGCTCTAGGTGGGGTTTCCCCCTGGAAGGCCATGGTTTTGACCTGTAAGAAGGTAGGAGGAAGACTAACAACATCAAAATAGGGAAGGAAAGGAGGCAACTTACTATTTTTGGTTGAAACCACCAAGAAGGAGCATTAGAAACCCTAAATAGAGCAAATTTGGAACCCTAGGAGCCTTCTTCACCGAGGAAAGCACTCTCTTTTACCTTGGGACATAACCTTCATGGCCAGAGTAGGAATGATTCTCTAATCTGGGGGAAAGAGAAGGAGAGAAATATTTTTTTAATTGGGAGGTGGAAAGGGGTAGACATGGCTTTATAAAGAAGGGGGCAAACATGAGGTGTCTATGTGACTTTCCATGTGTCCTTAGCCTAGGGCTTCATGGCCATGCAAGTGGACATCTCATAGAAACTTCTTGTATATCAAACGTCGATCCTAAAAGCCCATGGAGACTTCTAGGATATCCCCACCATCATCCAATCAAAGAAACCCCATTGGTTGATAACTTTTAAAGATAAGCTCATTTATAAAGAGGGTATTTCCTAAAATGCCCTTGGAGAGAAACACCTTCAAACCAAGGTGCAATCAGGTGACCCATGGTTCAAAATCTTAAGAATTGTAAGGTAATATATAATTCTTATAATTCATGTGCTAATTTGCAAAGCAAACCTACCAATTGGGTAAATTGCATAAAATTCTAGAATGTACCTAAAATTGCATAACTTGCACAAACAACATCCAAATTGAACCAAATTCGAAACTTAGGAAGTTAGCTTAAGGTTTATAACACCTAACTAAGGTCCTTTAATACAATTTCAGTGGGGTATTTGTGCATAAACCCTTTTATTGCTATAAATAGTGAATAAATGTTCACCAAACCACTATAAATTCCACTAATTAAGCATGAACGACATAATGGACAGAAATGAAAGGTAAATTTGGGAAAAAGTGTTACATGGAGATTATATCCAAGATTCATTATGTTAAAAGTACATGGAAATTGTGCATGGATATGGCATCACAATATTTCATGGAGGCTAAATGAGCAATTACATCATCTTGAGCAAGAAGGAGGGGACTGACCGGTGATTGGGTTCCATTGTCCTAAAGTCTGTCTTGTATGTAGAGAGCATAGGTGTAAAGTACGGGCTAAGCTTACAAGGAAAATTATCAGAGGAATCTATGGAAGTTTTCCCAATGATCAATTGGTTGTAGGTGGTCGGATACATCATGTCTAACTCGACGTCGACTTGGGTGAATATGGGCTTCATGATATCTTCTCATAGGGGCTCAGATGAAATTAGTAACATCTCTTTGATTTCGGGTATGCTTTCTAGATAGATTTGAGTTAGTTCGACACAGTGTGGCTTAGTGGAGGCAGTGCTTGTGTCACCTGGAGAAGGGGTACTTTTGGGGGTTTTCCTCTAGAGGATTTGTAGGTCTAGAACTAGGTCTCTTTGAGATCAAAATAATCTTGTGGAGGCATTGGTGATGAGAAAGTGGGACATCATGGACTAGAGAGATGAAAAGAGATGGGGTTGCCGTCCATAGAGTTTGTTGTTGACTCATTGCTCAACTCTCAAATAGCGCAAGCTAGATTATGGGGTCCTGGTCATTTGATTAGATCTCAACGGTCCAACGACAGTGCATCAATATTAAAAAGGGGTGACACCTGAGTGGTATTAAATTATCCCCAGTCTATGTGTGTTGGGATTAATTAGATGTATTGACCATATAAGTAGGTTAATATGTGTGCGATTATTCACCCCTTTTGTAAATACTATTAGACATAGCTAGGGTTATCTGATTTACACGAATTATGGTAGGCTTACTAATTCAACTATGAGGAATCCAATTGTTCACTTGTATTTTATATTTGTTATAGGGGATTATGTGATTTATTGTATTAAGTACTTAGAGTAATTGACATGTTAATAATTCTAATAGAGGGTGTACATTACCAAAATTTAAGGAATACTCCAATATATCGTTATATACTCATATATTTACTGAACATATAAGGAATAAACTGACATTACATGTCCTTTCTGTTATTGCATAAGAAAGGGCTAAGTTGTGTTCAATATTAATCGAAGTTGTGATAAGAGCTTGATAAGCATGTGTTGGCCTTATTCTAGGGTTTTCCCTCATTGTAAGAAATTAAATTGGTTATTTTACATTGTTGGTCATGTTTATTCCATGCTAAAATTCTAGGGATGTTACCATTCTACCCACCTCAAAGAAATTTCGTTTTCAAAATTTGCATACACTAGCATGGTACTACCCACCTTAGGGTTTCACATATATGTACACTAACACTTTCATCTTGTCATAAATACTCATACTTTTATCAACATCTTCATTACATGGCATTAAAATGGATAACTATATCTTGTCTAACATGTTGGACAAACTAACACATGTATACATTTTACTAATGAAGACTGGAAACTAGACCATACTTCACCATGACCCATGACAAAATTTCTCACGTGTCCTTATCATTATCATGATCTTATTTCTCACTAAGTCAATTAAGATGAGTTTTCCACATAACCTTGCACCAAAGTGCTCGTTTCTCCATAGAGCTCATTGCACACAAGTACTCATTTTTCCAAAGGGCTCATTGCACCTAAGTGTTAATTTACCTTAGAGAATTACTTAATTTACATTTATTTCTTAAAATTACTCATATTACTTTCTTGATCTTTATAACTTAATCATAAATGTATTTAACGTCTAACCTTGGCATTACTATTGTATGTCTACTATCTGATTGCAATAAGTTTAGGTGGCTATCTAATTTAGGTCTTTTACATTAACCATCTTTGACATCCCTAAATATGTGTTAATCAGACACATGCCTAGTGATTTCCAACCTCTTTATACAACACTCCACTAACCCACTAGTGCACATGTCCCATACCACATGCATTAGTAAGTAGGAAAGAGACACACTATAAGTCCTTATGCTCATGGCATACCCTCTCCACCTCTCAATTGGTTGGCCAAACCATTGAGAAATGAGAGGACATATCATATGTGAAGGTTAATACACAAGGTCAAAATTATATGGACATGTATCCCAAATACTCATATCCTATTGTACATGGAACTCAAGAATTATACATCTTGCATGGTTTGTACCTTTACCCACTCCTAATATAGTAAAGATGTCTGACCTATTCTCTTCACTTCATCTTCTATATCTTGGATGCATAAGGAGATTTGTACCTCGTGGACATAAAATGTCATATAACTAATTGAGAATATGAGAGTGCCCGGTGGCCAATTATCATTTTACTCTGATACCAAGTTGTAACACCTCAAATATCATACATGCACATGAGTGGAAGTGTCAATTCCTAACTCGTAGTATTGATTGATTGTCACATACATCGCATATCATGCATCAAGAACAATCGAAATATAACCAAAATAAGACATACTTTTCATTCTCATTTTCAAAAGTTTACAAAAAGGAGAAACTGAATATATTATATGACATGTTTCAAAGATCTAAACATAAACAGATATATCTTAAAACATGAAACTAAATTTTAACTTATAAAATGCGTGTTTATCATGATTAATGCAAGACTTAAGTAAATCGACATGATTACATGAACACATGTATTTTATCTTGAGTTAATATAGTCACTCTCTTGAATGCACCATAGTGCTCATAAGGATGGTTTAGGCTCACATAAGGCTAATTAAGGCTCACACGATGCTCCTACAGAGCTCATAAGTTCGGTATCACTTAAACGTGATCATGAGGACTATATTAACATAGAATGATTTCCTAATTTGGTGAATATGATAACGATATTTCATAATTCACTCAACATTATTATCATGATCTCGTGATCCATTAACATGTAAGTGATATATAGTATTTCAATTGAAATCATAATCATGAAAATAGTAGAAAACATAAATTCTTAGCACCATCATGATTTTCCATAAGCATATAATGAGTACTAATGTACTCATAATTCAATTGAGCCATTATGAGTACATAAGAAAATAAAATATATCATGAACCCTAATTTAATACTCAATGTGCATAACCACTCACATGTATCCAAGAGGGTATTGTAATTGTATCTCAAGTCCTGATCATTCATAATTTCATGTATGTAACATGATCATTAATTAATTATATGTCATTAACATAGGTTTAGGGTTTTTAATTGAATTAGGGAAATTTGGTGAGGTCAAGTGGTCTCATAATTGTCCAGGGTGGTAGCTTGTCTCAAGATGTAACATACTGAATTCTAAAATTTTGTCTTTTGGGCCTCTTTCCCATATTTTCCTTTCATTTATATCCTTATTGCCCTTTCTATTTAATTAGTGGAACTTATAGTGGTTTAGTGAACATTTATTCACTAATTATACCAATGGAAGGGTTTATGCACAAATACCTCTGTGAAATCTTATTTAAGGATCTAAAATGTAAAATCACCACTTTAATAGAACAATGGTATATTAATTTGTGCTAGAAGTGTAAGGCCCTAAACCTTGATTAATGTATTAAACAAGCTTAATTACCATAATTAAGTGATATAAACCTTAATATAACTTTTTTATATGATTTGAAAACATAAAATGGTCTTAAGTTTCAAATTTGGTTCGATTTGGATGTTGTTTGTGCAAGTTATGCAATTTAGGTACATTCTGGACTTTTATGCAATTTACCCATATGGGAGGTTTTATTTAAAATTTATCACCTGAATTTTAATCCTAAGATATTCCCTTACCATTATAAAGATTTTGAACCATGGGGCACCTAGTTGCACCTTGGTTTGAAGGTGTTTCTCTCCAAGGGCATTATAGGGATTACCCTCTTTATAAATGTGCTTATCTTTAAAAGTTATCAACCAATGGGGTTATTTCTTTGTTTGAAGGACGGTGGGGATGGTCTAGAAGGCTCTAGGGGGTCTTAGGACCGACCTTTGGTATACAAGAAGAGTCTATGAGCTTTCCTCTTGCATGGCCATGAAGCCTTAGCCTAAGGACACATGGAAACTCACATAGACACCTCATGCTTGCCCCCTTCTTTATAACGCCATGCCTACCCCTTCCCACCTCCCAATCCAAGAATCAATCCTCTCCTTCTATTTTCCACAGCTTAAGCATCATCCCTTTTATGTTTGGCCACGAAGTTGCTATCCCAAGGTAAAAGAGGGTGCCTACCTTGGTGAAGAAGGCTCCTAGGGTTCCAAATTTCTCTATTTAGGATTTCTTAAGCTCCTCCTTGGTGATTTTGACCAAAACTAGTAAGAATCCTCCTTTCCTTCCATATTTTCCTATTGTTAGTATTCCTCTCACCTTCTTCCAGGTCGAAACAATGACCTTTCATGGTAAAACACCACCTAGAACCCAAAAACATCTCATCTCCATGCTCTTTTGCTATGGTTTGCACCTCTAAAGTGGAGAAGGTGATCTTTGCTCAAGAAAGGAGCTTGTCTTGGATAAACCAAACCTTCTAATCTTGGGATCCTTTATGTTTGGATCTTCTTACCTTCCTATAGGCAAGTTTTGTTAACCCCCTTCTCATATATTGCTTAGTACATGCTTAAAACTCATGCTTCTATGTTTAAAATCGATGATTTCCATCTCTTTTTATCATGTTCTTCTAGGGTTTTGGTTTCTTGTTGTTTTAACTTCTCTATAAGCTCTAGTTTGGTTACCTATTAAACTTCAAACCTGATCTTGGGTCGAATGGTGTTTTCTCCCTCTCCCTCTCTCTTCAATTATCTCGATCAGTTTGATGATGTGGCAATTTCCTATTGGTCAATATTGAAAAATTCATATCTTCTAATACGCTTATCCAAATTTGACAAATAAATATGTTTTGGAATTGGAAAATTAATCTCTATATAATAAAAATATTTTTAAGGTCTGATTTCATGGTTTGATGAACGATGATTTTTGTAAAATGAATTTAATGCATAAAATCCATAAAAATTGCATCTTAATCATCATAACTCCAAAATTTACATAAAAATATGTTTTCTTGATCAGGAGAACTTATTAAGTTTATTGGTGATGTTTTAAGAGTCTAAATCCGAGTTATTTTCTAAAAAGGTCTAAAATTAGGGTTTCTATACATTAATGTGCACTATGTAATCTAATACATGTTAATACATTGAAAATAGGAAAAGTGGAAATTGGACTCAATTAAAGTCATGAAAGTTAGGTATGTGCATTTACAACTTGAGTTGGGAATAATTGGGCCTTAACCTATTTTTCTATAATGAGGCTTTATTAAACCCTATTTCATATACTCTTGAATCTTTTGCTATACTTGCCTCATAAATCAGTTTTGGAACATTATTTTTGGGTATTGGTACCCCACTGCCATGCTTATTTATTCATATGATTATTCTTTCCATGAATACTTTTTGTAACATGTGCATTTATGTTCTATTTAAAATAAAGTAGCGGTACTTATGTACAACCACCCACAGAGGGCATGTAAATAATCACCCTGGGGAATGTCTTATTCTCCCCATAATATTGTAGGTGATTGGGAATGTCTTATTCTCCCCTCACCTAAGGTTAGAGGTCCAGTATCTACCTCAACCCTACTTAGTTAGATAGACATAATTATCTTACATGCAAATCCTTTTTATTATATTTTTTAATGGATAGCTTCTTTGATATATAGCCTCATACTCTTGTTATCTTCATCATATGATGAACCCTAGCTTGTTTTTATTTTCTTTACTTATCTTGATATCCTAGACTAGTTTTGTGACACATACTTTTCTTCCCTTTCCCTTTTTTTTGGGTGCCTTTTCAACCACCCAGGTGCTGAGCAAGCTGATGGACACGACAAGGAAGATCTTAGCTTTTGGCTTGGACTCAATTGATGGAGACTTTGCTTGGAGACTAGATTGTAGTAGTCTAGACTTCCCTCTATCCAGATCTTAATTGTGTGTCTTTATGTAAACCCTAATGGGAGAATTTGATGTATTTTTATAAACCTTTTATAAAATTTAATATAGTCAATTATTTTTTTTATTCCTCTACTTTCTAATGATCTTTTGTATACCAATGCATAATAAATTCGGAAAATTTATGCCCATTCCATCATACCTCTGAGAGTGTTTGGAATGGATGTCAATTCTTTAAATTTTTAGTAAAGAGGTGATTTCAATCTTTTACAACATGGTATCAGAGCCCATGGTAGTCGGAATCTGACTATTTCAGTTTTGTCTCCCTAATTAGAATCCCTACCTTACATATTTATTTAGGTGACATGGTGCCCTAGAGTTGATGTATAAATGATGAAAGGTTGGTTTAGGACCCTATAGATCCACATCAGTATCATGATGAATAAAACACTAAAATACTCATAACTGAAATATGCATAAATTAATGTTGTTTAGGTTTACCTTTAGGAAACTACTAGGGCATGAAGTTGAATCAAAGGTGTCTAGAAAGGATTAGCTTCTGGGAGCTGGCAATAGTTTCCTCCGCGCCACTTTCTTGGTTTACGAGGACTCCCAGATCCATATGATACCAGCCTGGCCTAAGCTGAAATGGATTGTCCAAAATAGTTTTCTTTTAGGCAATAGTGACCTTAGATATCTATGGTGTATATCTTTGGGAACCCTAAGTTTTAGGTGTATGATGACTTGTTTGAGGATGGATACCAATATAGTCTCCTTATATCCCTTGGGGTCACATGCTTGGATAGTTTATCCCTAGAATCTAGACTTTGATGTTTGGGGTTAAGTGAGCTATTAGAGTGCACAATGAAAGTGTGATGGATCTTGTACATGGTTTAGTTAGACTCATCCTTTAACCCCTAGTGTAGTTTGGCTTGATAGGTTAAACTCTTTAAGGGGTGGAGTATAGTTAGTTTGATGATGTTGGGTGGTTAGATTTTGAGGACAAAATCCTATTTAGGGGGATGGAGCCATATGACATCTTGAAATCTATCTACACTATCTTTAGAAACCCTAACCCCATACTTAGGAGGTTATTGTGCTTGAAACCTTAGTGGGGTCCAAACAAGTTATAGTTATAGCCTAACGTGCTTTTTTATATATTAATGAACATATAATGATCATCTGAGGAATAATTTATATGTTCAAACCCTAATGAATACCTAATGCACATAATATGATTAACTCACATATTAATTGTAATGGATACGCATGGTGTTGTCCATGTCATAAACTAATAAACCCTAATGAAATGAAAAGTAAGATAATTGTAACCTAATCTTGGGCTTAATGCATGCTAAGTAAAATATAGTGATCATATTAACTTGAACCCTAAGTTATAATCAAATAACCTAAACATATACATCCTTAATGCCTTTCATGATACATTAATGACATTAGGTGCCATAATAAGTTAACATACTTTGATACACATAAATGATATACATAATCATCTAATCACACATTAATAAAGTCATCAATATGAAATGCATGGTATGTTACCTTGTTATCTAATACACACACAATTAGTCACTTAATGTGAATCAATTCGTAATATGCCTCACCTTGATCATTAAAATCCATGGAATGGCTTCAATATGAATATGAAGTGAATCGATTCACATAAATGTGCAAATCAATAATATAAATAAATATGAGAAAATGATTAATGATGACATTAATGTGAGAAATAAAGATAATGTGATAATGAGATAATGTTTAATATATATATATATATATATATATATATATATATATGTGTGTAATTGATGTGACATAATTTGGATTGAATGAAGACTTAATGAAAAATTGAATATTTCATGAAAAATAGTTTGTTATAACTCAATGTGGTGATAGTATAAGGATAATGAAGTCAAAGTTCAAAATATTAAGGATTCTGATCAAGTATATTGTGGGAATTGAGTAGCCCATAATTTTGCTAAAATTCTTAGTAAGATAAATTATATATATATATATATATATATGATGTTTCATGGATGATAATGAAATATAACTTCCTTGGTAATAAAGTGATTATGACATGTCATAATTAAAATAATGGTGATAATGTGATATCATAATGAATATAATGTTAATGAGCCAAAAAAGTAAATAATGTTAAATCTCCTAAAAAATATCTAAATAATGGAACCTAGGTGATTCTTGAGAACCTAACCTATGTCAAGATGCTTGTTGAGTCTATGTTGATGAGTTGTTTGGTAGAAGTTAAGTTTGGAAAAATAACCTGAAGTTTTGTGATGAGATGTTGCACGCTCACCCTTCCCTTCTTGCTTGTGGTTTCGGGGACGAAATCCTCTTTAAGGGGTGGAGTGTTGTAACATACCGAATTCTAAAATTTTGTCTTTTGGCCCTCTTTCCCATATTTTCTTTTCAATTCTATCCTTATTGGCCTTTCTATTTAATTAGTGGAATTTATAGTGGTTTAGTCAACATTTATTCACTAATTATACCAATAGAAGAGTTTATGCACAAATACCTCTGTGAAATCTTATTTAAGGATCTAAAATGAAAAATCACCACTTTAGTAGAACAATAGTATATTAATTTGTGCTAGAAGTGTAAGGCCCTAAACCTTGATTAATGTATTAAATAAGATTAATTGCCATAATTAAGTGCTCTAAACCTTAATCTAACTTTTTTATATGATTTGAAAACATAAAATGAGCTTAAGTTTCAAATTTGGTTGTTGTTTGTGCAAGTTATGCAATTTAGGTACATTCTGGACTTTTATGCAATTTACCCATATGGGAGGTTTTATTTGCAAATTATCAGCTGAATTTTAATCATAAGATATTCCATTACCATTATCAAGATTTTAAACCATGGGGCACCAGGTTGCACCTTGGTTTGAAGGTGTTTCTCTCCACGGCCATTATAGGGATTACCCTCTTTATAAATGTGCTTATCTTTAAAAGCTATCAACCAATGGTGTTATTTCTTTGTTTGAAGGACGGTGGGGATGGCCTAGAAGGCTCTAGGTGATCTTAGGACCAACCTTTGGTATACAAGAAGAGTTTATGAGCTGTCCTCTTGCATGTCCATGAATCCATAGCCTAAGGACACATGGAAAGTCACATAGACACCTCATGCTTGCCCCCTTCTTTATAAAGCCATGCCTACCCCTTCCCACCTCCCAATCCAAGAATAAATCCTCTCCTTCTCTTTCCCAAACCTTAAAGCATCATCCCTTCTATGTTTGGCCACGAAGTTTTTGTCCCAAGGTAAAAGAGGCTGCCTACCTTGGTGAAGAAGACTCCTAGGGTTCCAAATTTCTCTATTTAGGATTTCTTAAGCTCCTCCTTGGTGATTTTGATCAAAACAAGTAAGAATTATCCTTACCTTCCCTGTTTTCATGCTGTTAGTATTCCTCCCACCTTATTCCTGGTCGAAACCATGACCTTCCATGGTAAAACTCAACCTAGAACCCTAAAACATCTCATCTCCATGCTCTTTTGCTAGGGTTTGCACCTCTAAAGTGGAGAAGGTGATCTTTGCTCAAGAAAGGAGCTTGGCTTGGAGCAACCAAACCTTATAATATTGGGATCTTTTATATTTGGACCTTCTTACCTTCCTAGAGGTAAGTTTTTTAACCCCCTTCTCATATATTGCTTAGTACATGCTTAAAACTCATGCTTCTATCTTTAAAATCGATGATTTCCATCTCTTTTTACCATGTTCTTCTAGGGTTTTGGTTTCTTGTTGTTTTAACTTCTCTATAAGCTCTAGTTTGGTTACCAATTCAACTTCAAACCTGATCTTTGGTCAAATGGTGTTTTCTCCCTCTCCCTCTCTCTTCAATTATCTCGATCGGTTTGATGATGTGGCAATTTCCTATTGGTCAGTATTGAAAAATTCATATCTTCTAATCCACATATCCAAATTTGACAAATAAATATGTTTTGGAATTGAAAAATTAATCTATATCTAATAAAAATATTTTCAGGTCTGATTTCATGGTTTGAAAAAGGGTGATTTTTGTAAAATGAATTTAATGTATAAAATCCATAAAAATTACATCTTAATCATCATAACTCCAAAATTAACATAAAAATATGTTTTCTTGATCAAGGGAACTTATTAAGTTTATTGGTGATGTTTTAAGAGTCTAATTCCTAGTTTTTCTAAAAAGGTCTAAAATTAGGGTTTCTATACATTAATGTGCACTATGTAATCTAATACATGTTAATACATTGAAAATAGGAAAAGCGGAACTTGGACTCAATTAAAGTCATGAAAGTTAGGTATGTGCATTTACAACTTGAGTTGGGAATAATTGGGCCTTAACCTATTTTTCTATAATGAGGTTTTATTAAACCCTATTTTATATACTCTTGAATATTTTTCTATACTTGCCTCATAAATCAGTTTTGGACCATTAGTTTTGGGTCTTGGTACCCCACTGCCATGCTTATTTATTCATATGATTATTCTTGCCATGACTATTTTTTCTATCATGTGGATTTATGTTCTATTTAAAATAAAGTAGTGGCACTTATGTACAACCACCCACAGAGGGCATGTAAATAATCGCCCTGGGAAATGCCTTATTCTCCCCATAATATTGTAGGTGACTAGGAATGTCTTATTTTCCCCTCACCTAAGGTTAGAGGTCTGGTAGGTGCCTCAACCCTACTTAGTTAGATAGACATAATTATCTTACATGCAAATTCTTTTTATTATATTTGTTAATGGCAATATTCTTTGATATATAGCCTCATACTCTTGTTATCTTCATCATATGATGAACCCTAGCCTATTTTTTTTTACTTTACTTATCTTGATATCCTAGACTAGTTTTGTGACACATACTTTTCTTTCCTTTCCCTTTTTGCTGGGTGCCTTCCTAACCACCCAGGTGCTGAGCAAGGTGATGGAAAAGACAAGGAATATCTTAGCTTTTGGCTTGGACTCAGTTGATGGAGGTGTTGCTTGGAGACAAGATTGTAGTAGTCTAGACTTACCTCTATCTAGATCCTGATTGTGTGTCTTGATATAAACCCTAAGGGGAGAATTTGATATATTTTTGTAAACCTTTTATGAAATTGAATATAGTCATTTATTTTTTTCTGCTACTTTCTAATGGTCTTTTGTATACCAATGTTTAATAAATTTGGAAAATTTATGCCCATTCCATCATAACTCTGAGAGTGTTTGGAATGGATGTCAATTCTTCAAATTTTAGTAAAGGGGTGATTTCACTCTTTGACACAAGACCTTTCCAACAAGTACCTAAATTTGATTTTCTGACATTAGAATACAAATATATGAATTATCAAATTTCTAACCAATCATAAGGAAAGATTGGTGCATGTGTATCAATCCGACCTGGTGAAGGTTGGCACAACCTTACTGAGGTGGCATGGTAGTCACATGCCACATGGCCCATACTTGACACTGAGTAAAAGTGTTATGTGAACTAGGACACTGAATATCATTACTAAGATGCCCATGAGAATCTTTACATGAAGGAATATCTGTGAGGGTAAAATGAAAAAAAGGTTGATGATATTGTTCATCTCCAGAATAACCAATAACTCGAAGTAGTATCTCCAATCCTTGAACACCAAGTCGTGGTTTGTATAGAATGAGTTCATAAAATCATGGCTACATACTTCCTCCAAAGTCAACCAAACATAGAGAGCCTAGGTACAAGGGTTGAAGTGGCCAGAAGTCTGAGAATCTCCATCCTTCATGACTGAAATAGAGGATGGATTGGAGGCCCCATTAGGAGCAATTATCGCCAGAACCTCTACTTGATCTAAGGGATTGAAATCGAAAAAAATGAGTCTTTGGAAATAGGAGGTTGAAAGTGTGCATGGATATGGCATCTCAATAGTTCAGGTAAGCTAAATGAGTAACTACATCATCTTGAGAAAGACTGAGGGGACTAACTAGTGATTGTGTTCCACTGGCTTGAAGCTTGGATTGTTGGTAGAAGGAAACTTGTTAAATGAATCTACAGAATCTTGCCCAATGATCAATTGGTTGCAGGTGGCTAAAGACATCAGGTCTAGCACGACGTTGATTTGGGTGAACGAGGGCTTTGTGGTATCTTCTTAGAGGTCCTAAGATGAAATTGGTGGTGGAGGAACAACTCTTTGATTCTAGGGATGCTTTCTAGAAAAATTGGAGGTGGTTTGTCATAGTGTGTATGAGTGGACGCGGCAGTGGCATCACCTAGAGAAGGTGTACTTTTAAATTTTTTTCATGGAGGAGTTATAGGTATGAAACTAGGGCTCTTTAAGATCGGAATAATCTTTTGGAGGCATTAGTGATGAGGAAATGGGATATCATGGACTATATAGAGGCAGAGAGATGGGGGTGAGGCTAATGTAGTTTGTTGTTGACTCACTGCTCGAAGCACAAAGAGCGCGATCTAGAAGACGGGGTCTTGGTAATTTGATCATATCTTAATGCTCCAGTGACAATGCATCAAAAGGGTGTGACACTTGAATGGTATTAAATTATCCCTAATCTAGGTGTGCTAGGATTAATTAGATGTATTGACCATATAAGTAGATTAATATGTATTCAATTATTCACCCCTTTTAAACATTATTATACATATTTGGGGTTATCTAATTTACATGAATCTTTGTAGGCTTATTAATTCAATTATAAGGAATCCAATTATTTGCTTGTATTTTATATTTGATCTAGGGGATTAAGTGATTTATAGTATTAGGTATATGGGGTATTTGATGTGTTAATAATTCTTGTAGAGGGTTTATATTACCAAAATTTAAGGAATACTCCAATATATTGTTATATAGTCGTATACTAACTAATGGAGAAATTTATGAACATATAAGGGGTAAACTAATATTACATGGTTTTTCTGTTATTGCCTAAACTAGGTCAAAGTTGTCTTAATAAACTCAGTTGTGATTAAAGTTTGAATTACCACGTGTTGGCCTTATTCTATGGTTTTACCTCATTATAAGAAACTAAATTGTTATTTGACATTGTTGGTCATGTTTATTCCTTCTAAAATTTTAGGGATGTTGCAGATAAACTTGTCTATTTCTTGATCATGGGTACTAGATACTGGATGTGGATCTCACATATGTTCAAATATGTAGAATCTAAAACGAAATAAGCCCTTAAGAAAGGGTGAGGTCAGACTGTGTGTTGTGGATGGACCAAGAGTTGCTTCCACTATAGTTGGAACCTTTAATATCTGCTCATGGGACTTGTAATAGAGTTAAAGAATTGTTATTTTGTACCTTCCATAAATAGAAATTTTATTTCTATATCTTGTATGGACAAGGATGGATATGATTTTCATATAAATAATGGTCAATGTTCTATTTCAAAAGATGAGATCTTTTATTGCAGGGCCTAAATGTCCTATGGTCTTTATTTGTCATATATAAAGACAAATGTTTATGTAAATACCAATCGATTAAAACTCGTTAACAAAAATAAAATACATCTTTGGCATTGTCATCTAGGGAACATCAACGAGAAACACATTTCAAGACTCCATAAATATGGATATCTAGACTCTTTTGACTTTGAATCAATAGAGACATGTGGGTCTTGTTTGTTGGGCAAGATGACAAAAAATCCCTTCACTAGTTACAGTGAGAGGGCTAGTTTCTATTAGGACTCATACATACATACTAATCTATGTGGTCCTTTTAGAAAAAATTCTAAAGGTTAGCATCAGTACTACATTACTTTTATTGATGATCTAAGTAGGTATTGTTATGTTTACCTAATGAAACATAGGCCGCAAACTCTTGAAAAGTTCATGGATTTCATAGATGAAGTACAAAACCAACTTGGTAAAAGTATTAAGACACTCCATTCTGATCAAGGTGGATTATACTTAAGCCAAGAGTTTGAGGACCTTCTATGAGACCATGATATCATATCATAATGGAATTCACCTAGAACGCCACAACATAATGGTGTGTCAGAAAGAAGGAATTACACATTTCTAGATATGGTGTTATTCATGATGAGTTTTGATGACCTTCTAACTTACTTTTGCGGCTATTCTCTAGAAACTATGACATTTACACTAAAAAATATACCATCTAAGTCATTTCAAAGACACCATATGAGATATGATATGGGAAGTGTCCCAATGTGTCTTTTATGAAGACTTGGGGATGTGAAGCTTATGTGAGAAAGCAGTTTTCCAAAAAAAACTTGGACCTAAATTGGATAGATGTTATTTTGTTAGATACTCTAGGGAAACCAAAGGATACAACTTTTATACTCCATCTGAAAACAAAGTGTTTGTTGCCAGAGATGATGTATTCCTAGAAAAGGAATTCATTCCCGAAGTAATCAAGGGGAGGAAATTAGAATATGAAGTGGTTCAAGATCAACAAGAAAATATTGAACCTACAAAGGTAAAAGAGTAACATAGAGAGTCACAAATCATTGTGGAATCTCAAATTTCTCATGTAACATACGAACTTCATAGATGTAGTAGGTTACATTTTGAGCTAGAAAGATTTGGTTATCTTGTGACTCAAGAAGGGATGAGTTGGTCATTGATGACGAGTCAACAAATTATGTAGAAGTTTTTAAGGGACCACAATCAGAAAAAATGGTTTGAGGAAATGATATATGAGATAGAATCCATGTACACCAAAAATTTATGGACCTTGGTGGATCAACCTGAAGGGGTAAAACCCATAGGGTGCAAGTGGGTCTTCAAGAAGAAGGCCGACATGGATGGTAATGTACAAACATAGAAAGGTTGATTGGTTGCAAAGGGTTTTGGACAAGTTCAAGGTGTTGATTATGATGAAACCTTTTCTCCATTTCCCATAGTTAAGTCCATTAGGATCATGCTTTCCATTGTATCTTATCATGACTATGAGATTTGGCAGATGGATGTTAGAATCACATTCATTAATGGGAATATTCTTGAGGATGTGTACATGACACCCTAAGGATTTTGTAAATCCTAAGGATGTAAATAAAGTATGTAAGCTACAAAGGTCAATGTATCGATTGAAACAAGCATCTCGGATCTAGAACCTTTGATTTGATGAAAAATTCAAAGAGTTTGGATTTAGTCAAAATGAAGATTGAGCCATGTGTTTACAAGAAGGTCAGTGGGATCATGATTATATTCCTCATATTGTGTATAGATGACATACTATTGATGAGGAATGAAATCCTTACTTTACAAATGGTAAAGGCATGTTAGGAAATACATTCTCTATGAAGGAATTGTAATATATCTTAGGAATCAAGATATACAGAGATATATATCGAAGGATTCTCGGTCTAAGTCAGAACACATACATTGATAAAGTGTTGAAGAGGTTGAACATGGAGAACTCAAAGAGAGGGAACATGTCCATGTCTCATGGTGTAACTATTTTTGGAGTTCAATGTCCCAATTATTGTGAAGATATGAAATACATGAGTAAGATTGCATATACATATAAAATTGGATCTATCATATATGCAATGTTATGTACTCATCCACATATCTCGTATGCCTTGAGAATAACAAGCAGATATCAATCAGATCCCAGTGAGTCTCACTAGACTTACATGAAGAACATTCTAAGTACTTGAGAAGTGTAGGGAAATATGGCTATGATATAGGTAGCAGAAATAAAAAATTTATCTACCATATTCCCCTTATCCAATGAATCATGCCAATTACTATAAGATAGGAGTGATGATTTATGAGGATATACCTAGTCTTGGAGCAAGTCCAACAACAATCCTCATCATTGTAGATGTGCAACTCTGAATCCTAGTTGCAATGGGACTTGTCTAACTACTCCTCCTAGGACATCGGATGTACATGTTGTCTTGTACAACAGCTCCTCTCATCACAGACTGATGGTTGACGATGTCCTCCTTAGCGACAGACAATGGCCTCCCACCTCTATAGAAGTCCACATAGATAGCCTATAACTCCTATCATCCTATTAGACTAGAAAGGAAGGAGTTTTCCCTCCCGCTGGTGTACTAATCACCAGCCTTCTCTCCCACGATAATGAACTTAGTTGTTTCTCTCCCTTTGATTATTCCTCCCTAGTTGGGTAGGACTTGCCTGGGCTCTCGTGGTTACCACAACTAGAGAAGACAATGTTTGTCAGATTAACTAATTCTCCATTGTTTGTGTTGTGCTCTGGGAAGCCCCCAATACCCCTCTATATATAGTAGAGGCCAGGGTCAGGGTTCCTAGTTGCTATCCATTACATGATTAATATGTGGGAGTGGAAAGGACCAGAAGATCTCAAAATTTTTCATTAATTCTAGAAATTTCACAACTTGTGATAGCTAAAATGTTTGTTTGGAAAACCAGATGGTCCTATGGCATTGAGAGATGGTTGTTTCACAGTTTCCCAGCTGTACATGAATTTGGTAAGTCAATTCCCATCAACGTTAGACATTGATTTCCTTCTTAAACAAGTATTACTCAAGAGAAATGAATAGGGAAACATATAGAACCTTCCCCGACTAAACTGGTCCATCTCGCCCATGTGAGATGGTTGGCTCAGTCACCCAGACAGTCCTCTGGTGACCAGAGTCAAACCAGTTTGGTTGTATCAGTTCATGCCTTTTCCAATTTCAACTAAAACTAGGCCTGACACCCAGATGCCCATCTCAACACTTGAGATGACCATTTGGCACTCTAGACGATCGTCTCAACACTTGAGATGAGTGTTTGATAGTGATGTCAGCCTATTTGTTCTATGAATCAAATACATAAAAACTTTAGTACTTAATTCAATTTCCATTCGAGATCTAAACTCCTTTTCTAGGTCAAGACCTATGTGTGTGACCCAATAGGTCCCATATTACATTGTCAGTGAATGTTTATAACACTTATGAAATTATAAGCAATGAGAAGTGCCTAGTTGCACATCGATGCTACCCAAGTAAATGGAATGTTGGAGAACAACTTCAACCTATAATCTATGGATGGTGTTGCAATGTTTGTATAGTTCCTTTGTCATTGATGTCCTGATTGAACTAGAGGCATGGAGCAGTCACCCTCATTATTATTCAACCCATTTTCTTGAACCAAGAGTAGACTTTCTGAGATATATGTAAGCTTAATATCACATTTTGACTCACATGCACATGGCCATGCTTTTCTCTGTCTCGCTAATCAAGAGGCCTAGGACATCACACTCTAATAGGAGAGACAAATCTCATATCTATCATTCACATCCTATCCCCAAGTGTCAAAGCCACCTAATCATCACCTTTATAACAACCCATGTTTCAAGACTACATTTGATGATGTCAAAGTGTACCAAATAATGTGATGAGTGCAATAATTTTAGGTCTAAGAACCACGACCACCACCATCATTGTGAGACATGACTATGACTCCCATGAAGATGGATTCCATGTGTCATTCTCATAGTGGTTCTGTCTAATACATTGTTCTACACCATCTATCTATGTGATTGGTTTGATATCCCATGTCATGACTAATGAGATCTAATCATCAACCAACTCACACATAGATCTTTTGTGTTATTGTTGTCTATCAACCTTCCACAAAAACAATCGATCAGGGATACAATGAGAATATGTATATGTACTCTTAACATCTGTATGATCTCATCCACAAGGTTAGTAACTTGATTACATACGTCATCGATTAATATGATTCTCAATATATTTATAATGTTACATCATTATCTCATAACATAATTAAATAGAAAAAATTAGAAGCCTTTTATTGATAATCAAATAGTTTTTACATTATATGATATTACAATCATCACATGATTGGTTCTCTAGGCATACATAACCAACATACTCCCACTTAGAGCCAATCACCCAAGAATCTTATTCTGAGTGACCTAACATGACCATCATGCTTCTGCTATGAAAGTTCCTTTGTCAAGGGATCAACAACATTGCTCTTAGTTGGAACTTTACAAATCTTCACATCTCCACGCTGCATGATCTCTTGTATGAGATGAATCGCCTTTGTATATGCTTTGAGCGCTGATGCTATCAGGGTTCCTTATCTAGCGCAATAACTACATTGTTGTAACATTATAGATCGATTACCTTGTTGATTCTTGGAATGACCCCTAGTTCTATGCAAAACTTCTTGATCCATAGAGCCTCCATTATTGCACTTGATGCAACAATATACTCGACCTCTATTGTAGAATTGGAAATTGTCTCTTATTTGGAACTCTTCCAACTCACAGCTCTGTTGTTTAGGAAAAACACGAATCTTGATTGCAATTTGTAATCATCTTGATCAGTGTGGAAGCTTGCATCTGTGTAACCCTTTACAACCAACTCTTCCTCTATGTCATAGGCCAATAACTAATCCTTAGTCCTTCTAAAGTACTTGAGGATGTTCTTCACGACTGTCTAATGAGCATCACCTGGATCTGACTGATATTTGGTCGTCATGCTCAAGGCATACGAGAGATCTGGACGGGTGCACAACATTGCATACATGATTGATTCAATTGTTGAGTCATATGGAATATCACTCATGCATTCCCTTCCTTTACAAGAATTGAGACATTGACTCTTAGAGATGGTCACTCCATGCAATGTTGGCACATTTCTTCTCTTTGAGTTCTCCATGCTGAACCACTTCAACACTTTGTCAATACATGTGCTTTGACTTAGTCCAAGAAGCCTTCTAGATCTATCTCTATAGATCTTTATCCCCAAGATATAGGATGCTTCTCCCAAGTCTTTTATAGAGAAGGTATTTCCAAGCCATGTCTTTACCTTTTGTAAAGTATGGATGCCATTCCCCATCAATAATATGTCATCTACATACAATATTAGGAATTTCGCTATTCTCCCACTAACCTTGTTTTACACACAAGGTTCATCTTCATTTTGAGCAAAGACAAAACCTTTTACTATCTCATCAAAATAAAGATTCCAGATGCGAGATGCTTACTTAAATCCATAGATTGAGATTTGTAGCTTGCAGTCTCTATTGGGAAACTTTGGATCTATAAACTCCTCAGGTTGTGTCATATAAACATCCTCCACAAGATTCCCATTAAGAAATGTGGTTTTAACATCAATTTGTCAAATATCATAGTCATGATAAGCTGCAATAGTGAGCATGATCCTTATGGACTTAACCATGGCCACTGTAGAAAAGAGTTTTTTCATAGTCAATGTAACACCTCAACTACAACAAAACACGATTACATGAAAACTAGCGGATTACCGAAAATCACGGGAAATTAAAACCAATTTACAACAAGCACCACAAGGTGAAACATAAATATCTGAGCCAACATTTTTCATTTCATAGCATGTTTCCAAGGTGCTACAACATAATTTCCCATCATCTCGTTACATGAAATAATTGTTTGCCATGATGCTTTACATCAGGATACATACTGAAAACTATACATCGATCATTGTACAAGAAACATTGAAAAGCTCTCCCGAAGACCTGAGTGTACAGGGATGACACATAGGACTCTACTGCTAGACACTATCTATCCCACCAGGTATGATACCTCTGTATAACATCCGTAGCCACATGATCTTCATCATGCCAGGCATATCCACCTAAAAAGGGTTATTAACCAGTGGGGTGAGACACACAGTCCCAACGAGAAACATAACCCTCTACCAACTTTATTATGATCGCAGATGACTAATATAAGTAGATTATAAGAGAAGTATACTAAGCAGGGATATACTACCAAGATATTCATGAGACCTATAACCAGGTTCTCTTTATGGAACATGATTGACAAGATAAGCTTTATAAAAATTCATCACATTATATAAGGTTCATAAGATAAACTGCAGATCATAACTATATCAACTTGTACAAACAAGGCCTCAACCAATGTTCCGTATTTGCCCTAAGCAGGATAATATACGACTTGATTATGAATTATTATGCCCTGAGGAAGTGAGCCTTCCCTTCTCAAATCCAACCATTGGTTGTGAAGCCCAATCCGGTGCCATACAAGGTCAAAGGAGATCCGGACTCCATGACCTCACCTTCTCATGGTCAGTACATGAATCATCAAGAAAGACCGTAGTATTATGCTTATAGGGCCTCATCCTTTGGGTAAGCTCCAAAAGCTACCCATACATACATTCGAGCCATGAACACATCATGCTCATCATCACATATCCTGAGCCATGGGTCTATTCACCATGCTCCATATATCCTGAGTCTGCAACCACAGTTGCACTCAAACCCTCCTATTTTAGGCTAGGGGAAACCCCACATATTCAATAATATGCGATCTAGGTAATCCCACAGGATAAACTTGTTTCACCATCACCAAATAATGACGGTAATGGATCTATGGCCAGGGCAACCACATGAGAGATTCATATGTAATTAGTTAATGCATTTTGAGTAGATTCTTGGGGTAATCAAGTTATATTGAACAACAAAACATATACATAGAATATGAACGACATTAGATATCATTGTATTGATGTTATACTGCCTTTGCGGTTCTCATTACCCTCAACCATCATCATATCACCATGGGACACCAATCCCTCATACATCACACAATGCTACTGTCTCTCAAGGCTTTCACATCATACATCATCATGGGATCTCAATCCCTCTATCACATATTTCCACTGCCCCTTAGGGCTTCAACATTATGCATCAGCATTTTTGGAACACATCCCTTATCTCAACATCAACATTATAGAAACACATCCCTCAACCAGGCACTCAGCCTTAATCAGGTCCTCAGACCTTTCACATTATATTTGTTGTTACATGTTATCTTTTCAACAGAGTTATCATCATTATTATTTAGTCATTGCACATTCATCAAGTGCTACATAAAGCACATAATCATATAATCACCATTGCTCTCACATGGCTATGAATTCCAAGCATAGAACATATTGAGATTATCATGCTATCAGGAATTCAGGTGTACAGAATTGGAACATCATCCATGTTCATACATACATGAGATTCAAGGTTGTAAATGCAAGCAATGCAATTACATTATCATTACCAAACTGTGAGCACCCATCATGCCCCATATCTCATGAGCATATCTTTGATTATCATATCATCAAGATTTAGGTCTATACATTGGTATATTCTTTCATCATTATGAACACATGTAGATTAATGTCATGACTGGTGTATTCATCAATACACCACACTTATCAAGTCATGGATATCCCACCATATCCCGCATCTCCAACTATTAAGCACATCATCCCTAAGGATTATCTTAAGGATCATACACAATGACCCACCATCCAACCTTATCAAAGGTTCATCTATCGTTACCCATAAATAACCACTGCACAAAGGTCCACAACCCATCTTGGCATAGCTCATCATGATCAAAGGTGTAAGCTCAAGAAACATGCATAGGGTTATCGGGTTAGGCACAACCCACACTAAAGATGTCATCTACCCTCACCAAAAGCATATAGCGATCAAACAATCCCTCACTAAAAGGGAGTATCGGATAGAGTACCAACCCTGATCCAAAGTTGTCAACCTCAAGCATGACATGCACCCGTCCATCAAGGGGATAACAGCCAGACTTAGACCTAATGGTGTGTCGTGTAGTTATAGACCAAGAGTATAACATGCAACCGAGTGTAATGACATCACAACCAGCCTTAACGGCCAAGACCCTATCTCCCATTAGGATTAGGGTTCCATGTCGGGCAACTTATCATCACCATATTGTCTGAAGCCATATCGCCTAAGATCACAGTATACAAGGTCAAACCATAATGCCAAACCACCATCCAACTGACGTCTCTCAGACAACACCATGGCACCTGAGGTAGCCTATCGTCCAACTAGGTTAAGATCAACCGTATCGGCCAACACCATGGCGCCCATCTATCATCCAAAACCCTACCTCCCATTAGGGTTAGGGTTTCACATAGAGCAACCCTCAACTCTCTACCGCATAAGGCCATATCGGCTAAGATCATGGTGCCCAACGAGCACACCTACTTGGTCAACACATAAAGATACTCAAGGGGATTTCACACCACCCACGGTACACTACTTCAACGTTTCCATAATGCCCATGGTACCCTATCGTCCAAGGTACTATCAAGCTCAACACATATAATGGCCAAACCTCAACCCTAGGACCATACAAGCTATCAAGTATGAACTCATGTTGGGTAATCATCCAAGAGAGAGACCATGTGTCGGGCAAGGCATATCGGCCAAGGTAACATATCTCCTTATGGGGTATCGGCCACACACTTAGCCCTGATGTCACCCAAACCATACACACCTACATACTTATAAAGTTCTAGGGTTAATGATATCGGGCAGCATATCAAGGGACCTCCCATGTCGCCCATCCTCATATCCTTGTCGCTCATGGAGAACCATATCGGGCACCCAGAATAATGCCCAAGGAATCATCACAACAAGAGTACCCCTATCAGTCAGCTTAGGGTTAGGGCAACTCTATCACTCAAGGCTTCATGTCATCCATAGCCACCATGTCAGGCAACTCACTTAGAGAGTGTTGTGTAAGCACAAACCTCATGCTCGAAACAAAAGTCCTTCAACCATGCCCATAACGGTCAGGGAGGCAGCCATGGTATCGCCCACCTACGGTTTCACCTTTCTAGACTCAAAACCTATCCATATCACCCAACAACACTACCATGTTTAAGAGTCATATCGGGCAACAAGATTAACAGATCTTTACTTAACATAATGTCCACGACAAACCATAGATGAGGAGGTATCGTTCAGGGCACCAAAAAGGAGTATCGTGCAAGGGCACAAGGGCCATACCAAGTTGGTCATCATCAACTTCAAGACCATGTCGTGCAACAAGGGTAGATCATCTATGTCACCCAGGACAACCCTATCGCCCAAGCTAGGGTTGAAACTCCATATCGTCCAAGACACTAAGGTTAGGGTATTATGTCGGCCAACCACCATCATCTTGGGTAGATGTGAACATCGGTCACAAGGTCAATGAAAAGTTCACTTATCATATCACCCAAGACTCAACTCTAAAAGAGGTTATCGGGCAACAACCTGAAGGAGCCACCAAGAAGAGCACATATCGTCTAAGGGATCAACTAGGTGTCCACCAACAATATCGTCCAAACCTTAATCCTAGGGTAGGAAAGAGGTATCGGTCACCATATCATATTGCCCAACACATCTAGACCATAGGCTCACCTTTCAAGTCCAAAGGAGAGAAAGGGGTATTGCCATAAACCATCAACCAAAGCATAACTCATTAAACGAGGTATTGTATCGGGCAAAGCATAGTTGTATCGGGTAAAGCTCCATATCGGGCTAGTCATCTTCAACCTCTAGCCATTCAAAGCATTAAGCATAAGAACAACATATGGATAGTAGTAAAACGTGGCCATCTCTATCCAAACAGATCTCAAGCTCCACATGCATAAACATCATAAAAGATGGATACCAAATTAAGGAACAAGATCAATATATGAGCATATAGAGAGTATATACAATAGAGATGGTTGAGAGTTATGTAATCCGCCTTAAGAGGATTTCCATGGAAGGAATCAAGCTCCATGATCCAAGCAGCAAGAACAAGTTCTTCTCCAAGAACAAAACCCATCCAAAGCTCCAAACATGCCTTCGGCACCATCATCATCACCTCAACTAACAAAGGAAGAAGAAGAAGAAGAAACCATGGTTATGTACAACTCAAGAAGTAGGAAGGAGGGGAGATAACCACGGCCTTGCTTACTCTTATCAAGAGCCTATCCATGGCTGAGAGGGGAAGAGGAAGGTGAAGAAGAAAGCATAAGGAAAAACTAGCAAAGAAGCATGACTCACCAAGGTCGGATCTTGAGCAAGGAGCTTCCATGGCCAAGGAGCTTGCCCCTCCATGCTCCATGGGAGTCTTCCTGAGCTGCCAAATCTCCCATGTTCGTCCCATACAGGTAGGGAATGGAAGGTGGCTGAAAAGGATTGCTTGGCTAAGGAGGAAGGGGGTTATATACACCAAGGAAGAGAGAGGTAGCAAGGGAGAGGTGTCATAATCACATAAACCAAGGTGCCACTTGCTCTAGCTCATAATGCCACTTGTTGCCATCCTAGCAGCTCATGCATGGCCTGGTGATACACTCTAGGAAGTGTATCATGCAGTTGGGAAAAATCCATGGCCGACACACCTCTCTTGGGCGACACACCTTTAAGCCTTAGCCGATACACTAAAGGACAAGGTGGCCTATGAGACACATATGTGATATAAAGACCATATAGAGATGTCACTCCTCATCTATCAACCAAACAAGGAGTCCCTACCTCCATCCATGTTCTATATGATGCCAAACAGAAGCAAGAAAACTCTAGAGCTGATAAATTGCATATTGCCCCTCCACTTTGGGTAATTTGCAATTTACACCAAAACTAGCACACAAAGCACAAGCTTCAACCAACCAAGCTCAAACTTGGAACATAGGTCCTCCACAAGGTGCCCCACGGCATCATTCTCTTTCTAATGATGAAAGAGAACTAAAGGCATTCTTTACATGTGAAATATTGCAATATAACCCCTTACTTTGGGTAAATAGCACATAGGTCCAAAACAAGCAAACATTGCTCAAACAGCATCCGAACGAGACCAAACCGGAAACATGAGCTTGTCACATGATACCAAAATATCTTAGAAGATTAGATTAAGGTTATAAGCACCTTTCATAATCAAAGAAAAGAGGGTTAGCCCAAAACCTGGGTTAGGGTCCTTACAAGTCATAAACCCCTAACAAGGATTTCGTCCCCGAAATCCCGAGCGGAAAGAAGACAGGTGTTACTTGTGCATCACATCAAACAACTCCACAAAGCTCCTAGGTGTCATAGATCTCATACCAACATACTTGCTCTTCTCCCAGATCCACGCCGAGTTTCCTTGTACTAATCATAGACTCAACCCTCGGTCTCATCATCCTTTGTCTGGTAACACTCTTAGATACTAGAACATTATATGCAACTCGTATTACTCAGGTATCAGTTCCTTCTACTGATGTATCATATTCCTCATTACTTTTCTGCTGTGCTACTCTGATCTCATAGGCTTGGCACTTAAGCTTTGCATAGCTTGTATCACTATCTTTCTGTTATATATGTTTCAACTGTTCCTTCTCTTTTCACAAAGGATGTCTCTACTCAAGGGAATCTTTCTTAGAAGAGGTTATCACAAGATACCTACTCTACAAAACACCTGTATGCACAAGATAGGGCTCAACTAGATGAACTTTCCCAAGATGACCCTAGAACACTTCCTTTCCTAGGGTGCATGCCTTCCGATGTCATGTTTATGCAGAGCATAAACCCCTAACATATGATAGCCACACTATAGGCACTTAGCCGGATCAAACCAAAGCCAACCTTTCCATCTGAGAAAACTTCACACCTTCCAAGGGTATCCATTCCTAGGGTTATAATGATCCTTGACATGTCACACAGAAAGGGATTCACCTGACTATCACATCCAGGAAAGGAAAGGATACGGAGAAGAGTATACTTCATCCTGTGCAACTAGGTCATCAACAAGGTGTTCGACGATAGACTATCTCTCTTCTAACTAAAAGGAAGGAAACATCTGTTGAACGTACAACAAGCGCTCAAAGGAGGGTACATCCTGAACTGGATCAACTAGAGTAGATAAGGGGAAAGAAGAAGACAAAGTAGAATGGAGTGACTCCATTCGATCTGTCACCACACACTGGTCATTCTACCGTTTCTGGCCAGCTTATACCACAAGATCTAACTGTTGCCGGTTGCCATCTACTGCCTAACCATCTAGTCCTCACTTGCTTATCCTTATCAGCGTTCCTCGGATATTGAACTGCTACTTCAAGGGTCACCACATAGATCCAGAATTCCAAAACAAGCTTCTAGCTGGTAGGTTCAAGGTCAAGGGAGATCGATCAGGTCGGTCCACCTTCATACCTCCACGATTTAGGCATCTTGATTCTCAACCCCTTCTCAGAAGGCATGCCAAGAGGATCCTACCATCATCATCGATCACAGACATTCCCATCTTGGAAACCAAAGTCCAAGATCAGTTGATACTTTTCGAAGTATCTAAACAACGATCACTTCAAAGGCACACATATCAAGTGTCACAGGGTCCACTTGACTGCCACTCCCTCGAAAGGAAGGGACGCAAAAGAACAAACCCCTCCCATCAACCCATCAACATCTATGGTTTCATATCAAAGGGGAGGATATTATCACTTTCTTTGATCCTTACATGAGTTTCCAATTGCTTATACAGCATTAAACCTCATTCTATCTGGTTTTTATCTTATATCTTCTTGGGATCCTTGCACTCCACACAGGAAACATAAAGACCATTACATGATATTATTCTTCTTATCTTGTTACCATTTCATCATAATCATGATTAGTTCCTAATTACATCATATTTTTGTTTTCTCTTTATGAAAAAGATCATTATTCTTCACATATTCTTTATTGAACAAGGATCATCTTCCTGGTTCTTTTTTTCTTATCACGAATTTGCACTTTATTCTTTCACATTTTTGCTTACGTTCATTGGTTGGTCTGAGATTATCTCATGCTCCATCTTGTTTACTCATCACTTATTCTTTTCTTTCCTCTAACTTTATCTTTGCTTATAGGTGTTTTCTTCATCTTGTGTAAGTTTTACGCTTTTACTTACCTTGGTATTATAGGTTAATCTGTCTTTTGTCACGTATATCTCTTGAGATTATGGTTTCAAGAACTTATCTCATCATATTTGTATATAGATTTAGGTTTCATAGAACCATTACTTCCTCCTTTTGATTATCAAGCATCCATGTATTAAGAGGTTACGGTGCATTTATTTACTTCCTTTATAACAAGATGAAGGTATTAGCACCATATTCCTGATTTGTTATGCTCTTTAGATTGCTCCAGAATGACTACTTGATCAAAGTAATCAAGGAGGAAACAATCTAAGGCTCCATACTTGCCTATGTCTTCGGTATTTGAATACCTGGCCAGGGCATCAAGTACTGAGATTAGGTAGTATGCACCATATATTATGTCACGGTCCAACCTTAGACACCATCCTAATCCTAGTCCTAGTGTCCCTGTAGACTCAACGAACCTAGAGCTCTGATACCAAACACTATAACACCTCAACCACAACAAAACACAATTACATGCAAACCAGCGGATTATCAAAAATCACGGGAAATTAAAACCAATTTACAACAAGCACCACAAGGTGAAACATAAATATCTGAGCCAACATTTTTCATTTCATAGCATGTTTCCAAGGTGCTACAACATAATTGCCCATCATCTCGTTACATGAAATAACTATTTGCCATGATGCTTTACATCAGGATACATACTGAAAACCGTACATCGATCATTATACAAGAAACATCGAAAAGCTCTCCTGAAGACTTGAGTGTACAAGGACGACACATAGGACTCTACTGCTAGACACTATCTATCCCACCAGGTACGATACCTCTACATAACATCCGTAGCCACATGATCTTCATCTCGCCAGGCACGTCCACCTAAAAAGGGTTATTAACCAGTGGAGTGAGACACACAATCCTAGCGAGAAACATAACCCTCTACCAACTTTATTATGATCACAAATGACTGATATAAGTAGATTATAAGAGCAGTATACTGAGCAGGGCTATACTACCAAGATATTCATGAGGCCTATAACCAGGTACTCTTTATGGAACATGATTGACAAGATAAGCTTTATAAAAATTCATCACATTATATAAGGTTCATAAGATAAACTACATAATATAAATAGATCAACTTGTACAACCAAGGCCTCAACCAATGTTCCGTATTTTCCCTAAGCAGGATATTATACGACTTGATTACGAATTATTATGCCCTGAGGAAGTGAGCCTTCCCTGCTCAAATCCAACCATTGGTTGTGAAGCCCAATCCAGTGCCATACAAGGTCAAAGGAGATCCGGACTCCATGACCTCACCTTCTCATGGTCAGTACATGAATCATCCAGTAAGACCACAATCTTATGCTTATAGGGCCTCAGCCTTTGGGTCAGCTCCGCAAGCTACCCATACATACATTCGATCCATGAACGCATCATGCTCATCATCACATATCCTGAGCCATGGGTTTGTTCACCATACTCCATATATCCTGAGTCTGCAACCACAGTTGCACTCAAACCCTTCTATTTTAGGCTAGGGGAAACCTCACATATTCAACAATATGTGCTCCAGGTAATCCCGCAGGATAAACCTATTTCACCATCACCAAATACTGACGGTAATGGATCTATGGCTAGGGCAACTACATGAGAGATTCATCAGTAATTAGTTAATGCATTTTGAGTAGATTTTTGGGGTAATCAAGTTATATTGAACAACCAAACATATATATAGAATATGAACAACATTAGATATCATTGTATTAATGTTATACTTCCTTTGCTGTTCTCATTACCCTCAACAATCATCATATCACCATGGGACATCAATCCCTCATACATCACACAATGCTACTAAGTCTCAAGGCTTTCACATCATACATCATCATGCGATCTCAATCCCTCTATCACATATTGCCACTGCCCCTCAGGGCTTCAACATTATGCATCAACATTTTGGGAACACATCCCTTATCTCAACCTCAACATTATGGAAACGCATCCCTCAACCAAGCACTCATCCTTAATCAGGTCCTCAGACCTTTCACATTATATTTGTTGTTACATGTTATCATTTCAACAGAGTTATCATCATTATTATTTAGTCATTACACATTCATCAAGTGCTACATAAAGCACATAATCATTTAATCACCATAGCTCTCACTTGGCTATGAATTCAATATACCTGCATAGTTAGATTGCATAAAAAGAGATAACCGGATTACCAAGCATAGAACATATTTAGATTATCATGCTATTAGGAATTCAGGTGTACAGAATTGGAACGTCATCCATGTTCATACATACATGAGATTCAAGGATGTAAATGCAAGCAATGCAATTACATTATCATTACCAAACTGTGAGTACCCATCATGCCCCCATTTCTCATGAGCATATCTTTGATTATCATATCATCAAGATTTAGGTATATACATTGGTATATTCTTTCATCATTATGAACACATGTATATTAATGTCATGGCTGGTGTATTCATCAATACACCACACTTATCAATTCAGGGATATCCCACCATATCCCGCATCTTCAACTATTAAGAACATCATCCCTAAGGATTATCTTAAGGATCATACACCATGACCCACCATCCAACCTTATCAAAGGTTCATCTATCGTTACCCATAAATAACCACTGCACAAAGGTCCACAACCCATCTTGTCATAGCTCATCATGATCAAAGGTGTAAGCTCAAGAAACATGCATAGGGTTATCGGGTTAGGCACAACCCGCACTAAATATTTCGTCTACCCTCACCAAAAGCATATAGTGACCAAACAATCCCTCACTAAAAGGGAGTATCAGATAGAGTACCAACCCTCATCCAAAGCTGTCAGCCTCAAGCATGACATGCGCCCGTGCATCAAGGGGATAACGGCCAGACTTAGACCTAATGGTGTGTCGTGCAGTCATAGACCAAGAGTATAATGTGCAACCGAGTGTAATGACATCACAACCAGCCTTAACGGCCAAGACCCTATCTCCCATTAGGATTAGGGTTCCATGTCGGGCAACTTATCATCACCATATCGTCTGAAGCCATATCGCCTAAGATCACGATACATAAGGTCAAACCATAACGCCTAACCAGCATACAACTGACATCTCTTAGACAACACCATGGCACCTGAGGTAGCCTATCGTCCAACTAGGTTAATATCAACCGTATCGGCCAACACCATGACGCCCATCTATCATCCAAAACCCTACCGCCCATTAGGGTTAGGGTTTCACATTGAGCAACCCTCAACTCTCTACTGCCTAAGGCCATATCGGCTAAGATCATGGCACCCAACGAGCACACCTACTTGGTTAACACATCAAGATACTCAAGGGGCTTTCATACCACCCAAGGTACACTACTTCAATGTTTCCATAATGCCCATGGTAACCTATCGTCCAAGGTACTGTCAAGCTCAACACATCTAACGGCCAAACCTCAACCCTAGGACCGTACAAGCTATCAAATACGAACTCATGTTGGTTAATCATCCAAGAGAGAGACCATGTGTCAGGCAAGGCATATCGGCCAAGGTAAAATATATCCTTATGGGGTATCGGCCACACACTTAGCCATGATGTCACCCAAACCATACATACCTACATACTTATAAAGTTCTAGGGTTGATGATATCGGGCAACATATCAAGGGACCGCCCATGTCACCCATCCTCATATCCTTGTCACTCATGGAGAACCATATCGGGCACCCAGCCTAACACCCAAGGAATCATCACAAAAAGAGTACCCCTATCATTCATCTTAGGGTTAGGTCAACTCTATCACTCAAGGCTCCATGTCGTCCATAGACACCATGTCAGGAAACTCACTTAGAGAGTGTCGTGCAAGCATAAACCTTATGCCCGACACAAAAGCCCTTCAACCACGCCCATAACGGTCAGGGAGGCAGCCATGGTATCGCCCACCTAGGGTTTCACCTTTCTAGGCTCAAGACCTATCCATATCTCCCAACAATACTACCATGGTTAAGAGTCATATCGGGCAATAAGATTAATAGAGCTTTACTTAACATAATGTCCACGACAAACCCTAGATGAGGAGGTATCGTTCAGGGCACCAAAAAGGTGTATCGTGCAAGGGCACGAGGGCCATACCAAGTTGGTCATCATCAACTTCAAGTCCATGTCATGCAACAAGGGTAGATCATCTATGTCGCCTAGGACAACCATATCGCCGAAGCTAGGGTTGAAGCTCCATATTGTCCAAGACACTAAGGTTAGGGTATTATGTCAGACAACCACCATCATCTTGGGTAGATGTGAACATCGGTCACAAGGTCAATGAAAAGTTCACTTATCATATCACCCAAGACTCAACTCTAGAAGAGGGTATCGGGCAACAACCTAAAGGAGCCACCAAGAAGAGCACATATCGTCCAAGGGATCAACTAGGTGTCCACCAACCATATCGTGCAAACCTTAAACCTAGGGTAGGAAAGAGGTATCGGTCACCATATCATATTTCCTAAAACATCTAGACCATAGGCTCACCTTTCAAGTCCAAAGGAGAGAAATGGGTATTGCCATAAACCATCAACCAAAGCATAACTCATTAAACGAGGTACTATATCGGGCAAAGCATAGTTGTATTGGGTAAAGCCCCATATCGGGCTAGTCATCTTCAACCTCCATCCATTCAAAGCATTAAGTATAAGAACAACATATCGACATTAGTAAAATGTGGCCATCTCTATCCAAACAGATCTCAAGCTCTACATGCATAAACATCATAAAAGATGGATACCAAATTAAGGAACAAGATCAATATATGAGCATATAGAGAGTATATACAATAGAGATGGTTGAGAGTTATGTAACCCTCCTTAAGAGGATTTCCATGGAAGGCATCAAGCTCCATGATCCAAGAAGCAAGCACACGTTCTTATCCAAGAACAACACCCATCCAAAGCTCCAAACATGCCTTCGGCACCATCATCATCACCTCAAGAAACAAAGGAAGAAGAAGAAGAAGAAACCATGGTTATGTACAACGCAAGAAGAAGGAAGGAGGGGAGATAACCACGACCTTTCTTACTCTTATCAAGGGCCTATCCATGTCTGAGAGGGGAAGTGGAAGGTGAAGAAGAAAGCATAAGGAAAAACTAGCAAAGAAGCATGACTCACCAAGGTCGGATCTTGAGCAAGGAGCTTCCATGGCCAAGGAGCTTGCCACTCCATGCTCCATGGTAGTCTTCCTGACCTCCTAAAGCTCCCATGCTCGTCCCATACAGGTAGGGGAAGGAAGGTGGCTGAAAAGGATTGCTTGGCTAAGGAGGAAGGGGGTTATATACACCAAGGAAGAGAGAGGTAGCAAGGGAGAGGTGTCATAACCACATAAACTAAGGTGCCACTTGTTCTAGCTCATAACGCCACTTGTTGCCACCCTAGCAGCTCATGCATGGCCTGGTGATACACTCTAGGAAGTGTATTGTGCAGCTGGGAAACTTCCATGTCCGACACACCTCTCTTGGGCGACACACCTTTAAGCCTTAGCCGATACACTAAAGGATAAGGTGGCCTATGAGACACATATGTGATATAAAGACCATATAGAGATGTCACTCCTCATATATCAACCAAACAAGGCGACCCTACCTCCATACATGTTCTAGACAATGCCAAAAAGAAGGAAGAAGACTGTAGAGCTGATAAATTGCATATTGACCCTCCACTTTGGGTAATTTGCAATATACACCAAAACTAGCACACAAAGCATAAGCTTCAACCAACCAAGCTCAAAGTTGGAACATAGGTCCTCCACAAGGTGCCCCATGGAATAATTCTCTTTCTAATGATGCAAGAGAACTAAAGGAATGCTTTACATGTGAAATATTGCAATATAACCCCTTACTTTGGGTAAATTGCACATAGGTCCAAAACAAGCAAACATTGCTCAAACAACATCCAAACGGGACCAAACCGGAAACATGAGCTTGTCACATGATACCAAAACATCTTAGAAGATTAGAATAAGGTTCTAAGAACCTTTCATAAGCAAAGTAAAGAGGGTTAGCCCAAAACCTGGGTCAGGGTCCTTACAGTCAACACCTTGAATTTGTTTGAAACCCTTTGCAACCAATCTTTTCTTACAGGTTTGAAATTTTCCATCCATGTCAGTCTTATTCTTTAAGACCCACTTGCACCATATGGGTTTTACCCATTCAGGTGGATCCACCAAAGTCCATACTTTGTTGGTATACATAGATTTCATCTCAGATCTCATGGCCTCAAGCCATTTCTCAGACTCTGGTCCCTCAATGGAATCTATTTTGGTAATTGGATCATCATATAGGACCAATTCACTACCTTCCTGAATAATAAGATATCCATATCTCTCAAGCACAAGGAGTGTCTTACTAGATCTATGAGGTTCTTGCGTCACTTGAGGAATTTGAGATTCTACAACACTGTGAATATTTTGGCTCCTCATGTACCTTTATTGGTTCAATGTTATCTTGTTGGTCTCAAACCTCTTTGAGTTCCACTTGTATCCCATTGATATCTTTAGAAATAAATTCCTTTTCTAGAAATTCAATATCTCTAGCAACAAACAGTTTGTTGTTAGATGGATTATACAAGTAGTAACCCAGAGTTTCCTTGGGATATCCAACAAAATAACATTTATCAGATCTTGGGCCAAGATTTTCAGGAAACATTTTCTTGACATAAGCTTCATAAACCAAATCTTCATAAAAGACATTTTGGGACACTTACCAGTCCATATCCCATATTGTGTCTTTTGAATCGACTTAGATGGCACTCAGTTTAATGTAAACATGATGGTTTGCAGAGAATGCCCCCAGAAGGTAGTCACAAGCTCAACTAAACACATCATTGATCGCACCATATCCACTAATGTGTGATTCATTATTTCTAATAAACCATTATGTTGAGGTGTTCCGGGCAGAGTCCACTGGGATACAGTCCCATGGGCTTTAGAAAAGTCCCAAATTCTTGGTTCATGTATTCTCCACCTCGATCAGAATGAAGTTCCTTAATACTTTTACCAAGTTTATTTTGTACTTCATTCATAAACTCCTTGAACCGGTAAAGAGCTTTTGACTTATGTTTCATCAAGTAAACATAGCCATACCTACTGAAGTCATCAGTGAAGCTAATGAAGTATTGATACCCACCTCTAGCGGTTGTGCTAAAAGGTCCACACATATTAGTATGTATGAGTCCTAATAGATCACTAGCCCTTTCATTGTTACCAGTGAAAGTGCTTTTAGACATCTTTCCCAATAAATAAGATTCTCATGTCTCTAATGAATCAAAATCAAAAGAGTCCAGATAACCATCTTTATGGAGTCTAGATATGTGATTCTCATTTATGTGCCTAGACGACATGGCCAAAGGTATGTTTTGTTTGAGTCATTGAGTTTCTACCTTTTGGGAATCACATTATATACACATATCTCTAGATCTATCAAGTATAGACAATAAGACATTAGGGAACTGCCATAAAAGATCCCATCTTTACTAATAGAACATCTTCCATTCTTTATAAGAAATTCAAATCCTTTCTTGTCCAAACAATATACAAATATGATGTTACTATTAATGGTAGGTATGTAATAGCAATTCTCTAACTCTATTACAAGCCCACTTGGTAGAGTTAACTCATAGGTTCCAACTGCGCTGGCCGCAACTCTTATGCCATTAGCAACATGCAGTTCAACCTAACCTTTCTCTAAAGGTTTACTTCTTTTCAGATCTTTCACATTTGAGCAAATGTGTGATCCTCATCTAGTATCAAGTACCCATGATGAAGAAGTAGTGGAGTTAATCTCAATAATGTATACCCCAGAAGTGGAGATCTCTATCCCTTGCTTCATCTTCCTGTGTTCCCTTATCCTTACCCTTACTTTGAGTGTAGAAGATTTGGACTTTAGCTTAGCTAAAAAATGCTTTTTGGCTTTGCCTTTATCCTTGGACTCATCTCCATTGATCAACATCACAGATTTGTCCATCTTCATTTGTTATTTGACATTTATCAAGATGTCAAGCAACTTTGATAGCAATCCAGCCATGTTGCTCAAGTGATAACACTCAATGCACCAGCTATATGATTTAGCCAATGATTGCAAAATCATATTCGTTTCCATCTCTTGACCCAAAGTAAATCCCAGTTTCTCAAGATTCTCCATATGCCTATTCATATTATGCATAAGGGGATCTATTGGATCTCCCTCTGTTAGTTTGCACTGATATAGCACCTTAGAGACATTATGCCTTTCATAATTTCTATTATGTTTATGCAACTCATAGTTCATACAGCCCAGCATAAGGTTCTTGATGTTCATAACTTCATTGGCATGCTTCAAATAAGCATCCAAGTCAGTCTTAGGCAAATTTGGAGTGGATCTTGGCTCTGGTGTTTCAAGATCATGCAAAACACTTCTAGGTCCTGAACCGATTAAGGAAATAAATTTCATTTAATTTGTCATAATGTGATGATTTGTTTTCCATTTGATTCTACAAGAGATAAAATATGCATTTGTCAAAAACTCTTTTGATTTATTTTGATTTGAAAAATTTAATGATATAATTAGGTCTTTAATTATTATTGCTATTACTATTTTATTCGAATTGATAGTCCTTGATATCAACCTGGAACATAGCAGTGTACAATATTCTAGTGGGCCAATATCCATATTTCATCATGCCATGAGTCGGCTTTTGCCAATCGCCCACAACCTTACTATTTAGATAGCAAATTTTACAAATTGCATCACATGCAACTCTTGTATAGATGATATGCACAAATCTTTACCATAATTATCTCCATGCCTCTGGGCTTGGGCTCCTCAAGTCACCAGTTAAGCCTAACCCAATAGGAAATATGATAAATATGCACCATGCTTTATGAAAATCTACATATTTACCATAACACTTCCTCGAGATAGACGGTGCACCATGCTTTGTGCAAATATATGCTTAGTCGATCAAACTTTTTATGTGTATTGCTAATGGAAGGCATCTAAGACTTAATATTTTAATTAAGGGAGTTTGTATTTTTAAGTATGTACATATACTTTATCCAATCACCACATATATAGTATGTATCATATACATGCTATATCCTACAATGAAAATATTCAATAAACGAAAGTGATGGTTATGGATAGCCTAATGTAATCCCTTAGAGCCACAAGGAATTAAGTCAACTAGGTTTACATCACATGTAGAAACTTATTGCTGATGAAGATCTATGCTTTCCAGTCTGGATTGATCGGTTCAACCCTTAAACTGACAGGCTCTCCTCTTGTCTAGTTGTTAGGTTGTCTCACATGTTGCCTGGTTCCATCAATCCACAATCTATTGGCACCTCCAGATGATTGGTCGGTCCACCAAGCAGTCGGTCCGGCTCATGTTTCTGGTCCTCCATGGTCCATCAACCAGTTGGCTCATCATCGTTAGACCATCCTTCATCTTCATCATAATAGGAAAGTAAACTATCCTACTTTTACATAATTATTTAGAAACCTCAGTTTACATTCAAGGGGAGAAAGGGTAGGAAAGAATTAACTTTATATTGGGAAGATAAGATAGAAGCTCAGTACACAAACTCAGATAAGAAGATCAACTAACAATACAACCATGCATAGAATATAGGGGTTATTGGCCATAACCATGCTGCACATCCACTATCAAAACTGCTTTTAGGGCGATGCATGTAAATTGCATATATATATATATATATATATATATATATGTGTGTGTGTGTGTGTGTGTGTGTGTGTGTGTGTGTGTGTGTGTGTGTGTGTGTGTGTATGTGTGTATATATATGTATGTATATATATGTATGTATGTATGTATATATATATATATATATATATATATATATATATATAAAAGTATGTATATATATGTAAATATATATGTATATATATTATTTTGGGATTATCGTGGTGTTTGAATTTGACAAGATATTATTTGTGTCGCATTCAATAATAGAACCAAAAAACCAAAATCAGATAATATAGATTATCCAAAAATATAGTAAATTGACATTGGCTATGATACCACTATAGGAAAATATGGATACAAGATAGGCAGCGGAAATAAAAATTTTATTTACTATATTCCTCTTATCCCACGGATCATGTCAATTACTATAAGATAGGAAGGATGGTTTATGAGGATATACATGGTCCTAGAGCAAGTCCAATGACAATCCTCATCGTTGTAGATGTGTAACTCTTAATCTCGGTTGCACTGGGACTCGACAGACTGCTCCTCCCAGGACACCAAACTCACACGTCGTCTTCTACTACATCTCCTCTTGTCATGGACTGTTGGTTGATGGTGTCCTCCTTAGCGGCAGACAATGGCCTCCGGCCTCTAGAGAAGTCCACACGGACCATCTAGAACTCCTATTGTCCTTCTAGACCGGACAGGAAGAAGTTTTTCCTCCCGCTAGCATACTAGTCATCAGTCTTCTCTCCCATGACAACGAACTCAGTTGTTTCTCTCCCTTTGACTATCCCTCCCTAGCCGGGTAGGACTTTCCTGGGCTCTCGTGGTTATCACAACTAGAGAGGACAATGTTTGTCATAGAAATTGATTCTCAATTGTTTGTGTGGTGTTCTAGGAAGCCCCCGGTTTCCCTCTATATATAGTAGAGTCCAGGGTCAGGGTTCCCACTCACTAACCGGAATGGGATTAACATGTAGGAGTGGAAAGGACTGAACGATCTCAAATTTTCACAACAATTTTGGAAATTTTACAATCTGTGACATCTAAAACGGCCGTTTGGCAAACCCAAACGGTCATCTTCCACACGAGGCGGTCATTACATAGTTTTCCAGTTGTACATGAATTTTGCAAATCAATTTTTATCAATGTTAGGCATTGATTTCCTTGTGCAACGAGTATTGCTCAAGTGAAACAAATAGGAAAACATCTAGAACCTTCCCTGACCAAACTAGACTGTCTCGTCCATGTGAGACGACTGACTCGGTCACCCAGACGGTCGTCTGATGACCCGAGTCGAGCCAGTTTGGTTGGTTTGATTCATGCCTTTGCCAATTTTAACTCAAAATGAGACCTGACACCCAGACACCCATCTCAACACTTGAGACGGCTGTTTGGAACTCCAGACGACCGTCTCAACACTTGAGACGGATGTTTGGAACTCCAGACGGTCGTCTCAACACTTGAGATGGGCGTTTGAAAGTGTTGTTAGCCTATTTGTTGCATGAATCCAATACCTAAATACTTTAGTACTTAATTCAATTATCACTCGAGATCTGAGCTCCTCTTCTAGGTCAAGACCTATGTGTGTGACCCTATATGTCTCATATTACTTTGGTAGTGAATATCCATAACACTTATGACATCACAAGCAATGAGCGGTGCCTAGTCACACATTAATGTTATCCAAGTAAATAGAAAGTTGGAGAACAACTTTAACCTACAATATGTGTATGGTGTTGCAATGTTTGTATAGTTCCTTTGTTACTGATGTCCAGATTGAACTAGAGGCGCGGAGCAGTCACCCTCATTATTATTCAATCTTGTTTCCTGAACTAAGAGTAGACTGTCTGAGATATATGTAAGAGGCATTTTCTATCCGCTAGGAGGACGCAGTCAATCGTCGTCTATGATAATCAACCAGGAGGCCGGTGCCACATCCGCTCGGGTGCAACTTGAAGAAGGAAGCACGTTGTAGCAAGGAATAGGCACTAGACTTGCTCCAGGACCAGGTATATGCCTTGCAACCCTCATTCAAAGTTTATAGTTGTTAAAGTGATCTACTATCTAAGGGGGATATTGCAATAAAGTTTTTATTACCGCTGATGTAGCCATATTTCTCTACAGGCACCCGTACCCCCAACATTTGCTTTTAGTTTCTTTCCTTTGTTTCTTTGTTGTGTTGTCGTGGTGTTGGTTTAGTGTCTGGATATTATGGCTTCAATCATCATCAATCAATCATTTTTATCAGACCATTTAATTAGATTTGTTTGTGTCCTCTCTTTCATGTGATCTTCATGTTCTTCGACATGGCGGTCGCTTTGGTTACTTGGTATTATGAAATTCAATGTAGATGTGGTCTTCTTGTAGCTTACAGTTTGAGTATGACCTTTCTCCCATAGATTTATGTTCAATATATATCCCGTTTTAAAAGTTGCCTAATCTGTCGTGGTATACATGATCTATACTGAATTGCCTTATTCAAGTTCTGATTTGAGTTTTTGTGGTTGTCAGGTTTTGTTCTTGAATGTAGTTTGTTTTCTTCTTCCTGAATATATTGTATGGCTTTTGAGTAATAAATATGATTAGTTATTGTGTTTCTCGATTACCCAACCCCTATTGGAAAGCCCCATAACATAACCTCCAAACACGATGTCGTCATTGGTTTTTAACACTATGACATGTAGCATATTGCATATTGAAGCAGCTAGGATTACTCGTGGTGGAAATTAATTTAGACATCTAAACCATTGTGCAACTATTCTTAGTTTCACGCCCTGCAAGAAAAACATTATTGAACCGTGAGCACACTTGGGAGATCAAATAGATGCTAATAAATTCAACCAAACTAAACAACATACATTTAAATTGGATTCTAACTAGTACAAGCATTCTAAAATCGAGGACTCACTACTCAAGGCTTGACACTTAAAGCTGAAAAGGTCTTATTAGAAGGTAATATTATCCATTTCTACTGGGTCTCACTGGTCTTTTTAAAAGGAAAGGTTAATAACATAAAAACCCATCTAAAGCACCTTTTCCTTTCTTCAATCAGTGGTTTCGTCCTCCAGAACGTTCCATCTAGATTCCTTTCTTCAGTCAATGGTTTGTCCCACCACAACATTCCATCTAAGTATTATTTACACAGACGTCAGCTTTATCTTTTGGACTACCTAAACATGCAAGTTGAAGCAATTTTACATAAAAGTTTCTATGTGGAGTACAAATTAAACATGCACAAGAAAACTAATAAACATCTCATCCGTAGATTCAATACGTGTCTTGCAAGTAGCCAGTGAGAGAATAAATTGGCAAAAAGGACTATGAAATTTATTATGCAATTTAAAGATAACAAGGTGATCGTTCTCTTAGAATCCCTCAAACACATTAGAATTTTGAAGTCACTCTTATTCTCCCGTCCTTTTGACTATATTTTTATTTTACTTTTTTATTAACAACTTTGACATAAATTGGTTCACTGTATCATCCGGCTTTGAGTCCTGTTTATAGTACTCTCACAATACTACATATGACGATATCAAAATATACGAGCATACTACATAATGCAGGATGAGAGTATAAGGCTAACTATTCGGAAGGATAATAACAAGATAATGTCAAACTAAAGAGGCGGGAGGAAATATAAAGATAAATAGTATCTTGAACTTCAAAAATTAATTTAGACTTTTTCAATACTACAACATAGTATTTATTATCCTAAATAATATGATAAGATAAATTATCCTGACAGTCTCTACTTTGGATCTAATCCGATGAGGTGTAATTGTTTCTTTAAGAAAATATGTTCATATTCTTAATTTACATTTTCACCCTCGAAAGTTGCATTCGATATGAGAAGTGGCATACCATGCATGCCTACATGCACTGTGTGTTTGGTTTTGCCTGAACCCTCCATGTGAGAGCTCCTTAAATAGTATCATTTAATAAATTTCACTAGATCCACCTACGGCTAGAAGAATCACAGCATTCATCCTTTTGACCCTCCATGCCATAAGTGTATACCTTCTTCGAGTTGTACCTACTCAATGATATTGCATTCTTCAGTCTTTCCCTATCTTGTTCCTTCTAATGGTGGGTAGCATTATATTTTTGCTTGTTGAAGTTTGTATTCAGATTTACAGTCATGCACCTAAGATTTGAATACATGCAATACTAATAGTATTTATGACGACTGTCCCCCATGCTAGATCTTCATCTACACCTCCCATGTCAGTGGATCTCCCATCATCCACTCCTCTTTTAGTTAAAATGTCTCGAATATGTTGATATGTTCCATTATACCAAGTAGTATTCATGATTACATGTCTCTTACAAGTGACTTGTATGACTCCACCTCACATTAATATTTCACCATCATTGCATCCAATTTCCTTTCAATATCAAAATGCTCTTGAGAGTAGGGGCATATTAAAACCTTGTAAATGTGTGATGTATTACATCATATATATTATCAGAATATATAATGAAAAAAGAACATTAATATAATATTCATCCATTAGAAGTACATGATTTTGTGATAATTATTCATATAATATTCCCACAGGATGACATCCAATAGTAGTTTTTTATGTTGTCATATTTTTATGTGACTTGGATATTTTTTGATCACATGAAACATGTTCTTATACTACTTAAAGTGATATTGTGGAAGTTTCAAACTCAAGAAAATTATTCTGTGAGATATCGTCAAAGCATGCATAATAAAAAATTGTGACCATGTATCGACATAGCATATAACCTCCAAGAAAATTACAAATGAGAGAACAAATCAACGAAGAAAACTGTAAATTATATTAAACAAATTTTAAAAAAAGCTACAAATATTGTGTTTCTCTCATCCTACAATATAATCACTTCATTCTCTCCTCTTTCTGACTACTTTTTTTCTTCTCCTTTTTATCTACAATTTTGACCCATGTTAGCACTATGTATCATATGATTTTTAGTCTTGCACAGCCCTATACAAGACTTCCTAAAAGATAAGACCAAGCAATGTGAGGCGGGACAAAAATCTACACCATTGAAAATGATAATAAGAAGATAATTCAAAACTAAATAGACAAGAGGAAAATATAACACTAAACAATAGTTTTGACTCTAAGAATAACAAGTAGGACTTTATCAATATTAAAAAATAATACTTATTATCCTAAATAATAGGATAGGATACTTATCTAGAGGATGTAATGCGTAAAACACCAACAAGACTAAAAGGCAAACCCATGTTTCCTGACTCTCCTAAAAACCATCTGACTGGGCTTCCATACCCACTTCAGGGACTGATAAACTTCCACTCATACCATGTGCAAGCTGCGACTCACTATTACAAATGATGATCATACATAGTCCCCACTTTATCCTAGACTCCAAGCTGATCGAGGCCTTCTAAAGATTGTCTTTACCTCAAACTAGTCTTTGTCTAGGTTTTGAAGTTGTTCGTGCTTGTGAAGGAAAGGTGTGGTGACATGAGAATGTCAATAAATATGAAACATACACCTAGGTCTCAAAAAATATTTTAACAAAGGTAAAAGTAAGTCCTTTACTAATATAATACATATCATGCTTATTGGGGAAGTTGTGTTCTTGGTCACTCATAAAAATGAACCTTATCTACCAATTGTTTGATTAATGATGATCCCTCAGAGGATGATAAGTACACCATTACATGTTACCAAAAAAAATGATTTGTGAAAAGTACTAATGTAAGCCTATTTTCTTCCACAGATGTCAGACTAAAGGACACAAGATATTAGGTTGTAGGAGATCAATGTTTTGTTATCTCTACTCCCTACATAGCCACATTGGCCAATCCTACTAGATGAAATTAATAGATACCCCTTTATACGTTCCTAGTAGTCACTATAACCAAATAAAGTTTAGATCCTTTTCCAACTTCCAGTTTAACACCTCCACTATCATATAATCTGGTATGGAATATCAATCACGCATATCGGATTCTAGGATATCCATAAAGCATAAAGCATGGCCTAAACACACTTTATCTCATCCTCTAATCACTTTGACACTCTAAAGATGTCAAATATGTTTACTAAAACAACTCTTGTCAAACTTTGTTGTGTGCATCACTACTACATAATATCCTTCCTAATAAATATTAAAATATATACACTTACATATATCAAACAATTCTTTCTTATAAAGTGTAACATACTAGATCTTAAACCCTGCCCTAGAAGTTTGACCTCTTGGGCTTAGCCAAACAAGGTTAAGGTTTTAGACCTAAGAGATGTTTAGTATAAAATAATGAGCTAATGCATGTATAAATCACCCTAATGCAATCTAATGTAACAAATATGGCTTGGGCCAATAATCGACACATAAAATATATCATATGATGTAAATGGAGATTTCATAATAACCTGTGCACAATAAGGGTATATAATTCTTTTAGTTGTAATATAAAGTATGGATGTATAATAAATATGATGGAATAATATTAAAATAAATATAATGAAAACAACCCAAAAGTTTTATAATTCATTAAAGGAGATTTCAAAATAGAAATATAATGTGAAATTCAGAATTCTTGGGTCCCAATTTCCTTAGGAGTCAAGTTTCACATTATTATAAATTTAAATCAATTTTAAAAGAGAAGATCTCAGTTTTACCCAAAATATCAAATAAAATAATAAATGACTTCAAAAGATGAAAATAATCTTGGATTCATAATCTACATAATAAGAATAGCCTTTGTGTGAATTTTCTTCCAATTTGGAGAAAGTTTGCTTAAAAGGTGAAATTAGGAGAGAAAAGTGTGTAGAACCTTCAAAATATTAAATAAATGCTCAAATAACTCCAACATGTAAAATTGATGGCATATTTGTATCCAACACATTATATATGACTTGTGGGTGAAGTTTCTTAAAATTTGGAGAATTTTAAAGTCATTAATGCATGAGGAAAAAGAAAATATGATTTGATTTATTTAACATATCAATTCTCAAAAGGAAAATCTAATTTCATATTCAGATTCCTCATATCCAAATTAGGTTGGGAGTCAAATTTCACCTATTTTGGGATTCGTTTTCACCCTCAAATAAAGAGAGAGAAAATACTAAATAATTGAGTTTTACACTTTATTTGGATTTCAATTTAGATATGGTTTTTGATTTAATTAAATATCATGCCTCTAGAATCTCAAGCACACAATCTGGGCCATTAGATTTTGGATTGGAAGGCCCTGAGATCATCACCTACCTTCCACCTGAAAAGCAAGCAGGTTGTCAACCTACTAGAATTTTGAACTCTAATTTCTCTCTCCACAGTTGGTCCTTCTTCGAGATTTCTTCGCTAAAATATTTCCTTTTTTATTCTGAACCCAATAATACTTTACTTGAGCCCTATCCCCCTATATTCGTTAAACACCCAAAGTTTCCAGCTTAGGACTCTCTAGCCTCACCCACGTAGGCTGAGGGACATAGTGCAATATATGTCTAAATGTATCTTTGGCTTCGTCTCACCCCAAAAGATAGTTCTCTAGTCCCAATTGTGCCAGAACTCTTGTTCTTCACCACTCCCAAACATGCTTTTTTCTCTGGCTTGCAATGCCTTATGTGAGCAACTGGCTCATCTGGAGTTCCAATTGTGGTTCGGGTATGATTCCTTACTCGTCGTTCTTTGAATTCGTATACACATAATCGACCTTGGTCGTTTGGTCGAGTATCCCCCAATTTCTCCACCTAGCTGCTTCTCACGTAGTAGCCATGGCGTGAGCCTAGCAATGGGGAAGAATCCCCTATGTGATTTCTCTCCTATACCCTCCGGTTTTCCTTCTTCTTTGCTTTTTCTTACAAGGGGCATAATAGTAATTGCACCTATGTTTCCTTGTTTTAGGATGAGTCAATGAGCTGTTAATCGGGCTTTGATTGGGTGATTTGGCCACCTTATATTGGGCCAACTCTTCATGGCCCACCTCTCTCTCTCCCCCCCCTCTCTCTGTGGTTATCACTGATGTGGATTTATCCTATTGGCCGATTTAAAAAAAATTTAATAACTAATTATTTACTGATTAGAAAAATATGAAAAAATAGTCATTGGATTCAAAAAATATAATCTTTCTAATGGTATTGATTTTTTTGCCTAAATCTAATGTTTAATAATAACTAATTTTAATGGATTAATCTAAACAGATAATATATTGTAAAATTCATCACTAATAATTTATAAGTCAGAAAAATATAATAAAATATGTTTTGAACTCAGAATAAATATAACCTAAAACATGGCATGGTTTTGACAACCTAATCCACTAATAATAAAAATGTGATTTTTAGGGTTTGTGAAGTCAATGTATTCTAACCCTAATTTCACATACATGATAATTGGTGCTTTGGAAACTTAGATTTGGATCCATAAGTGATCTTGGGTTATTGGACTCTGAAGTTTAGGTATGATTGCATCCCACATTATTTCTATATTGAGAAATTTTTAATTCCTCTCTCTTAATGTATGTTTGCATCTCCTATTATTCTATATTTAGTAATAACCTATGTTTCTTCTTTCTCTTGGTCCTATAGACAATAGCCTACACATATGTATTTTCTTTTGGAAATTTTGGTTCATGTGAACTACTTTGCTTTTTTACTAATTTTGTGATCATTGATATTCTCTGGGACTCTTTTCTTTAGCCTTGGTGCATGTTGGACTTACTTGATGATATGTGCCCACTTTGAGGTGGATGTTTATTTGGTGACATGTGATGTCCTTTGTCCACTTGTGAGGTGGATGTTTATGTTTTTCATTAGTATGATGGCAACTTCTGTAAAACTTGACTATACTTTCTACTTACTCTACATTAAAATGATATGTGATTCCGTAGCACTAGAGTAGTGTAATTACATTGATTTTTGTTCATTGTGTAATATGGCAACATTGTGATATTATTGGGATGGAGGATGTTTGATTCCCCATACCCGGGTTTGCAAGATGTATTATTCCTGGCCCACATTCATAAATTGGGAGTTTGGTTAATGTATCATTCTCTATCAGCTGCAAGATGTCTGATTCTTAGCCCATGTTTTATATATTTGGGAGTTTGGCAGTATACCATTATCTATCAGGTTTCAAGATGTATGATTCTTGGCCACCTTTGTCTTTATATTGTTCTAGGTCTATGTTTGTAACATACCGAAATCTGGGCATTTTTCCTTTTGGTCCTCTTTTCCATCTTTTCCTTGCATTTCTATCCTCTTTGGCCTTTCTATTTAATTTGTGGACAATATGATGGTTTAATGAACATTTGTTCACCTTTGATTCCAATATTTGGGTTTATGCACAAATACCTCAGTAAGACTTTAGATAATGGGCCTAAAGTGCAAATTGTATACTAAGCAATAAAAAGAATAAAATATTTCGTCCTAGAACTTTCTAGAACTTCCTAGAATAAGAGAAATAAGAGAAAATCCGAATTTGAAATAAAGGAGAAGATAAATGCAATAATTAAAGGTAATATGGGAATTAATGGGTAAAGAAGATAATGAGAAAGATTTTGCACCAAAATTATAATTGGAAACCCATCAGGATAATTTGACACTCAAATTCGTTTCCTTGATCAAAAAAAGTAACTTAAGGGCCAAGTATCATTTAAAGTGGAACATAATATAAATATTAATAACATTATCAAAAGAAAATAGGAAATATGCCAATAAAGTGAAATAAAATACTTAATATTCTCAAATAAGAAAAATAACTCTAAATTCGTATTCTAAACATAAAAATAAGCCTTTGGACAAATTTGTATTTAATTTGGTCAATTTTTAATATTTTATTTTAATCTGGAGAGAGAAAATGACTTAAAGGCCAAAAATATTAAATATATGTTGATAAAAATTAATTAATCTAAAAAACGTGTTCCTAACGTTTATTATTGCTTGTAGATCAAGTTTTATATTTTTAGGAAGTTTCTAGATGCCTCTAATAAATTAAAAGGCTAAATAAGTGATAAAATTTAAATGAATTAAATAAAATAATAAAAGTTTTAAAAAAAATATATTAATTCAAAATTCTTACTCTACATGTTAAAATAGACCTTTGGATGAATTTTTAATGAATTTGGAAAATATTTGTTGAGACGATAAATTAAGGAGAGAGAAAGAGTACAAAACTTTCAAATCATTATTTAAAATAACAAAAGACTTCAACAAATGAAAATAATACCGAATCCGTGACTAACATACTTAATATGAGTTATGGGTGAAGTTTTGTAATTTTTGGATAATTATAGAGTCATTAGTAAAGGAGGAAAGAGAAAATAGTAATTAATTTATTTGACATAATAAAATTTGTCAAAAGTCAAATATAATTTTATATTCGGATTCCTCACCCCAAAATCAGTAAACCTACCAAATTTGAGTTTGTTTGGTTTTTATTTGCACTTTTAAATATTTAGAGAAAGGTTTATGCATTAAATGCACCAAATGACCAAAGTTAGCAAGTTGTATTAAATGATGTCATTTCATCTTCTACCTTGGTCGCGCATGAACAGTAAATTCCGAAAATATTGATTTTTCGGATGGCCATATCTCTCTCGTTACTCAACCAAATCGCGTGATTTTTGACTTGTTGGATTCCTAGTTCGATTTCGCACCACATTATCCCAAAAGTTTTGGAATTAGACGAGTTTTCGAGAAACGCCTAAAGTGGCCGCCGACCTCCTCTCTTTGCTCCTACCTAAACCCTAACTCGGGGCCCCTTGTTTATATATACCTATGCCCCTAGGACCGCAATCATCTTAGTATCTCACCCGTACTTTCAATTTTGCGTTTCGTGGACGTTTGACCCTGCTTCGAGCCACCGAGGACGCTGACCTTGCGGCGCTCGTCCCTCCGTGCTCTCTCCATTATCGGCACAATCAAAGGTACCATCGAGTTCGTCTTGCTTTGAGCTTTCCATCGCATACTTGAACTTCGAATTTGGATGAGTATTAGCGCAAACGCCCAATCTTTCCCCAAGCAAGCTACTGCTTGCTCGCAGCCATGGCGTGGGCTGGGTTGGGGAAGACAACCCGTGGTTTTTTACGTTTCTACCCCCGCACCTCCTCTCTTCTCTTGCTGTGCTCGTGCGGGGGCACTCCGGTCTTTTGGTTTGCTTTTGTTTCAAACGCTTGTGCCTACGTGGCAAGTTATCATTCGTCTGTTTTTGAAAAATCATATCTTTTTACTCGATTATTCAAATTTAAAACTAAAATATGTTTTGGAATCGGGAGAACGAGATCTATCTAATAAAAATATTTTCATGGTTTTATTCTGAGTTTTTGGAATATGTATTTTTTGAGTTGATTTAATTAACTAATAAATATGGAAAATAGCCTAAAAAGTTAATATCTCGAAAATATACAAACCTATATGTTATTTTGATCATAAGAACGTAACTAAGACAGTAGTGAGGTTTTTAGAGTCTAAATCGATCGTTTGTGGAAAAAGTCGATAGTTTTGAGTTTTTAATCTTTTAATGAATACACATATATCTAATACATAAATACGATGATCATATTAGGGAAAGTGGATCTGATCTCATGTAGAAGTTATGAAAAATGATTCTAGGATTCTAAAGAATAAGGTATGTGTTTAGTATGTGTTTTGATTGTGCATCTACCTATCAGTTGGGAAATCCTTATTCCATTACCTAAATTTCTCTATGAGGTTTAAATTGATCCAAAGCCTTAAATCTTGAAACCTAAATTGCTTATTGCCTCAAAAGTAGATGTAGTATTCTCTTGTTTGGGTATTCATACCCCACTGCCATGTTACATATTCATTTTCTTAACCTTGCCATAACTCTTTTGTTAGCATGTAACTAAATGATCTATTTAATGTTTAAGTAGTGGTACTTATGTATAACCACCCATAGAGGGCATGTATAAAATTGCCCTAGGGGAATGTTTATAATTCTCCCCATTAAAAATTGTAGGTGATTGGAAATGTTTTTATTCTTCCCTCACCTAAGGTTAGAGGTCCGGTAGGTGCCTCAACCCTACTTAGTTAGATAGACATATTAAATGACATACTAAAACCTTTATTTATTTTGTTAATGGCAAGTTCTCTTATAAAGCCTCATACTCTTTGATATCTCTTTTCACACCAAATATCTAGCCTAATTTACTTATTACAACTTTCATTGCCATTGTTAGAATATTTTTGTAACACATACTTTTCTTTGTTTCCCTTTTTGCTGGGTGCCTTCCCAACCACCCAAATGCGGAGCAAGGTGATGAATAGGACTTGAAGATCATAGTTTGGCTTGGACTTAGCGGATGGATGTGTTGCTTGGAGACAATAGTGGAGTAGTCTAGTTCCCTCTACTTAGATCCTCTTTTTGTATAGAGCATGTACACCCATATTGGGAGAATTTTTATGTACCCTTTATTTGAAATTGAATATAGTCAAAATTTTATCTTCCGCTGCTATTTCAATTGGATTTTGTTTACCATTGTTTTTAGTAGAGAGGTGGATTGATTTCCCACTCTTTACAAATGGTATCAGAGCCAATTCCCCTCTAGTAGGTGGGGCCCACATGGGCATGGCATGCCAGTCTTGAGCCGTGCGGTCCAGACATGTAGGAAAGGGTTGTCCATGGTTGACGTAGCCACCCTTATGCTGGTATTCCGTGATCGGGAGCTGGGTGTCCATGGGCCATTGTGGGTCTGCACTGAAATGGGGAAGAGATTATGATGCCTTACAGTTGAGCCTTGACGAGGACGTCAAGAGTCTAAGTGGGGGAGATTATAACATCCCAGGATTTGAGGCCTCAGATAAGTTGATCTTAAAAGGAATGATTAGACTACCCATATCACCAAGGTGCACCTCCTTTTCTGGGAGCCCATCACTAAGAACTCCATAGTTAAGCGTGCTCAGCTTGGAGTAGTACTAGGATGGGTGACCAGTCGGGAAGTTGATCCTGGCTTGCGCGTGAGTGGATAAAAAGCGTGCAGTTAAGGCTAGTGGTGGTCTGTGGGGCCAGTCGTCATTCCTGAAACTCTACTACAGCCTTGGGCAGTGGGCCCAGGTGTTACAATGTTTATCTCACATGCATGCAGGATATTGATGATGATTTTGGGGTGTGTTCCCTACTTGTGCTTTATTTCCCATCATGGTAGTGGATGTATATATGGTACAATCTTTTTATGAGGTTTTATGGCATGTATCTCCTTATTGTAATTCTTTTCTCTTGATACCCACTTGGGTGGTACTTTACTTTTCTATGGGAAGCTTTTATATTTGATGTCCTTATTTCATATATTGCTCAATTGACTTTTTAGTATGCATGTACCAACCTTTGCTGATGTTATCTATTTTCTCTTCTTGCCGGGGTATGCTTCCAACCCTAGGTGAAGGATATCGTGGACGTGGAATAAAGACATTGAGTTAGATTGAGAAGTTAAAGCTTGGAGACAATCTTGAGGTAGTTTTGATTTCCCTCTATGTGGATCCTTGTGATGTACCTTTACATGTAAGTTTAAGATGTTCTTTTGTACCCTTACGGGAAATTGAATATAGTCAAATATTTTCTTCCGCTACTACACTTTGGTTGTTTTATAAACCATTAATAAAGATTTGAAAATTTTACACCCACTCTAACATAACTTTTAGGTGTGTTTGGATTGGAGGTTTTATTATTCAAATTTTTAGTAGGGAGTGGTTTCCCTCTAGGATCACACTCCTTACATAAAGTCTTCCTTCTCTTTGAATAAATTTGCATAAGTTGAACAAAAAACCCCTTGACTTTCACGTATGAATTCCCTTCTCAATATGCCCAAAGTTTTTGAGGTTTCCACCCAAGCTCCCAGTCATACCCCTAGACCACACCCATCATAATATTTTGCCACCATTTATTTGGAGCTCCTCATGGAAGGCCTCCTTGTTAAAATCTTGATGTTTCTAACCCATTTTCTGTAGTAGAAGATGATATGAAAAAATACATTTTTGTCTCATGCAAGACCACTCCATAATCCCACCTAGATGTTTCTTCCATTAAGATCCTTTGAATCCTAGATGAGAATAGATTCTCTTCACATCTGAATAGGAATCTTATTGAAGTGTCACGTAGTTTTAGACTGGACAAAGCTTGCATACACAAATGGTCTCCCCACCATGGTGCTTCATCCCAAACACCTGTCTCTTACAAATGCATCAATATCAAAGGACTACGATAATTCTATTGGTATGGGGAGGTTTTTAAGTCTACGGTGAAATATATAGGCATTAACAATGCCTAGAATAATATATTTTCGTTAACACAACTTCATTAAAACTAGATAATTTAGGTCTTCATGATCGTCTGATATCCAAGTCCTAGAAGAGAATCACTTTTAGGTTTTTGTCCACTAACACACCATGTACATATTCCCTTACTAAACCTCTATCAAATCCTACTATATATCATCTCCCAAATTCAACGAACCTCAATAACTACATTCCATATAATATTGTTAGACACAATGAGACTAAGATTGGACAATGCGCGTAACATGAATTAAAGATGTCTTTGGACAAAAATTCCAAATAACTTCAAAAGGAGGGCCCTCACTCTAAACCTATAGATAAGAGTATTCTAGGAAATGTCCATAAAACAACAACCTAGAAGTCTCAAGTACAAATTATTTAATCATTTAGTAAGATAATTTATCATGTGTTGTGAATTATATTCAAAATTATATAATGCTTTAAGAAAACATATCCATAATTTACCATGTTAAGCATGTAATTACCTCATGTGTAGTTTATACTTAAAATTAGGGTTTTAAATCTCAAAATGTCTATGTGGATAGTCAGTCTCTGTTTTACATGTTTAGGGTGTGCAAAGTTTTAAAAGTGAGTAGTATTGATCATTTATCAAGTGTAACCTCAATAATTAGTTTGGGATACCCCATTCATTTTAGAATATTCCCAATGTCTAGATTACATGAAAAGAAATTGGGTTCTCTTGTAGCAGTCTATAGGAACCTGAGAAGGAATTTGGGATCATGGAGTTGTGGCTGACATATATGTTTATTGAGACTCACTCGGTGAAGTGATCCCCAACATCTTGGATTCATAGTATGACAGTATGGTATTCCATTTTGTGGGAAGAATGTAGCTCTATTTAGTTGTCCACTTATAGTGAGTCCATGTGATGATAAAATTCATTCTTCTATGTATCTTTGAATTAGGGAGTCTCATGTATCACATCACTAACTCTAGTTTCACCCTTCTACACAATGTTTGTTACAGTTAGCATGGGTATCTAGGATGTGCTCGACATGAGTAGCTCATAGGGTGTTGTTCCCCTATAGTGTTACCTTGAATAGACTGTGGTAGGATGATCTTATCCCCATTGACAATTGCTAACATATTATAGTGCACTATTTCGATTGGTTTCACTTAGGTATAGGTTGATGATTACAACCCAAGCTATTGGGGAAAAGCTAAAATGTTCTATTCAACTAATTAGATTTATGATTATTGTAGCATCTATAATTGTCATTAACCTTTCAAATTGTTATATATATATATATATATATATATATATATATATATATATATATATATATATATGTGTGTGTGTGTGTGTGTGTGTGTGTGTAGGAAAGCTCGTGGAGGGGGCTGGATGCAATTTAACTATTATTTTTTAAAATTATGTATTGGTCCTTGTGTGTACACCACAATTTGGTCTTTAATTTTTTTAATTTATTTATTATATTAGGAGACACATGTATACTATATAGGAAAGCTTGTGGAGGGGATGGATGCAATTTTCTCCATTATTTTTTGAAATTACATATTGCCCCTATTAGTGTCCACCACAGTTTTGTCTTTAATTTTTTAAATTATATATTATATTAGGAGACATATCTATACTATCTAGGAAAGCGCATGGAGGGGACTGGATGTAATTTTCTCAATTATTTTTAAAATTAGGTATTGGTCCCTGTGTGTGTACACCACACTTTTGTCTTTAATTTTTAAATTATGTATTATATTAGAAGACACATCTATATGTATAGGAATGTCCATGGAGGGGGCTGGATGCAATTTTCTACATTGTTTTTTTAAATTACGTATTGGTCCTTGTGTGTGTACATCACACCTTTGTCAATAATTTTTTAAATTATATATTATATTAGGAGACACATCTATACTATATAGGAAAGCCCGTGGAGGGGTTGAATGCAATTTTCTTCATTATTTTTTGAAATTACGTATCGGTCCATGTGTGTATGAGAAGTCCTATTAATATATGTATTGTACATATATCTTTTTATTTTTATAAGTTAAATCTATAAAATTTTTATTGTAGTCTACCAAGGTACCCATGCATAGCACGGGTTTATGCCTAGTATGTATATTTGAGTTGTTAAAATATAATATATTGGTTCTATAATTGTTATTTATATCTAAATCTTCATGTCTAATCTGTTTAACTAAAACTTGATTAGTAATTATTTAAAAAGAAGCATATTTCTATCTATTTGTAAGTTCTTTATACTCATGAGACTTTTATCACGCATGAGCAGTTTTACATGTTTTTAACTTTTCAACAACAATCATAACTTAAAAAGAAGCATATTTCTACCTATTTGTGAGATATCGTCAAAGCATGCATAATAAAAAAATTGTGACCATGTATTGACATAGCATATAACCTCCAAGAAAATTACAAATGAGAGAACAAATCAACAAAGAAAAATGTAAATTATATTAAACAAATTAAAAAAAAGCTACAAATATTGCGTTTCTCTCATCCTACAATATAATCACTTCATTCTCTCCTCTTTCTGACTACTTTTTTTCTTCTCCTTTTTATCTACAATTTTGACCCATGTTAGCACTTTGTATCATATGACTTTTAGTCTTGCACAGTCCTATACAAGACTTCCTAAAAGATAAGACCAAACAATGTGAGGCGGGACAAAAATCTACACCATTGAATATTATAATAAGAAGATAATGCAAAACTAAATAGACAAGAGGAAAATATAAGACTAAACAATAGTTTTGACTCTAAGAATAACAAGTAGGACTTTATCGATATTAAAAAATAATACTTATTATCCTAAATAATAGGATAGGATACTTATCTAGAGGATGTAATGTGTAAAACACCAACAAGACTAAAAGGCAAACCCATGTTTCCCGACTCTCCTAAAAAACCATCTGACTGGGCTTCCATACCCACTTCAAGGACTGATAAACTTCCACTCATAGCATGTGCAAGCTGAGACTCAATATTACAAATGATGATCATACATAGTCCCCACTTTATCCTAGACTCCAAGTTGATCGAGGCCTTCTAAATATTGTCTTTAGCTCAAACTAGTCTTTGTCTAGGTTTTGAAGTTGTTTGTGCTTGTGAAGGAAAGGTGTGGTGCCATGAGAATGTCAATAAATATGAAACATACACCTAGGTCTCAAAAAATATTTTAACAAAGGTAAAAGTAAGTCCTTTACTAATATAATACGTATCATGCTTATTGGGGAAGTTGTGTTCTTGGTCACTCATAAAAATGAACCTTATCTACCAATTGTTTGATTAATGATGATCCCTCATAGGATGATAAGTACACCATTATCTGTTACTCAAAAAAAGATTTGTGAAAAGTAATAATGTAAGCCTATTTTCTTCTACAGATGTTAGACTAAAGGACACAAGATATCAGGTTGTAGGAGATCAATGTTTTGTTATCTCTACTCCCTACATAGCCACATTGGCCAATCCTACTAGATGAAAGTAATAGATACCACTTTATACGTTCCTAGTAGTCACTATAATCAAATAAAGTTTAGATTCTTTTCCCACTTCTAGTTTAACACCTCCACAATCATATAATCTGCTACAGAATATCAGTCACGCATATCGGATTCTAGGATATCCATAAAGCATAAAGCATGGCCTAAACACACTTTATCTCATCCTCTAATCACTTTGACACTCTGAAGATATCAACTATGTTTAATAAAAAAACTCTTGTCAAACTTTGTTGTGTGCATCACTACTAGATAATATCCTTCCTAATAAATATTAAAATATATACACTTACACATACTGAACAATTCTTTCTTATAAAGTGTAACATACTAGATCCTAAACCCTACCCTAGAAGTTTGACCTCTTGGGCTTAACCAAATAAGGTTAAGTTTTTAGACCTAAGAGACGTGTAGTATAAAATAATGAGCTAATGCATGTATAAATCACCGTAATGCAATCTAATGTAACACATATGGCTCGGGCCAATAATCGACACATAAAATATATCATATGATGTAAATGGAGATTTCATAATAACTTGTGCACAATAAGGGTTTAGGGTTTAGGGTTTAGTTGTAATATAAAGATATGGATGTATAATAAATATGATGGAACAATATTAAAATAAATATAATGAAAACAACCCAAAAGTTTTATAATTCATTAAAGGAGATTTCAAAAGAGAAATATAATGTGAAATTCGGAATTCTTGGGCCCCAATTTCCTTAGAAGTCAAGTTTCACATTATTCACATTATTATAAATTTAAATTAGTTTTGAAAGAGAAGATCTCAGGTTTACCCAAAATATCAAATAAAATAATAAATGACTTCAAAAGAGGAAAATAATCTTGGATTTTTAATCTACATAATAAGCATAGCCTTTGGGTGAATTTTCTTCTAATTTGGAGAAAGTTTGCTAAAAAGGTGAAATCAAGAGAGAAAAGTGTGTAGAACCTTCAAAATATTAAATAAATTCTCAAATAGCTCCAACATGTAAAATTGATGGCATATTCGTATCCAACATATTATATATGACATGTGGGTGAAGTTTCATAAAATTTGGAGAATTTTAAAGTCATTAATGCATGAGGAAAAAGAAAATATGATTTGATTTATTTAACATATCAATTCTCAAAAGGAAAATCTAATTTCATATTCAGATTCATCATATCCAAATTAGGTTGGGAGTCAAATTTCACCTATTTTGGGATTCATTTGCACCATCAAATAAAGAGAGATAAACTACTAAATAATTGAGTTTTACACTTTATTTGGATTCTGATTTGGATATTGTTTTTAATTTAATTAAATATCATGCCTCTAGAATCTCAGGCACACAACCTGGGCCATTAGATTTTGGATTGGAAGGCCCTAAGATCATCATCTACCTTCCACCTGAAAAGGAAGCAGGTTGTCGACCTACTAGAATTTTGAACTCTAATTTCTCTCTCCACAATTGGTCCTTCTTTGAGATTTCTTTGCTAAAATATTTCCTTTTTTATTATGAACCCAATAATTCTTTAGTTGAGCCCTATCCCCCTATATTCGTTAAACACCCAAAGTTTCCAGCTTAGGACTCTCTAGCCTCACCCCCGTAGGTCGAGGGACAGAGTGCAATATATGTCTAAATGTATCTTTGGCTTTGTCTCACCCCGGACGATAGTTCCCTGGTCCCAATTATGCCTGAACTCTTATGCTTCACCACTCCCGAACATGCTTTTTTCTCTGGCTTGTGGTGCCTTGTGTGAGCAACTGGCTCATCCGGAGTTCCAATTGTGGTTCAGATATGATTCCTTACTCGCCGTTCTTTGAATTTGTATACTCATAATCAAGCTTGGTCATTTGGTCAAGAATCCCCCAATTTCTCCACCTAGCTGCTTCTCACGTAGTAGCCATGCCATGAGCCTCGAAAGGGGAAGAATCCCCTATATTATTTCTCTCCTATACCCTCTGGTTTTCCTTCTTCTTTTCTTTTTCTTGCAAGGGGCATAATATTAATTGCACATGTGTTTCCTTGTTTTTGGACGAGTCAATGAGCCGCTGATCGGGCTTTGACTGGGTGATTTGGCCACCTTCTATTGGGCCAAAACATCATGGCCCACTACTCTCTCTCTATCTCTTTCTCTCTCTCTCTCTCTCTTCCTCTCTCTCTGGTTTTCACTGATGTGGATTTATCCTATTGGCCGGTTTTAAAAAAAAAAATAATAACTAATTATTTACTAATCCAAAAAATATGAAAAAATAGTCGTTGGATTCAAAAAATATAAGCTTTCTAATGGTATTGGTTTTGTTGCCTAAATCTAATGTTTAATAATAACTAATTTTAATGGATTAATCTAAATAGAAAATATATTGTAAAATTCATAACTAATAATTTATAAGTCAGAAAAATATAATAAAATATGTTTTGAACTCAGAATAAATATAACCTAAAACATGGCATGGTTTTGACAACCTAATCCACTAATAATAAAATGTGATTTTTAGGGTTTGTGAAGTCAATATATTCTTACCCTAATTTCACATACATGATAATCGGTGCTTTGGAAAATTAGATCTGGATCCATAAGTGATCTTGGGTTTTTGAACTCTGAAGTTGAGGTATGATTGCATCCCACATTATTTCTATATTGAGCAATTTTTAATTCCTCTCTCTTAATGTATGTTTGCATCTCCTATTATTCTATATTTAGCAATAACATATGTTTCTTCTTTCTCTTAGTCCTATGGACAATAGCCTATACATATGTATTTGCTTTTGGAAATGTTGGTTCATAAGAACTACTTTGTTTTGTTACTAATTTTGTTATCATTGATATTCTCTTGGACTCTTTTCTTTTGCCTTGGTGCATGTTGGAGTTACTTGATGATATGTGCCCACTTTGAGGTTGATGTTTATTTGGTGACATGTGATGTCTTTTGCCCACTTGTGAGGTGGATGTTTATGTTGTCCATTAGTATGATGGCAACTTTTGTAAAATTTGACTATACTTTCTACTTGCTCTACATTAAACATGCTATGTGATTCAGTAGCACTAGAGTAGTGTAATTACATTGGTTTTTGTTCATTATGTAATATGGCAACATTGTGATATTATTGGGATGGAGGATGTATGATTCCCCATACCCGGGTTTGCAAGATGTATTATTCTTGGCCCACATTCATAAATTGGGAGTTTGGTTAATGTATCATTCTCTATCAGCTACAAGATGTATGATTCTTGGCCCATGTTTTATATATTTGGGAGTTTGGCAGTATACCATTCTCTATCAGGTTTCAAGATGTATGATTCTTGGCCACCTTTATCTTTATATTGTTCTAGGTCTATGTTTATCTCACATGCATGCAGGATATTGATGATGATTTTGGGGTGTGTTCCCTACTCGTGCTTCATTTCCAATCATGGTAGTGGATGAATATATGGCACAATCTTTTTATGAGGTTTTATGGCATGTATCTCCTTGTTGTAATTCTTTTCTCTTGATACCCACTTGGGTGGTACTTTGCTTTTCTCTGGGAAGCTTTTATATTTGATGTCCTTATTTCATATATTACTCAATTGACTTTTTAGTATGCATGTAACAACCTTTACTGATGTTATCTATTTTATCTTCTTGCTGGGGTATGCTTCCAACCCTAGGTGAAAGATATCATGGACATGGCATAAAGACATGGAGTTAGATTGAGAAGTTAATGCTTGGAGACAATCTTGAGGTGGTTTTGATTTCCCTCTATGTGGATCCTTGTGAGGTACCTTTACATGTAAGTTTAAGATGTTCTTTTGTACCGTTATGAGAAATTGAATATAGTCAAATATTTTCTTCCGCTACTACACTTTGGTTGTTTTATATACCATTAATAAATATTTGAAAATTTTACACCCACTCCAACATATCTTTTAGGTGTGTTTGGATTGGAGGTTTTATTATTCAAATTTTTAGTAGGGAGTTGTTCCCCTCTAGGATCCCACTCCTTACATAAAGGCTTCCTTCTCTAAGAATAAATTTGCATAAGTTGAACAAAAAACCCCTTGACTTTCACGTATGAATTCCCTTATCAATATGCCCAAAGTTTTTGAGGTTTCCACCCAAGCTCCCAGTCATACCCCTAGACTACACCCATCATAATATTTTGCCACCATTTATTTGGAGCTCCTCATGCAAGGCCTCCTTGTTAAAATATTATTGTTTCTAACCCATTTTCTGTAGTAGAAGATGATATGAAAAAATACATTTTTGTCTCATCCATGATCACTCCATAATCCCACCTAGATGTTTCTTCCATTAAGATCCTTTGCATCCTAGATGACAATAGATTCTCTTCACATCTGAATAGGAATCTTATTGAAGTGTCACGTACTTTTAGACCGGACAAAGCTTACATACACAAATGGTCTCCCCACCATGGTGCTTCATCCCAAACACCTGTCTCTTACAAATGCATCAATACCAAATGACTACGATGATTCTATTGGTATGCGGAGGTTTTTAAGTCTACGATGAAATATATAGGCATTAACAATGCCTAGAATAATATATTGTCATCAACACAACTACATTAAAACCAGATAATTTAGGTCTTCATGATCGTCTAATATCCAAGTCCTAGAAGGGAATCACTCTTAGGTTTTTATTTACTAACACACCATGTACATATTCCCTTACTAAACCTCAATCAAATCCTACTATATATCATCTCCCAAATTCCACGAACCTCAATAACTAAATTCCATATAATATTGTTAGACATAATGAGACTAAGATTGGACAATGCGCGTAACATGAGTTAGAGATGTCTTTGGCCACAAATTCCAAATAACTTCAAAAGGAGGGCCCTCACTCTAAACCTATAGATAAGAGTATTCTAGGAAATGTCCATAAAACAACAACCTAGAATCTCAAGTACAAATTATTTAATCATTTATCATGTGTTGTGAATTATATTCAAAATTATATAGTGCTTTAAGAAAACATATCCATAATTTACCATGTTAAGCATTTAATTACCTCATATGTGTAGTTTATACTAAAAATTAGGGTTTTAAATCTCAAAATGGCTATGTGGCTAGTCAGTCTCTATTTTACATGTTTAGGGCGTAAAAAGTTTTAAAAGTGAGTTGTATTGATCATTTATCAAGTGTAACCTTAATAATTAGTTTTGGGATACCCCATTCATTTTAGAATATTCCCAATGTCTGGATTACATGAAAAGAAATTGGGTTCTCTTGTAGCAGTCTATAGGAACCTGAGAAGGCATTCGGTATCATGGAGTTGTGGCTGACATATATGTTTGCTGAGACTCACTCGGTGAAGTGATCCCCAACATCTTGGATTCATAGTATGATAGTATGGTATTCCATTTTGTGGGAAGAATGTAATTCTATTTAGTTGTCCACTTATAGTGAGGCCATGTGATGATAAAATTCATTCTTCTATGTATCTTTGAATTAGGGAGTCTCATGTATCACATCACTAACTGTAGTTTCACCCTTCTACACAATGTTTGTTAGAGTTAGCATGGGTATCTAGGATGTGAGACTCGACATGAGTAGCTCATAGGACGTTGTTCCCCTATAGTGTTACCTTGAATAGACTGTGGTAGGATGATCTTATCGCCATTGACAATTGCTAACATATTATAGTGCACTATTTCGATTGGTTTCACTTAGGTATAGGATGATGAGTACAACCCAAGCTATTGGGGAAAAGCTAAAATTTTCTATTCAGCTAATTAGATTTATGATTATTGTAGCATCTTTAATTGTCATTAACCTTTCAAATTGTGATATATATATATATATATATATATATGTGTGTGTGTGTGTGTGTATATATATATATATATATATAGGAAAGCCCGTGGAGGGGGCTGGATGCATTTTTTTCCATTATTTTTTAAAATTATGTACTGGTCCTTGTGTGTACACCACAATTTGGTCTTTAATTTTTTTAATTTATATATTATATTAGGAGACACATCTATACTATATAGGAAAGCTTGTGGATGGGGCTGGATGCAATTTTCTCCAATATTTTTTGAAATTACATATTGCCCCCTATTAGTGTACATCACACTTTTTTCTTTAATTTTTTAAATTATATACTATATTAGGAGACATATCTATACTATATAGGAAAGCCCATGGAGGGGATTGGATGTAATTTTCTCAATCATTTTTTAAAATTATGTATTGGTCCCTGTGTGTGTACACCACAATTTTGTCTTTAATTTTTCAATTATGTATTATATTAGGAGACACATCTATATGTATAGGAATGTCCATGGAGGGGGCTGGATGCAATTTTCTCCACTATTTTTTGAAATTACGTATTGGTCCTTGTGTTTGTACATCACTCCTTTGTCAATAATTTTTTAAATTATATATTATATTAGGAGACATTTATACTATATAGGAAAGCCCATGGAGGGGTTGAATGCAATTTTATTCATTATTTTTTGAAATTATGTATTGGTCCATGTGTGTATGAGAAGTCCTATTAATATATGTATTGCACATATATTTTTTTATTTTTATAAGTTAAATCTATAAAAATTTTATTGTAGTTTACTAAGGTATGCATGCATAGCACGGGTTTATGCCTAATATATATATATATATAATATATATATATATATGTATATATATATATGTAAAATATAATATATTGGTTCTATAATTGTTATTTATATCTAAATCTTCACGTCTAATCTGTTTAACTAAAACTTGATTAGTAATTATTTAAAAAGAAGCATATTTCTATCTATTTGTAAGTTCTTTATACTCATGAGACTTTTATCATGCATGAGTAGTTTTACATGTTTTTAAGTTTTCAACAACAATCAATATACCTAGGAGACGGATATCCACATTGTGAACTCAATAGTAGGTGTGAAATCTTTGTTATGAGTTGGGGTGTCAGATCTAATAGTGGAAGCTATAGTGTTGTCCATGTTTACTTGGGTCCTAGGGAGTTTTAGGTTATTTTGGATATTGATGTGGTACTCTCCAATATTTATTAGAAGACTTAGTTTTCTTATGTTGTATGTGTACTATTTACTTGAGTACGTATAATACTAGATGCATGCATTTACCGTTGTGTGTGTTTTTATAGGTTGATTTACTTGTGGAGTTTATGTTGATAGTTGATTGTTGGTTTTATTATCCGATTAAAGAAATCATTTATGGTTTTCATAATAAGTAAAAATATGATTTTTGATGTTTTTCATGTAATCCCATTACCTAAATTTTATTTAGTCATCATACTAGGTTCTACACCAATAGTCATATTATTGGTGTATTTTTTGTGCCACATCTTTGTAATAAATCATACAATCTTGTGTACTTCTTCAATTTTGTGTATATTTTACTTATTTTTTGTACTTTCAATATGTATATATTTGCAGGTGCATAAGTGGGTGTACAATGGTTGTCTTGTAATATTTTCCTACACTAATACATATACCACTAAGATTATCTTAAAATAAACCCCAATAATGGTCAGAGAACAATCTTCTATGACCACATTTTTTGGTGGATATTTGCCATGTTTTAGGTATTTACTCGTAATTTTTGTGTAGCTTTTACCTTATTTAGTTCACATTTTGGTAGAGTATGATCTAATGACTAAATCAAAATGCAACATGGTCTCTAATGGTCTTTTGTTATGTTGGATCGGTGATGCATGTTCATATCTTTATATATGTTGGTAAACCAGAAGCAAATATATTAAAACTAGGCCAAAGACTTCTTTACGTATGTAATTTTGAATTGTATGCATTTTTTTTCTTCTATCACACTCCCCTTTATACTTTTCTTTGTTTTTTAAATGTTATGTAGGATAATTGTTTGTCATAGTAGGTCGAGAAATCTACTTGCTAGTCAATTCTGAGTTTAATCTAGGTTAAACTACAATTTTGGCAGACCTAACTTATATATTTTAATTTTGATGGCTCGGTCAAAAAACATGTCCGGTTTAGTTCATGATGTAAAGTTTGACATCCCATGTTAGTTTGGGTTTGATAGAGTGATAGGAACCTCAGTTGGTCAATTAGGAGTCAGATTGTTGAAATATTTGGTCATCCTTTTCAGTATAGAGTTTATAGAGATCTTGAATTTTGTTATTCCTACTACGACAATTCTTGGTCCATTATTTAAGAAAACTTCAAACTTATAACCTACCTCTCTAGAACCATTTCGAGTACATATTTCAAGAAGATTTGTACAAAATTCAAAAGTCATCGGTATTCGAATATGAATTTTTAGCAAATTTCCTTTAAAAATTTGACTCCCAGTCTAACGTTTTCGTGCAATTATATCTAAACACTAACCTAGGCTAGCAACACGTCAGATGTTTAGCGAAGCTATGCTAAAAAAAATGATCAAGACGTAGCAACGCATTGCACCGAATTTCTAGTATTTTTTAAAACTAGAACCAAAATCATAAATCTTGTTTGTATGGGTTTTTATCACAGCTTTAACCCTCGATATGTATTACTCCTATTTTCTTATGCATGTTATAATTTTATAATTAACCTAGACTTAATGCTATCATGAGATGCATTTGATGAATTTTAAACTAAAAAACGACCTGATTTTCTAGTTTGTGGAACGAAAATGGAATTGTAGTGACATGATACGCAAACCAGCAACTAAACAGAGTAATGAACTAATATAAGAATCTAACAACTGTATACATCACTCTATAGTTGAATTTTGTGTAGCGTTAGTCTAATAAAAATTATGTAACCTTTCTATATTGGTTATTGTAAATATAGATGTTTATCATAAAATGAGCAATAATACATGTGTTAATACACCATTATCCACAGTCAATTAACGATTGTATAACGGTCTATTAACGTTCATTTTACAATTCATATTTTTGTCTAACATTTAATGTATAAACGGGATATACTTTGATTGTTTATGTTTATATAAATGGGTACTATATAAATTTAACTGTTACGAGGTTAAACCTCAACTGCAACACACGGTACAATACACAATAGTCAGCAACGGTCTGATCTGATTTTCTTATGTACTTTATCGTCATAGTTGTGTACTATCTATGCACAATTAGTACATTTAACTTTTATAGTTATGTACTTTCATTTGTATACCCTTTGTTGTCTTTTTTTAGAAGCCAGCCTCATATTCTATATCTTAGTCCTGCGGTGAATAAAATAGTACGCAATCATCTTGTTTCTATTTGAGTACCTTGCCGCAAAGATGTTAATTTTCGAGCAGTTTCTTGATGAGTACTGATATCAAGTACACTTCTTCCATAAGAATTCACACCCAGATCTCGAGTTAGTGCAAGCATAAAATACCAAGCAACCGCCTAGTACTATATAAAGAAAAGTTTGTTATGGATCAGAAGTCTAAAAGTTTCAAGACGAGTGAGTGGATAAAAATTAACAAGTAGTTGTTATTAGTGACAAGAGTCATTAAAGAATACTAGATCAAAATTGTACCAATATAAATACTAAACACTACTATATATATATATATATATTATTAAGTTATGTACATACTTTCATATAATAATTATGTAATTCACATTTATACATCCTACAATGAGCATTTTTAAAGCAAATAGTGCTTATAAACAAATACTATAAATACAATGCATATTTTAAAATTAAATAATACTCATTAATATGTATTAGAATACTTATTTTATATGTGCACAATGCTAACAGTACTTGTACTGGTTATTATGGGGCACTCTTTTTCTCCATCCACTACTTCTCACTTTATATTTAGTACACACACACACACTCTCTCTCTCTATCCACTCTTTCTTTCTTTATATTTAATATTTTATCTCTCTCCACTTCTCATTCTTTTAATTTATTGTACTTTCTCTTTACATTTACTCCTGTTTATTACGTCTTCTTTCTATCAACTACCCCTTTATGTCTATTATCACTCTCTCCTTCTAATATTTCTCTATTTTTCGTCCTCGGTCTCTATCTACTAACAATAATTACTCCATCTCTCTGCTGTCACAAAATAATTATGGTCATTTTTAAATTTGAGACGCACCGTACTAGTTGTATTTTGTGTATGTCCCCGAAATTCTAGTGGTAGTTTTGGTGAATGAAGTGTTAGTTAAATAATTTCCCTTTCTTAATATAGCGTGGGGCCATTGCGTCGATTACAGTTGTTCTGCATGTGATATCACTGTAGGGCCGTGACAGATACGCTTGAGATAGAGGCAGAGGAGAAGGGGGATTTGAAGCTTTAAATTACTGTGACTTATAACGAAGTCCAATTCATTTTGGTCGATCGGATATATTCCTCGAGACGGTCGACGTGGGTCTCTGGTGCTTCGATCAAGACGTTGAATCTTATATACTCGCTCCAGTCACTGTAGAGCCCGACAACCCATAGGCCTAACTTCAACCAAGACGATTTCTACTCCATAGTCAGCGTTGTTGGGCGAAGCTTCAACTTAACATAATTGGACTTTGTAACAAGCTGAGTTGTTAAACAGAAATAGGAAATTCCAAATTGACAGGTCGTGAATAAACAAAGACTGTTCACAGATGGAAATGAACGTGGCTAGTTACACCAGCCAACAGAAGCAACAGGTGGGTGGACATTGGATGTCAGAACATATGATTTGCTTAGTCCAGGTCAGAGGTATGTGACATTTATATTGACATGACCTATAGATCCATGCCAATGATTCATTGTGTCTGGATTTTATATTAGTAAATGAAACCTAAAAAATCACAGCTAATCGATTCCCCTCTCGAGTCAAATTAAACGAGTTACCGGATATGACATCATTTACATCTATCATTGATTAATGCAGCAAAAAAAAATTTATCAAGATCTAAGTAGAGTGATGAAAAGGTTAGTATCTATATCTCAAGTGAACAACATGGGACACATAGGATATTCCAGTAGACACTCTTGAGTCGTATTGGATGATAAACCACTCTTGAGTCGTATTGGATGATAAACCACCTGCCTAGCTACTTCCATTATTCCATACCTGACCCGAGTTTGTATATTAAATAAAAAGTTTGCTATATAGACTTGTTTTGAAACTCAAAACGGAACCCCAAGCAATCTCCACCGCATGTTACAAGATATAATAAATAAAATATATTATTTTATTTGTTATATCTTGTAACATGTGATGGAGATTGCTTAGATTTTATTTTGGATTTCAAAATAGTGTCAACCTAGCATTTCTTATTAAATAAGACTCATGATATATGAATAGTTCCAGGAGCCGCATCTATTCACGTCGTAGAGGTACGGAGTCAACGATCGTTGTTTGTTTTCGCAATGAGAGACAAATTAACACTAACAGCAACTCTGCCATCCTTCTTAAAGAAAGCATTAAGATTTTGGGGGGTACTACGCAGAGTGGAACGGTGGGATTTCAGGGGTGACGTTTCAGCAAGGAAGTGAGAAGTCGTTATTCTTTAGTCACGTGTAAGATTATTTTTATTATTATTAAGGAAACCAGTTGAACCACTTTTAGACCATTGTGCAGCATAAACCATCTAAATATCGCAATTAACCGGCTTAATTTTTTTATATTAATTTTCATAGTATTATGCCTTTTTTTTAGATAATTCTAGAGCTTGGATATTATTCATCATGTGCTCTAGATCAGGGCACATTAAAGATAGAGTCTCATGGATATTACATCGAAGCCATAGTGGCTGAGTATGTAAATTAAAGTTTAGTTTAGATCTAACTAATTGTTTGGCAATAGAGTCAGTTGGAATATTCAGGTTTCTAGGGATATGTTGAAGGTTTATTCCACCATTATTACCTCTCAACGCAATGAATTTATGGTGCTACAACTTGAAGCGATTTTTAGGCGGCAAGTACCCATTTAAGATAGAGCACGCATGTTTGGAGTCTGACAGAACTATGAATCTCATCCAGTGCTTCGAGCGGGCGATCTCCAGTGCTTTGAGAATCACTTGTTGTTCGGCTTCCAGGGCAGACGTTGACTTCGAATGGTGACCTGCGGAAAATATCATGGCACCATTGTCTATAACAGCTAACATCCCCATACATGAAAAAGCAGAGTGTTGATGGTATGAGGCATCCACAAAGATGACAGGGTCCTCCAAGGATGGAGCAACGAAGGGAGAGCCCTTGTGACTGGTGGAATCTAGTGTACCAAAGACGTTGGCAACTGATGCAACATGCTCTTAATGAATTTAACACAAGCAAGATTGGGATCCTGACCCGATCATGGATTGCTTTATTCATGGTGTTCCATATATGTCAACATGTGACCGTACAGAGAAGATAACAGGTCGGGGCAGCAGTCAGACGAGTGAAATACTCAATCCAATCCGCCTCACTCTAGGAGAAGTGGTCTAGTTCACATGTGGCTCCAAACCATACAACTTGGTTGTCTTTACAGTCCCGTAGTGCATGTAAGATAGTGTCTGGGCCATTATTATAGACCAGGCATAGGATATCAACATCCATATGCCATCTAACTTTTTCTGCATTAGTTAGGAGGGCCTTGTATTGTAATGACCACATGAATATTCAAATACATTCAGGGAGCTTGGAAGCCCATATATGCTTCTATGGGCCTGGTAGAGGAGTTTCTTTGGAAGATCGAATCCACCTATACACAGAGCGGCTGCATGCAACCGTTGATTTCAAGGAGCCACATTCAGCCATCCTCATCACATTTAGGCATGGGGTGGTATAGAGATGACTGAGTGACAGGTGCTCTCAGGAATGTAGGCATGTATGAAGATCCAGTCCCACACCCCAGGCTCGGTGGTCGTGGAGGCTTCTATGAGAGTTTCTAATTGAGACGAGATTTGAAAGTCAATCATGGTAGCTAACACAAGTTGATCAAGAATCCATTGATAAGTCCAAACATTAGTGTTCTAGCCATCATTAATAGTAGTGGTGCACTGACTTGTGGTCGTTGAAAGGTTCTTTTTAATAAAGCTCCAGGCAGATGAGCAAGGTTTTTTGAACAAGTTCTCATGCTTGAAATATTTCTCCTTCATGCTACAAACCCACAACGTGTTCTTCTCATTCAAGAAATTTCGTGCATTCTTCATTACCAGCGTTGAATTCTAATACCTGACATCTTTGATCGCCAATCCTCCCCTATCTTTGGAAGTCATAACTTTCCTCCAATCTAGCAGGGATAGGCGGTGCTCCTGAATTCCAGACCAAATCAAATTTCAGACGTTCTTGTTGATGTCTTCATACAGATTTGGAGAGTGCTGCATAATATGCATTGTGTAGGTAGGAAGAGCTTGCAGTGTACTCTTAGCCAGTGTGATGCACCCGACCAGAGATAAATGGCGCATTGATAAACCATTCAGCCTATCCTTGATCAAATAAGATAGGTGCATGTGGGTATTCTTTTTTGCCTAATGATGGGGTATAGGTATACCTATATATTTCCCCAAGTTATATGTCTAGGGGAATCCAAGCTTCCTCCTAATGGCATGTTTGTTGACTACAGAAGTATTCTTGGAAAAGAAGCACTTCAATCTTTCCTTCGACACCACTTGATCAGATACTTGGGAAAGGATACGAAGATAGAGTTAATGTTGTTCACCTATGAGATGGAGGCTTCTAAGAAGAGAAGGATGTCATATGCAAAACATACATGGGTCAGTGGCATGCCCCTCCTAGATAGGACCATCAGCTTCCATGACCCCTTTTCCATGGATTTATTTATAGCTTAGGACAAACACTCCATACATAATACTAATATGTAAGGGCTAATCGGATCCCCTTGACAGACTCCCTGAGTGGCCTTAAAAGACTCCAGCGGGCTGCTCTCCCATAGGATGGAAGTGGAACGAGATGTAATGATCTACATGATTAGAGTTACCAGGATGTCAGACATGTCAATTCTACAAAGTGTATCCTGGATAAAGGTCTAATTCATTCTATCAAAAGCTTTACATAAGTCGAGTTTGATACACATCCAAGACTTCTTACAACTTGTTTTTCACATGGAGTGCATAACCTCCTATACCAGAAGTATGTTATCGTTGATCCGCCTCCCAGGTATGGAATGGGATGAGTTAGAAGATATCCAAGAGTTTAGGAACGGCTTGATGCACTCAACCAGAATCTTTGAGAATAGCTTAAATCTAGCATTATTAAGAGAGATTGTTTTGAGATCACTACACTGTGTAGGAGCTTTAGTCTTCAGAACTAGGATCACGTTAGAATTTGTTATGGACTTGTCCATAGTTCATGTATGAAAGGCTTCAGAGATAAAATGGGTCACTAAGGAGCCAACATGATGCCAATTGGTTTGAAGAAATTCACTATAAAGTCCATCCAGGCCTGGCTCCTTCAATGGAGCCATTTTAAACATGATTTCCCAAATCTCCAAGGGAGAAGGATGCACACACATAAAGGAAATCGTAGTAGGCATGAGAGGTTGGAAGGTGTCCAAATATCTACTGATTTCAGTGAGGGTAGGATCAATGTGTTTATTCATTAGATGAAGAAAATAGTTGTTTACATGGTCCTTCAGTCTGACTTTAGTGTCAATCCAATTGTCTGAGTCATCTTTGAGTCTAGTAATTTTGTTGTGATTGATGTGAGCTTTGAAATAATATAAGGACCCTGACCTGAGTTTTGGGGTAACCCTATTTGCTTTGGCTTAGTCATGTTCTTATATCCTTTCTCTAACCCTTTGAGATGTAATTAGATCTTGTGGAGAGGTTAATCCTCAAGTTTGAGCTTGTTTGATTGATGTTTGTGCTTTCTGTGTGAGTTTTGGTGCAAATTCCAATTTACCTAATATAGGGGGTTGATGTGCAATTTTCTACCACTAGAGTGTTCCTTCTCTCTCTTGTCTTCATGAGGGAGAGTTTGGTTATGTGGGGTTACTTTTTTGTCTCTTGGTTGAGTAGTATCATCCTTAGAGGAGGTTAGGGTTTTCTAGGGTTTGTATGCCTTAACCTTGTGACCTTATTGTTTTTCCTTGACCTAGATCGCGACCTAGGGCTTGTTATGGGGTGTTGTGGTCATGAAACTTCCCCCTTGGTGTGGTGGTCGTGACCAAGGTTGTCTTGGATCAAGGTAGAGGCTGTAGAGGTGTGTTTTGACCTAGGCTTCATGGGATGGTCTTGGTGTCACAATCTTGTGGTGATGTTGTGGTGTGTCGCGACCTCAGATCCTCTAAGTGTGTCACGATCATGACATAGGGTTGGTTTCTTAGGTGGTCGAGATCCTACGTAGTGAATATCACCATCTCTTGCATGTGGACCTTATGTGGTTGCATGTGGTTGCATGTTGGTCCTTTTAGTGGATGAGTGTTTCTTTGGAGCTCTATCTTGTTCACATCTCCTCCTTTGTCTTAGCTCCCTCCTCCTTTGCTATATGAATCCACATCTATCCATGCAAGTGGTCCTTTTCAGTCATCTTCTTCCTCCTTTCTCCTATGATCTCCCTTGGTGCTTGGTGGAGCAAGAAGGAGTGCTCTTGGTGCCTTGTAGGTGGCTCATCCCTTGCATGTGATGATAGTGGTGATCCTTGGCCATCTATAACTCTTGTGAGTGTTTTGTCTTCTTTCTTTGGGGTTCCTTTGGATCTTCTACCCTATCTTCTTCCTTCATCTTAGCCTTAGGCCATGTTTTGATAAGGTGACGCCCTAGTGAGAGAGAGAGATTTCTCCCTTCTTTCTTTGGTTCAGTTTTGGGGTTTTGCTCTATCTTCTTTATCTATCCTTTGACCTTGGTGTTTTTTCCTTCTTGAGGTGATCTTGTGGCTGAGAGTGCATCTTTCGGTGGAGCTTCTTCAACCATTGGATTGTGTGCTTAGAGTTCCTGATCTTAGATCTTACATCCTTGGTGGTGATCTTCTTAAGGTGGGTTATATAACACAAAACCCTCTCTATTATTGAACTTCTTGCTATATTTTGTTGTTGTTTTCCCTCTTTAAGATGTTCCTTCATCATTCTAGAATATGAAATTTCACCCTAGAATTCATTTGGGAAAGTTATCATGCTTGGTTTGGAGGTAACCCAAAACCCTAATACTCTTGTATTAGTTTTGGGTAGAGATGATGATATAGAGTTTATTTCCCATGTTTGACCCTTGATCTAGTCCCCATGTTTGGTGTTTGTACACCTAAATGTAAGTGAGAGGTTAGTTTTAGTTTTAGTCATCTTGGATATGGTTTCTCTTCCTTTAGTCATGCTTTTCTTGGGCATTTGCCTTAGCATTTGTGGGGATCATCTTGCTTGAGTCTCCTTTCAAGATGATCATGGTTCTTGATTAGTTTTGGGCCTATTTTGGCGACCTAGGTGTTTTCCCTTGGCATAGTCACAATCGAGGAGGTTTGGTGGTCGAGACATGGGTATGGGCATCGTGGTCGCGACATAGCACATTGAGATGTCCACGACCTAGTTGGTTTTGGTTGAGATGTCCCTTCTTGTGGTGTTGTTTGACCTAGTGACGTTGGGTTGAGACCTATGGAGCTTAGTATCCTTGAAACTCTTAGTTTCTTGCCTTATCCTAGTGGAGACAACCCTTGAAGTGGTGGTAGTGATTAAGGGACGTTGCAGTCATGACATGGTGGTGTTGAGATGTCACAATCATTCCATGTAGGAGGTGGTTGTGGCATGGTGAGGAAGTGAAGGTCAAGATACCCATGGTGTATGTCATGGTCGCGACATACTATAGAGGGTGGTCGCAACCTATGTGCCTAAGCGGTTAACATGTGGTGATGGTAGGTGGTTATGAATCATATATGAACATCTAATGTTAATCATGTATATGTATGTGTCATGCTGTTATGTATGATATCCAATCTTCTCTAATGATGTTGCTTAATCCTATCACACTCCATGATGGTGGAGGGTCGTGGTTCTAGGGTGGTCAGTTGACCTTAACCTTGTGGACCCTAAATGGTAAAAAGTGGAAATCCTAAACCCTATAAGTGAGCAAGCCTTTCTTATATCCTTACCATGGATGGTTATGATGTTATGTGATTATCTCTCTTGATTATGATCTTCTAACCATGCATGTGTTGTGGGATTGATGATCATAGCTAGTGTGTGCTATGATGGCTATGATGTGAGACATGATTGAATATGCCCTTGTGATCCATTCTAATTATACATGTGATTCAGGAATATGAAGGTTGGGCCTTACGACCTAACAATGATTATTTGTTTAGACATGAAAGGATGCTTCCTACTGATAGAGTTGAGGGATTGATATTCCATGGCATGTCACTTTGTTGATGATGTTGTGAATGGAAACAATACATGAATCATGTGGTGATAGTGTGACAAGTTCACACCCTATATGTTATTTCTGCAGTAAGAGTTATATGCCCTTATCTTTGTAGAATTTTCTATGATTTTATATGTTGTAACTTGATTGATGCTAAAAGACACTTAAATGACCTAACTAATCAAGTGGAACTTAATCATGTAGCTTTGCCCTGTGCCATAGATCCATTCAGTGTCAGGACTTGTTGAATGGTAAAACAAGTTTTACTCAGAGCGCATATTGTTGAATATGTATGGGTGAGGGCCAATATCTCCTTACATCCAAGATATATGATACAACCATGCATGAGATGGTCTCCCAGTGACATGTTATACATGATTGGTTACGAGCCATACCCTGATAGGAGTGCGGCTGCGGGCCATAGCTCAGCGACATGCTATACATGATTAGTTGTGGGCCATACCCAGGTGAGAGTGCGGCTACATGACATAGCCTAGTTCCCCTAGCGCCGTGACCTGTACCAAGCTGGTCTAGATTTGTACAATGGACTATATGTCACTGATGGCGGTTTGACTGATGATGTCACTACAAGTTCACTCATACTAACCGAGGGGGTGAGGTCATGGATTCTAGCTCTTCCATAGACCTTGTATGGCACAAATTTTGACTTAGTAGTAGTCGGTTGGATTTGGGTGGTATGATTCAAATCCTTAGGGCATTAAAAAACATGCAATCAGCTGTATAACCTACTCACATAGGATCAAATACATGAATATTAGATGAGGCCTTGCTTGTTTTTTATAGTATAGTTAGTAGTGAATTTGCATGCTCTTCATATTGCTTTTATGATGATAAGATATTTCATAATCCAATTGTAGTTGCTTATTCTGTTAGTAATTATTACATGATTATCATAGTTGTAACTGTACGACTATTTATTAATCATCCTACATGTGCTAATAATAGTGTTGGTGGAGAGTTATATCTCCTACTGAGATTTGGAATCTCACCACGTGGGATCCCCACATATTTTTAGGTGGATGTGCATGAGGAAGTAGACGTCATGAAGTAGAGGTTGAGAAGCAACAAGAAGGATAATAGTTGACAAGGTTGGAAGTGTTGTTTATGGTCTTTTTGTTGTTAGAGTCCTATAGTCATCCATGTACACTCAAGTCTTTGGGATGGATTTTGGGTGTATTTTCTAGGAATGTTTCGATATGTGGTTTGGCTTGTATGTACTTTTCATGTATGAATATAGTGGATATGTATATATATTTTTGACAGGTTTTCTTGTAACAAGCTGATAGTATACATGCAAGTGCTTTGTGATATGAAAGGACTCATATGTAAGGGTTTTTGTTGTTTGGGAGCTTAATGAAATGGTTTTAATTTCTAGTGTTTTCTGATAATTTGTTTGTTAAGTTTTTTTTCGTAGTTAGTTTTGATTTATTTTGTGGTTTGTGACGTGGGGCGTCACAAATAAGATTGGAAGAACCTAGTATTTCCATCCCCATATCAAATCCAATCCATGTGACAATGTTGCTTCCAATTGACTTCCTCACAAATGAGTAACTAGTTATATTTTTCTTAAAGATCAATGAGCAGATAGTAAATAGCAATAGAAGGAGAGTATTGTGAGGATACCTGGTAGCACTCAATCTGTGTGAGCAGTTACTATTTCTCCTTATTTTGGTTTCGAGCACGATCAATGTACCACTTTAGGGCTACATCTTGGAAGTGGTGAGCTGCATCAGAGAAGGATGACTTGTTGTCCCATATTAGAAGCAGAGAAGAGGGGAACTCAGGAATTAGTTTCCAGCTTTCTCGTGTTCTGAAGACATGCTTGCGAGCAGAAGGCTTATTCTCCAATGAGATGAGCAAAGGACTATGATCTGAGTAGAGACAAGGAAGGACAGTAATAGTGACATTTGTAAAGGAATGCAACGAGTTGGAATTGACTAGGATGTGGTCCAACTTCTCATGCAACAGTCCACGCTTAAAGGTGAAGAACGACCCTTGTGCCTTGGTATTTCTTATATCAGTATTAAGAAGTACTTCATAAAAATGGGCACACGAATATATATCAAAGGACTTTCCTCCCTTCTTCTCATTAACATTTATCGTAGTGTTGAAGTCCCCTCAACAACCCATGCACCCCAGATGGTGGTTGAGACTTCCTCAAAGCGATTCCATAAGAATTTTCAGTTGGTTGGATTAGGGCTTCCATAAACAACAGTCAGGTGCCATTGCTTACTGACACAATAAAAGAAGGAATTGGTGGTGATTGAGGATGATCTCAACTTCACAAAGGCAATTTTCCAGAGTAACCAAATACCTCCTGAGAATCCTATCGTTGTGAGAAGGAGAAATAAATCTTGTGGATGATGTGTTTTGTAGTGGAAATACTACACCTAGGCTCAATAATAGCAAGAATATGGAGTCGATGAGAACATTTTAACTCTTTTAAATGGTTACTCTTCTTATCCTTGTAGATGCCTTGTATATTCCAACAACCAATCTTCATTTGTGGCATTGGATAGAGAGAGATAGAGATTTAAATGGTAGAGAGCATGCCCTCTGGCTGCTCACCTGTGTCCTGGAACATCTAGTCTTCTGTGTCTTTAGGGATCATCTGCTCTTTCAAGTATAAGTCCTTCTTTGTTGTTGATGGAGAGACTAGGGGGTCATCAACCACTAGGTGACCAGACATTCCTTTCTTTATCACCCTATCTGGGCTTGTTACTACTAGGTAGATGATCTTTCTATTTCAAAGTATTAGAAACCCATTGCCCCCTTCATTCCCAAGCTTGACGAAGGGTGGTCGATGTTTTGTACATGCCGACACTCCATGTGCTTGGAATTGCATACTTGCATCCTCACCTATTGGCGGTCGTCGCTCACTCAGGTCGTTTCATGTGAGGACAATGAAAATTTCCATTGTAGTTGTAGACTTTTCTGCATGGGTGTGTTGTCGGAAGCTATTTTACTTGTTTTGTTGGATTGATTCTTCTAGCGAAGGGCCTTCTTCTTATTTTTCTTATCCATGAACTTAGTGAACCCATCCTCATTGATTGTGTCATTGTTATCAGACATTGGGATAGGGTCATCTTGCACTTTCTTGTTGGACTCGAAAAAGACCTAATTGCTAGTGGATTTCTTTGTTACAAGTTTTTGGGGTTCCAGTCACTTGGCATGGATAGCCATGAAATCAAAAATCCCCATAATTAGAATTGGTATGGATGACGAGGCGGATTGATTGGTTGTATTGGTAACATGTTTACAATCTAGTTCAACATGTCCTAATCTTTCACACTTTATGCAAACAACTAGTAAGTTCTCATACTTAAGTATGAAGTGCTCTCTGTTAATGAAGATGACAGATAGGAGTGGTTTTGCTATTTCAACTTCAAATGCCATCCTAGAAAACTTCCCTCAGTGGCCCTACAACATGTGTGGATCAATTTTAATTATCTTCCTGATGGTGTTTTCAATGCTTGTCAATAGTTGGTTCTGAAACAAGAACACTGGAAGATCTGGGACGTTAACCCATACGACCAACTTCCTAGAGATAGCGTCAGAGGCTATGAAGGTAGGAGACCAGGACTGGATGGAAAGATAGCTACCGAAGATGGTCCATGGGCCTCCTATCATGGGTGTGATGTAGTCTTCCTGGCATGTGAATTGAATAATATAGTAGCCTTGTTCAAGATCTGTAACCCTAAACTCATCAGTGGGTGTCCATATGGAGTAGATCTTATTAACTAAGGCATTGAAACCAAGATTTATTCCTAACAGCTTAATGACAAAAACTTACTTCCATGGTTCAAGTAGTGGTTTCAGGGCATCCATATGCACAGACAAAGTGGGAAACACGCCGCTTAAATCCACCGTCACGTCGGTATCCTTCAAGGTGTCTGGAGAGATTAGGTTCAAATACGTTAGCGAGCCAACTGGTTTACTAGTAATGATCTGGGCTTAGTATTTCTTGGCACCATTGATTGATACATCATTCTCCGCCCCCATTTCACTTTCCATGACAATTGAAGGGTTATCTCTCAATGTAGTGGAGTCTGCTTGTACCATCGTTTGGTGGCCTTGATCGTATGGAGCGTTTCCCTTGGAAAACACTGTAGAATTAAGGGGACGGTCGTGATGGGCATGGTCACAACCCCCACTATACACCCTACTGCGATCGCCACCACCATGTGAGAACCCTACAATCAGGGTTCCATAGAGAAAGTGTCATCATATCCTTCTAATAGTTTGCTTTTATTAAATGTGATGGCAAATGATAAAATAGGTTATCAATGGTATAATGGTACACATTATGCATATAAGATGGCAAATTGTTAAGGAAATTCTTATCCATCACATATTCTAGCCCTATTTTCTCACATGACTCTCTTGAATGCACACAGACTCTCTGCCCATTGAAGCAATTCATGCCCAAAGTTGTGCATGCCAAGACATAAATCTCCATACAAGATGCATTTATTAATATGTATTTATATACAAATTTGAAGGGAAGAGGGAAATAATGAAGGGATAAGAAAAAGAAAAGAATTGGAGTAGAAAAAAGAGAGGAGAAGTAGAAAAAAGATGACAGAGTTAGAAAATAAAAAGAGGAGGGAGTTAGAAAATAAAAACAGGAGGGAAGTAGATAAGAGAGAGGAGAAAAGTAGAAAGATGGTAGAGAATTTCAAACTATAAAAGAAGAGGAGAGAATAAGAAAAATGAAAGGGTAAAGTAGACTAGAGAGGGGAAAGAAATAGAAAACTAGAAAGGTTGGGTGGAAGAAGAGAGGAGGGAAGTGTATAAGAGAGAGGAGGAAAGTATAAATCAGTACCATGCCAAAAAAAACTTAATTTTTCAATTTATAACAACAGAGAATAAACAACATAGATGACAAATTAAACATCGGTGTGGTACCTAAAATACATAGTTATAACACCAAAAAAGTGGTGGAAAGTAGAAAAAGAGAGGATAAAAGTAGACAAAAGAGGTGAGATAGGTTAACATTGATACAATACCAGAAATATTAGTATATTACCAAAAGCAAGAGGGAAGTAGAAGATGAAAAGAGAGAGGTAGACAAGAGAGGGTTGAGAAATAAACTATAAGGAGTGAGACCTGATAGGGTATCCATTCCATACTTCTTATGAGGAAAGACACAAAACCCCCATCCACAAAACAACAACTTAAAATTTGCAAAAGGTAAAGGAGTGTATGCCAATTTCTCAACAAGTATGATAAAGAACAAAAGTATTGTCACAATGAAAAATAAACTAAAGTATTATAAAATTATCATTATTCAACATTGGGTCTTTAAAGGACAAGTTAAAGGAAATTGAAATCTAAACTAGATAGATCAGCTGCAATAGGAAAGTTGTCCACCTCAATTCTGTCTCCAAAATAAGAAATCTACATAGGTGCTAGTCCTAATCCAACAAAGTCATTTGTTTCAACTTTTAATTTACCTAAGAGGTTGGAAGTAAATCCCATAAAATAAGAAAAGTGGAAGATCTATTGGTAACAACTAGTATGTGCATATAATAGAGAAATGGGTAATATGAAGGATAGGTGATGCTATTTTAAGCAAAAAGGCCTCGATCATATAAGGAGACAAGAAATCATAAAATTGTATGTCAAGTAAATTATTCACAAGTTGATATTCAAGTGTAAATGGATAAAATAAAATCTTGCCATTTAATATAATTCCCAAAAAATCATGCAATTTGAACTAGAGACTACAATAAGATAAGCAATGTTTTCATGGCACCATAACAAAACATTAATGGGCATCACCGCCCAATATAAAAAAGAAGAGGCATAACCACCTCAAATAAGGGACATCACCACTAAAAATGAAGAAAGGGCATAACCACCCAATTACTTGGGTACATGCTTCGCCACCTAGTTCCAATAATCATATAATGGGCATCACCGATCTCAAATATGAAATAAACATGGGCAAATTCGAAACTCAGTACAACCATCACCACTTTAAGTTTAAAAATTGATTAGATTACACCAGTAATTAAAATTATGTGCTTACATATAAGAAAAAATGACCAAGGTTTAGTCGGACTTTCCACAAAGGACTCCATTATATGGTTACTCCAAGAAAATTGTTTGAGTAGATAATGTTCATAATTTAGATGCATTTATATAATGACACACAATCACCTAGAAAATTAGGGTTTTCCATTTTGCAATGGTAAAACATAATCCAGCCTTACCAAATAGGGTATAACTTGAAAAAGGATGAATGATTTAGAAATCATATATACCAAATTTCAATATCAATTCAGCAGAGACAACATCTAACAAACTTTGAGACAAAAAAAAGTCAAATAGATATCAAAGGAGAAATCTTATACATTATTCAATTAATTTATAAGACAAAGCAAACATAGGTGTTTTCCCAATTATGATTTCAAAAAGGATGAACATACTTGATACCTAATCTAGTCAAATGTAAATTCAAATCCTAGGTCCTTTATTGAGTTTAAGGTCACCTATTCAACAATTTAACATGTTTAGGGTGAACTTGTTATTATTTACTAAAACTCTAAAAGTCACATGTTTATCATATGAAATTATGTTATGAAAATACAAACATCTTGTACAGTAAATTTCTACAGTTCCATTACATATTGGATTATATTTTTAGGACTTGTAGACAAATATTTAGGAAATTTTAACAAAATGCAGTCAATATAGATTTTATAAAAAAAATTCTAGAAAGATGAGGATGTCATTGTATCACGCGCTATTAGCATAGTCGTGTGACAAGTTATTGTAGTAAAAACAAGATAGGCAAATCTACACGGATACAGTTGGCAAACTAGGTGACTCACGATACTACCATTCTATGTTGTCTTGTGGACATGCAATATGTTTTACTATTACTGAAAACCAAGTTGTGATGAGAAAACGATAAGAAGGGAATAACTGCATATGGTAAAGGATGAGAAAGACCATCAATCATGGTTTTCTCTTTGAGAAATAAAGAAGATGAGCCATTATTTGAAACCTAGTAAATTGAGGAAAAAGAAGGGAAACAAAATATGGAGAAACATTCAAGGGCATAAACCAAATATGAAGGACAAAAACATGAGGTTGAGGCATAATCAAAGTTGGGGTGGTGATTCTAATGATTTCTAGTTGCACAATCAGAGTTGGATAACGGTAGTGGGCTAAAGAGAATGACTTGAAACCCAAGAGAAAGAAAATAAGAGATTATGAACATGCTTATTGAAATGCCAATTTAGAAAGTGGTATCTCCAAAAAATGGGGCAAGATTGAGGTTTCCAGTGAAAGAGGATGGGTTGGAAATTGTGTCTCAGTAAGGTTAGTATGCATTTGAGAAGGTCGAAGGATGTCCAAGGAAGCATCCATGGGGAGTAGGGCCCTTGTCTTATTTAGGATTTATTTATAAGGGTGTGCAAAAACTACCTTGAGAGGTAGGTAGGAAAGAAATTGTGGATTTCCTTATATAGGTAGGAGAGTGGTTAGGGTATGTAAAGGTTACAAAATCTTGCTAAGAAAAAAGAACCCACCAAGAAAAAGATCTCATTATTAGGAGGAAGTAGGATGGAGAGAGAGAATTCCAAAGAAATTAACAATAGTGGCCACTCACCATAGGATCATGCCTCTGAAGTTAGGGATGATCTCCTAACCATTAGATCAAGGTAATAATACGTGGAATAAACACATGCCATTTGATCTTTTTTTTTCACAATGAGTCTTTGATTCAAAATTTGTGTAATTTTTTGGTATCACAATGGATAAATCTATTTTTTCAGCCTATTTTATTTATCTTTATGAATACTATTTAGAATCATTGATCAATCTAGAGCTTTCTTCAATTGGAACTAGTTTTGTCAATTGGTATTCATTATGGTTTTATTTTGATGGGTAGCGAACAATGATTCTATTTATAATGAAGAAAGAGATTTCTTGGTTCAGTTCTCCACCATAACAACAGAAAAAAGAATTGATCAAATTCTATTGCATCTAACTCATAGTGAGCATTTAGCAAAGAATGACTCTTGTTATAAAATAATTGGTTTTTTTTGGGGCGATAGTGTAAGAGTTGACAGATAAGTCACCCTTACTATCACATTACAGAAAAATATATGAGATTTTCACCTAATACATATCTAGTGCAGTAGGAAAATGTACTCATGTAGGAAGTCACCTTTACATAGAAATGAAAGAATATGGGGTGATAAATGAACAAAATATTGTAGAAGAGGAGCATGACAGAAACTTAAGAGAGGAAAAATGGTCATCAATATTATCATTTTACGTTATATCAATGTCATTTGGATATGATCTATCATACTCAATTTCAGGTAGTTAACATCATACACAAATGATTAAGATTGACATGGTTGTCCGGCCATAGTAGCCCGAGTGGTAAGAGCTCGGTAAGTCCCAATGAAGGACCGGGTTCGAACCTCACCAAAGACACTTTGTGAATGACAATCCATGTTGATTAGGCACGGGGGGGTGTGATTGGACCACACCCTCTCTTGCCTCAAGATTTTACCATGTCGGGCTCACCCGGGGTGGGTTCTCTTGGTCACCAAAAAAGATTGACATGGCAACTGAATAAATTATGTAGATTCTAAATATATCATTAATTTATGCTATTAGATTATCTTTTATGTAATATGATATGTTAAAGTTAAAACATTTTCTTTTTAATGATGAGGAACACCACCTAGAATGAGCCACTGATGGAATCCCTCTAAAACATTAAACCCTAAGGTCAAACATGTGGTGGTCACTCACCCCCCTGCAATACCTAATATCGTGTTTTGTCATTACAACCATTGTTGATCAGAGCACCCACTAGCTTTCTTTTTGTTGCACCCCATTCTCTCCCAATGGGGTTGGAACCAGGGAGGGCTAGCTGGGAGCACCGCCCTTGACTAGTTAAAATCTATTCTTTCCATATCTACCTTCCAATATAACATTTGCATCAATATTTTGGAATTATATTGGTTTTAGATTAATATTGTCATATACAAGGTTTCCTTAATTCTTATCTCCAACTATTGCCATAATTTTTACCCAACACCTTTCAAAGTATTTTAATGCTACTACAATTAAATCATACACCAGAATATTACCCATTGTTGTTTATTATTTCGTTTATTTCTATAAAGATGGTATATATCATTGTTATTAATTTGGAGAATATTGTCTCAGTTTAGACTTTTTAGTGGAATAATTATATTAATGGATTCCATATATTAGCCATCATGGACCCATGAAAAGTCATATTTCATAGGAGTGTCAAAATATATTTTATTGTCTTTGTAGATGCTTATCAATTTAAATGTTTACACCATGAGGGTTTGGGTTTATGATATGAAACATCTTACTATTACTTTATCTACTAACTTTATAGACCTAATCACTACCAAACTTATCCTTTACCATTATCTTATTAAGTACATGGGCATACTTATATCTTGTTAGATTTTTTATTTTGAGCTTAAACATTGATAACCTATTTAGGGAAACAGGTTTTTGAGGTTTACAAAGACAACTTTTAGTATCTTACAACACTATCGTTATATCCATACAATAAATCACTAACTATTATCAAACTTCTAAAGTGTTAAGCTAATAACACTAAATTAAAAAACTATAAAGGTGCACCAAGTTGTGTATCCTCCTTTACTGCATAGACATATTTTCAACCTAATGTTTTTTCTTGATTAGCTAGCATGTTATCCTCCTTTCTAGGTTTATTATCATACCATGTATTAATTGGTGACTTGGATCTAGAAATAATCTACGAAAATTATAATAAAGTATACATTTATTAGTTTAATGAGGAATACTTTTGACATGGAAATCTTTAACATTTTTAAATATAATAGTAGATCAAAAATCAATGTGGGGGTGAGTCACCAATTAAACATCGTAATTGTGCCTATCAAGACATAAAACATCCAAATGTAAGATAAAACTTATGCACATACAAATAAACATAAATGATAGAGGTTACCTCCATTATTATCCTCATGAACCCCTTCACCATCCATGACATAGAGATGAGTTACACCTCACTCAACATGCCTTCCTCCATGGTTGTTATTTTTGGCATTATTCTAGGTGGTGCATTGTGTTTCCGTCATGCTGGTGGATTTTCTCCTTTAATATGATGATGCTTGGGTCAGATATGTCCATGTTCTCCAGAAAGGAGACATATGGGCCTTCGTGTTTAGGAAGGAAGTTCTTAGGAGGATGTCTATTGAGGAACCTAGCACAATGACCATGCTTTAATTGCTCACGTGAGGACTTAGTTCCACTATACAGACCGGAGGTTGGTATTTTGGGAAAGCTTCTATTGCCAAATTTTTTTGGCCATCTATTAGAAGGTCAGAGGTAGCTAAGGAACAAGTGTGTGATGAGTCATCATGCTTGGGATAACAAAAGTAACACTATTAGACACACTTTATATAAAATAATTTGCAAGTGCATGGGCTCGTGAAGTAGTATAGGAATTTGGAAAGTCGGGGTTACATATACATCAAGAAATGTAGGCACCAAAGCTTGTTTGTACTAGGTTCCTAAAATAGAGTGTAGAGATTGTAGGGTTTAAAATTTTTTGTATTAAACTAAGGGTGCACTCAATAAAAATGGGAATAATAATTAAACTTATATTAACCCTACACAATGTAGTCTAGTAAATTGAGCAAAGATGATAATTACTCTAAGTCAAGAAACTAGGGTCATAAAATTAACATTAAACTAGAAAATAAACCCCTAATTAGAAACTATGAGAAGCAACTAGAAAAGAAAGGAAAATTAACACAACTAAACAACTAACCATTTTAACCTAACTTAGGAATCACTACACATGAAGTAACTATATAACCCTAGAACAAGTTACGATTTTAACAAGAAAATATGGGTATTAGTCCTTTTGGGGGTATGCAATTATCAATCATTCTAGGGTCACATTGATGCAAACACATCGAACAATTATCCTATCTAACCAAATAACTAAGATTCACAGAGATAGAGATACCTATTCTATTAATTGGCCAAGGTTGCCATAAGATGTATATACGAGAACTAATTCTTATCACCTCCTATCGAACATTACATGTCTTACTTTAATAGGGAATATGTAAATTTGAATCAAGAAACTACAACAAAATGCAAGAAAACAAAAGGACACATACTAAGAATAAGTTTGAAAAATCACAAAGTGTTTGTATCATGTTCACACTCCTATATAACTGGATTCAATGAGAATGTACTATTTCAAGTGGATTGTAGTAAGAAATAAAGAAAAGAGAGGGAAGAGGTAAGGGGGCCGTATAGGAAAGAGAAAAGAAAATAGAGAATTGTTTCATTTATAACTTTTAAACTACAATAAACTTTAACAAAATAAAAACCATTTGATTCCTTAAAAATGTATTCCAGTAAGAATAATGTTGACATATAATTGAAAAAAATGAATAGAAAAAAATACGAAATGAGTATTGTTACATATATATGTATACATATGTACACAATGAGTATTATCCACACAAAAATATACACAACACTTATATTTTCAATAAACAATATTGAAAAATGTGTACAATCTCATTAAATATATTATTATTCGGAATCAATACTTTATTGTGAGATAATAATCATTTTAAAGTAATTCACCAAAATAAAAATGAGTATTGTGTCTTTTTTGATATAATACTCATTTTTATGTTATTTTTTAAAATATGTATTGTACTTTATTTTATGGGTACAATACTTATTTGAAAATATAATGACATTAAAATGAGTACTATTCACAAAAATATAATGTAATACTCATTCTAATACTTATTTTAAATACAATGACATAAAAATAAGCATTTTTGAATTAGTATGTTATCTCAAAAATGAGTACAACCCCAATATACAATACTCATTTTCAGATTTTATGTTTATTCTTTCAAAAGTATGATTGTATTGTTTGTAAGGATTCTAATACTTTTTATTTCATCAAAAAGTTCATTACATGTTAAAAGTTATAAACCAAACAAGTTTCTCTCTTCTATTTTTATCTTTTTTCTAAGCTCTTTTTCCCTCTTGTTTCTCATTCTCTTTCCTGTCACATGGTACATCATCCCTATTTACTAGAGATAGTGGACTACAAGTACATATGGGGTTTTGAAAAATGATACACATGTCTGGTTTCAAAATTCAACTATACCCGCAATCTACTATCTCCAACAAATAGGGATGAGGTGTCATGTGGAAAAAAGGAGATCGAAAAGCATGAGAGAGAAAAGAGCCCAAAAAAGGAGACATAAACTTCATTTTTTATAACTTTCAAACTTTTTTTTTGACAAAATAAAAACAATTATAATCTTTATAAAATACAATCCTACAAGACTAATGTTGACAATTTTGATAAATTGTTATTGAATATAAAAATGAGTATCTTATATTAGAGTAGTACTCATTTTCTAGATGACACACTACTTCAAAAATAAGTATTGCATGTCCTTGTTCTTGGTATAGCACTCATACATACTCATTTTTATGCCATTATAAGTATTAGAATGAGTATTGAAATATAGTTCATAGCACTCATTTTTATTGTCAATATTAAAAATAAATATTGTCCCCACAAAATAAATCACAATACAATTTAAAAATAATGACCTAAAAATGAGTAATATACAAAAATAGGTAATATACTCATTTTTGAGTTATTGTGGTACTCCAAAATGAGTACTATCCCCCCAATGCAGTATTTATACCATTTTTATACAAAAATAAATAATATATATTTTTCAAATAATCAAATGGAGTTCCACCTTGTGTTAACAAGGAGCAGGCTACACCTTGTGTTAACAAGGAGCAGGCTACACCTTGTTAAACATTGAAAAATTGTATAAATAATCAAATGGAGTGCCATCTAATTTGATAAAAATTGAATGTTGGTGTTGTAATTTTTATACAATGTTAAAATAGAATCTCATTATATATCCAATGTTAGAGGTGTAATTTTTTATGTCTGCTCCAAAATTATCTCTATTTACCATTAGCATCATAGTATTTCTCAATATCATCATGTATTATTTGTACTTACAATATAGTTTTGGTTACCTTGTGTTGATATTACATTTAAGAATTTGATGCATAAACCAAATTCTTGAAAAAAAATTGCTGATTTTTACTAATGCACGTGCAAGGTACTTTAATCATTTTTAAAATGTATCATTAATATGTTTGACACCCTTTTATAGATAATTTCTTAGGGACTATTCATGAAACATATTCAATAGTATCAACGAACCGGAGTACATATTTAGTTACACATACATGATAAGAAATGCAAAAGGCACATTTGTTAACGTGAGAGACTATCGAGTTTTCTTAATTAATTATACCAAATCTTCTTGGAAAATGTCTGACTTAGTTTAAATTGCAAGGTAAGATTTTTCTATAAGAAATTTTGGATTGATATTTGACACGCAAACCTTTTGTAAGTTGACTAGTGAAACAGACATCAAGTATGAATATTTCCTTTTATTTCTAAACAAAAAGTCTCATTTAAAATTGAGGCCCGAGGTGGGTTCCAAGTAAGTCAATCTCCACATCAATTTTGCACAAGAAAATTCACATAAAAATGTGGCTAGTCAAAAGTTCACTAAGAAATTTTGAATCAAAATTCATTAGAAGCTAATTAAACAAAACCACATTTCTACTAATTGGAAATAGGTGTAAACAAATATACAAACACACAACATTCTAAAAACAACTTCCACTACAGAGCCATGTCAATATTGTTAGTAGCAATTCCCAATCGAATTACATAAGTTACACAAACTAGATCACTAATTCCAATGTTCATATCATAAGGCATATCCCACTTGCCCTTCTCATGTTTTGATCAACATAAAGAACTTTGCTAACTATTGTTTTCATAATTTCACCAAACAAAAATAACTTTGTCAACTATAAGTAAATGTGAAACAATATTAGGTCTAGTGAGAAACAACATACTTTAGATAAAGGAATAGATACCACAACATTGTAGTACAAAGGTTATATAATATAGACATATTCCACTTGTTGACATAAACACAAGATCCATATTATGAATACAATCTATTTCTAATTTGCAACTCATACTCTAATTGATATTTTATTTCAAAAAAATATAGCCATTTATTATTTTCTTTCATATTCGTGTACTACCATTAAATTTATGCTATTTTTCGATAAATTATCAAATGTTGATCTTTTGATTTTGTTGAGAACCATGTGAGTATTACGTTCTATTAAAGATGTGAATTAGCTTTAACATTTGGAATATGGCTAGATCATTCTTCGTGACTTTTAGATACTATTTTGTTATGTGTTATTGTCATTTTGATATCTTGAAAGTTGTATTTTTTTCATCTATAGGTGAATTACTTAGAATATAGGACTTGGATGTACATCGAAAATCATGTTCTTAGTGAAAAAATTGAAGAACGAGTGTGAAAGTTTATTGAATTCAGCCTTTTACATCAAAGGCCCTTAATAAATTGGCAGTTGTTATGCCCTTGTTGAATTTGTTGCAACATATATTTTGAGTCTAAGGAAGATGAATTTGAACATCCATTGATAAAAGGTTTTTGGCCTAAGTACTACATCTAGATTGAACGCGGTGAAATTCATGTGTGTGAGCATAAGTACTCATGTCCAATGAGTCTTGAGAAGAATATTGACGTGGATGATGTCCATGGGTTGTTTCATGATGCCTTTGGTGTTCACGATCATAGAACCTTGGTGCAAGATAATATAGAAGAGGAGACAACAAATTTAGATGTTGAAATGTTTTTTTAACTTTTGAGACAAGATGAAGAACCTCTATATAATGGTTCTAAGAACCATTTTATATTGTCTTAGGTGAAATTTCTAACTTTCAAAGACGAATCTCATTGAATAAAACTCTTTACATCTCTATCGAAGTTATCAAAAGAGGCCTTACTTGATGTGGTTGATACATTTCTTGAACATTTCTGTGAGGAAACCAAATTAATAAAAGAATTATTTTATGTGAAAATTGATGCTTTACCAAATGATTGTATGAACTTTTATAATGATCATGTAACACTAGATGCATGTGTTTGTTCTGGTTTCTCTCGGTGAAAAAAAAACACATAAATGTGAAAAAGAATGTGTCAAAAGTTCCTACACAGACTTCCTTTAATTTTCTAGTAATACCTAGGCCACAGAGGCTTTTCATATGTCCAAGTAGGCATATAGTAAAAGATGGGAGTGGAGACACATAGTTGATTCAACAACTTGGAGAGACTTGGATGCAAGATTTCCAGAGTTTGAGGATGAGCCACGTATTATTTGATTGAGTCTAGAAAGTGATGGTTTCAATCCATTTGGGACCCAAAACATATCCCATAGCACTTTCCATGTGGTTTACATACTATATAACTTCCCTCTATGTCTATGCATGAAGAAAACAAATTAAATAATGTCCTTGTTGATTCCAGACCAAAGGAACGTGTCAATGATATTGATGCATGCATTAAGACATTAATTGATGAACTGCAACAATGATGGGAAACATGTACTAACAATTATGATGCTTTTTCTAAAGAATTTTTTTTAACATGAAACTACTATTTTGTGGACCATCGATGACTTCCTACCTTATCCTTATCTTTTTGGTCATATGACAAGGTGAGTTTGCATGTCCTGCTTGCTACATGAAAGCATAGTGGTATAGACTTAAACATGGAAAAAATATTTCTACGTAGATTATAGATGCTTCCTTAGAGATGGTCGATACTATCGACGTGAAAATAAATATTTATTGTAAAAACTGAATATAGACGGGTTCTCAAACCATTTAGTGGTTAGCATACGTTGAATCAAATTGAAGGGTTTAAAGATGTCACGTTTGAGAAGGAATCAAAAGAAGTAAAAAAAAGGGGAGGAAGAGAAAACATTCATATGTAGAAGAGGGGGAAACTTTACCTAGACCTTGGAAGAAATATATTGTTTTCTTAAATTTATCTTATTGGAAAGATCTAATCATAAGACATAACTTATATGTAAGGTGCATAGAAGAAAAAAACTGAATGAAAAACATATTGGGCACACTATAAGGGCTTGAGGGGAAGTCAAAAGACAATGTGCAAGCACGTTCCAATTTATCTGAATTAGGCATCCAAGAAGAGTTGTGGGAAGCAAAACTTGATAGTGTGAAATATCATTTACCACTTTTTTATTATACAATGAGTGCAAAGGAGAAAGATTTGTTTTGTATTAGTTGTATTTTATAAAGGTACCTAATGGTTTTTCTGTAAACATTTTTGGGCATATCAAATGAAAGAAAGAAAAGTTTTTCCTTTGAAAAGTCATGACTATCACATACTGATGCAGAAATTAATGGTTCTTGCATTGAGAATGCCTTCTTATCAATAAGTTTGTCGGCTAATATCTAGGTCGTGCATGTATTACAAACAAATTTGCACAAAACTAATTGATTGGTATGAGTTTGATAAAATAGAGAAGGATATTGCTATTACATTTTATCAATTGGAGCATATCTTTACACCATCATTTTTCACAATAATGGTTCACTTGACTATCCATCTAGTTCCTGAGGCTAAAATTATAGGCCCATTCACTATCATTTCATGTATCCAGCTGAATGTTATCTAAAACCTTAATACATATATTTATAATAAGTCTTGACCTGAAGGATCAATCGTTGAGGGATATTAGGCTGAGTAATGTTTGACCTTTTGTGCACGAAATTTGAGAGGGACATATACAAATTAAATCACTACCATGTATTCATGATACGTCACCTATAGGAGTGAATGTGAAAGACCAATTTGATCGTGTGACATTGGATCAAGCACACTATTGCATTCTTTTCAACACAATGAGTATATCATCTTTTAAAGGTAAAATTCATGAAGCTACTTTAGTTATTAAATATTTTTTCACACTTAAATTTTAATTTTTAGGATAGGTAAATAAACAAATTAAGTACCCCAAAATTATCTTCAAAATCTTGAACTATAGGTGGTTTCAAGATCATGTGAGTGATTAAAGAACATTCATGTCCTTATAAAACTAGCATTATGAAAACTAAAATTCACTATCTCATTTTATAGAAACATAGATTGTTCAGGCGTGTGCCAATAGTGAAAATGTTATGGAAGAGATTCAATGGTTTACACAAGGTCCTTCTTGTCATTGATAGAGATATGATAGTTACTTTGTTAATACATACAAGTTTCATTCTAAATTCTAGTCACAAGTCACAAAATAGTGTGATTTTTCTATTAGACTAGGTTTCAAGCTACTTCATCTCTAGAGTCTGCAATCTAATTTCTTGGAGTGTTACTTAGTATAGTCATCTAGAATATTTTATTGTGTTAGAGTATGAACCTAATTTATGAATTCCATCATTTCATTTCACTTTGATTGATGAGATCACAATCATTGGACATAGAGTAGATGAGTATGGATTCACTCTACTAAACATTTGCAAAAATCACATAAGGATGATCCATTCATATTTGCTTGTCAAGATCAACAATGCTTTTTTTTCATGATCCAATAGACCATAGTTTTGGTGTTGAAGGATTTGATGTGTCAGGGAATGAAGACTTTTATGTTTAACCATCAACATATGAATCAAATCTTGATTATACAAATAATATATCTTGTATTAGGATAGATATGGATGGTTCTATAGTTATTTATCAAAAAAATTTGAGGTAGTCATAGTGGATCAGATTTAGATTTAACGGCATGCACCAATTAAACAACATATGGTTCTTGCCTTCTTTGTTTTGTTCTATAATGGAATACATTGTGATGCGTAGACATTTTTGTAGCATCAATGTAGAAACAAATTCATCGAAAGGCCATGTTATATACTCATGTAATATTATGATTTTGCACTGACGACTAGTATTTCATATTTCTTACTACTTTGTCAAGTTCGATCCTTATCTTTTTCCATCCATTTGGATAGTTTCATATTTTTTATGGTGATTATATAATGGTACTTTCTTTAATTCTATTTAGAAATAAACAACAAAATTATGTGATCCAGAAAATTGATCTGTCTTGTAAGACATATGATTTTGTTTACCAAACAAAATAGTTGTATTTTGAACACAATATATGATGTAGCCATAACGAAAGTCTATTTCTTAATTAAAACTAAGTAAATTCTAATATTTTGAATGGACATCTACTACTATATGGCAAGAAAATCATCAAGGTTAGAAAAAAGACATGAAGCTCAAATTATGATTGTAGATATCAGGTGTACATCTCCCCATTCTCCTACTCATGAAGGTATTGAAGAACAAACTTCAATTGAGGATGTTAAAATTGATATAACAGAAAGACAAGGCAGGTGCCCTAATTCTATCTCAAATATTAAGCCAAAATATTAGAGGAAACATCTCATGGTGTCTGATTGAAAAGACTTCAAAATTGGTGATGCAAAAAAAGACCTCAAGTTGATGTCTAGGATTATAGAAAAAAGGGAAAGTTTATGGCCCATGGATGAATGTCGAACACAAATGCCTCACTCCACATTCAATGATACAAATATATTATTTCTATTATCAATGTTACTACATCATTCATGGAAATAATATGCTATATTTTGTGTTTAATTGATGGATGGTTTACTTTCTAAATAGGTTAATTTTGACTTGAGTCATCATCCTAATGGTTGGGGGTGTGTATGGAAACACATCAATTCAAGTCTTAATGAATGGAGGCCTAATATTGGTCAAAGAATAAAGATGATATGTAAACTATGATGCTTGACGTTTCTAAGAACCCCTAAATTGATCCTTGATTGGTGGAGAAATGGAAAAATCCCAAAATTTGGGACTTTTGTGAGCTTCACATGGTTCTTAGATGGTAGAGAGGTGGAAGATTCTACCTGTATTTACATTTATGGGATTGTTTATGAGCCTCACATGGTTATCGAATAATGATTTAGATATGTTGGTATAGTGGAAAGGACATTGTAACGTCCCTGGATTTTCACCTTCTCAAAACCCCATGGAGATGAACTATATCCAAAAATGTTAGCAACTATATCAGAGAGCGATGCGGAAGCATAATACGCATACATGAACATACAACCATAACATACACCATAACATTCTCAACATTCAACATGTAAATTATTACAACATAAATTAAATTTGTAACTTACATTTACATAATTTGAAGAAAATTTTACAAGTCAATGAACATGTATGCTAACAAGATCTTAACACAATAGGTACAACCTGGACAACTGCTCACTTCCCATCTTTTATCCCAAGCTATCTCTGAACCTAAAACATACGTGAAACAACAAATCAACACACAAGGTGTTGTGCACATGGGTAGAAAGATACATACTAATATGCTTGCATAATTGAAATAACTTGAGAAAGAAAGAGTAAAAGAAAACATTGTTTAAAGCGATAATCAGGTAAACACATATTTTTTTGATGTCTTTTGATGCGTTTGTACTACTAAGTGGTGTCGCACTTCATTTTTCCCCGCCCCTTGGTCTATGGGGACTGAGTGCCGACCTTATATTTAGAGGGGAGAGAGAAAGATGTCACACTTCATTTTTCCCCGCCCCTTGGGCTATGGGGACCGAGTGCCGACCTTATATTTAGAGGAAGATAGAGAATTGAGGGAGAGAGAGAGGGAGAGAGAGAGAGAGCATATATCCACTTAGTAGCTACAAAACATCTATACTCTTTGTTGTTCTTATTGACATGGCGAAGGTACTACAATCATAGTACATCCAAGCAATATTCTCAAATAAAGACAAGCAATACATCATAACTATTGCACACAAGAAAACTAGTCACATACTTTGATAAATCCCACGTACCTGAGTTTAGAGATTTCTAACTTATCCTTGATCATCTAGAAGTCTGGTCATCACCTGATTAATAACAAATATTCATCATTAATACAAGGTTCACCATTATTAATGGTATTTAGGTCCAAATAAGGGTTTTGGTCAAACCTAGGTCAATCTGATGTTAGGATGGTGTCTAGTATTTTTAGTCTGATCTATATGACATTATAAAGGTCTGATGTGAATTTCATATTTTTCTGAGGCTTTTCCTATTTTCTATAATAATAGAAGGGTTAAAGCATCTAATTAGTCTTTAATCGGAAAATGCCTAATATTGATCAATGAAACCCAAAAAAGAGTTCACAAATGGGTTTTCATCATTATAATGGTTCTAGTATAATTTTCTAAGAATTTATTTCAACTGGATACCATTTATTATATTTAATAAACCCTAAAAGAAGCATCCTCTAATAATTTAAAAAATCATGAATATTACTGCTTCAAAAGTCGATTTAGTTGGCTTATAATAAACTAGGCATTTTTCTGAGTCTAGGGATATTTTGGGGGGATTTATTGGCCAAGGGATCCATTTACTACGAAATATAGAAGATCTAGGATTAATTTGGTATTTTCTTACCTCAGACCAATCTGGGTCTGCCACGTCGCTCCAAGGGTGAGCGCAACACCTTACTTGGGCAGGCCGGTATGATTCATTTTTCTGGACCGGGTCCGACGTGATTTGGATGACCTTCGCCCGCTTCGTCCTCAAGTCCTCGCGTGCATCCTCACGCACGGCATCGTCGTGGCCGTGTTGTCCAGTCGAGTTTGCAGTGAGGAAGCCAGTTGCCTCAGGCCTCGACATTGGGGCTCTGCCTAGATATAGTGTCGCCGTATGCTCTATCATGGTTAAGGAAGTGGTGATCGGTGGTCATTGGCTCCTCAACTGAGCGTCGCCATCCATGGTGGATCTCCGGCGATTCAGGGTGAAGAAGGGCGACTTAGGTTCTCTATTCCCGCCCCATTGAAGCCACCGCCACCTAGGAAGAATCTGGCGATTCCAAGAAGCCTTCACATCTTGATGCTTGTCATCTCAGTCTTCTGCTCCCTTTCACTATGCGTTGTCAAGCGGGTGGCCTCTAGGGTGTCAGTAGGTATGGGTCGCGAGGAGGGTGAGGCCGTCGCCCCTTGTGACGCCATGAACTTGAGCTTTGATGCCCTAAAATTCGCGACCTCCTTCCATCTCTCCAGGCCCTCCAAATTGGCAGCAAGGTTCTAGGTTTGTGACCTCGCTGCCGTATAAGGTCGGGCTCCGGCTTGAACAAGACCGAGCAAGCTTTCACCATCGCTCCTCCTTCTAGGTGTGAGGGGCGAGCTCATCAGAAAGCTTTGAGCACTAAGGCTGGTTGGATTCCTAGAGTGGTGAGGGTCCTGGTGTGTGGTGGCTGCTAGATATGACAGAGGGGAGGAACGCTAAAGATCGTACTCCTACCACCAGAAACGCTAGACTAGGGTCGTCTTCAAAATCTCCTGAGTGAGATGCTTACACCTGAATAGTTAGATTGACAATCAGATCCACGATTTGGGGTGAGTTTGCTGCATGGATTCTGTTGAGGAGTTAGTCTAGACGATCCGTTCACTGCGGAGGTGGAGGAAAAGGTCAGGCTATGTAGAACTCGTCTAACAACTATAATATATCTTTTCAACCTCAACTAATAGATTTCTATGGTCGTATGGGTGGCCTAGCTAGTAGCTAATAATATGTGCCTAAGAAAAGGAAACATGACGGTAGGTTCATAATGGGCCAAACATGAAAAAAAATTGAAGCCTACTATATATGATAAACCTTAATTTTGAATTTGAAAATCTCTCTAGCTACGACCTCAAATCACTTCAAATTTGAAACATAGATTCCCTTTGTATATCATTAACCAATGATCATATGAGACCAAACCAAATATTTGTTCACCCTTCAATTAAGATACTCCAAATTGGTATACATATTAAGATATTGAAGTCAAGTATGCATCAAATAACCTATAACATCATCAACACCAATTCACTTATTTTATTATCAAACCACCTTGACTATCAATAAATTATAGGAATTGATGTATAATTTGATTAGATACCTAACTTCATAAATACACTAAGTCAGTGATTAAGAAGCTATCCATTGTACTTGAAGTCAAGTAGATGTAATAATCACTCATTGCATCTATGATTAACCTTTTTAATTGAAAAGAGTCCAAAATTGAATAATAAACTTGTCAATTTGTTACTAAACATCTACATAATATTCATGGTCTTCAACTTGTATATGGGGTATCTAAACCCTGAAATTTAGGTTGTCACATAAACCCCATCTTATATGGAAGTTCGTCCCCAAAATTCAACTAGTGTAATGCTTAAGGTCATACAAAAGTTCCCATTTCATGAAGGTCACCACTTCTAGGTACCAAAGTCTTCATATTTACGTATGCATCCCAAGTCAACGTCTTAGGTTCTAGAGCATATAGGGTGTACCCTCCCCACCTTATATATACAGAAGCATCATTCACGTAGTTTAGTTATAACTTGACATTCTAGCATTTAGGATTTACATTTCTTGTTACCCTATTATTAAAGAATTAGTTTACACATATAGTGTTGAGAAGGTATTACTAAGGGCTTCATCTTTCACCCCATTGAACCATGCAAAGTGACATCAAGTGTTCCTTTCATTTGTTACTAAAATCGTCACATTTGACTTCATTAAAATGGATTTATGATCAACATCTTACTTAGATGTCATCATTATAGAAGGGCTTACTTTACATGCTTGAATATAGAGTTTCGCCCTAAGGTATGAGATTTATAATCAAGGTAGAAGCTTAGAGTTGTAAGATTGAATTTAGGAACTTTATTTTGTGATCATGTACTCAATGATCCACATATATCTCTATTTCAAGCTCCAAATTTTTAAATTTATATCTTTCATGTATGTAATGAAGGGAAAATTGATATACTAAGTCAATCTTATCATGATTAAAAAAAAATTGGATATTACAAGTATACATAGGAAGGGAATATAGCATAGGACAAGCTTCTATGAGTGACTCCACATATATACATCATCTATCTAACTCAAGTGAGGTTTCTAGCACCATATATTAAGAAAGAGAAGAAGAAGAAGAAGAAGGGACAACATGTGTGAGTATCTTATGCACAATGCATTTTACTCCAAGAACTTTCATTTCATATATCGCCTCACTTGCAGCTAATGACGAGCATCATCGACTTAAGTCACTCAAGCTAGGACCTAACTCAATCAAAGAATTGACTTTCTCATCATGAACTTTTAACCCATCACATTTTTTTTACCCAACTCTCACATATAGGATTGACTCATGTAAAAGGACTCAACTCATCTATTCAAGAGTAACACAGCTTAGGACACATCATTTCACATATATCTCAAATTTCTCATATATTGTATGGTAGGCCCTATGACCCACTCCTTGTGGGTATCACTCTCTCTAGATTTCACCACGTATGTTGTCCTAACATTGGTGATCCTTATTAGTAAAAGAGCTTGAGGCTCATGCATATTCAACATTATCTTAACTTAGCTCATCTTAAGTAAGGAAGAGTATGTACTTTTATCGTCCGGACTTAGCTTAGATTATCCAAATTTGGATTCAAACCTCATTTACAACTTAGGTCTTTATAAACAACATATACCCCAGAGATCGAATTTATATTAGATCATCCTTGCTTACATCATCTATCATTCTATTATCAATCTATCTATCACATATCCTTATAAGGCTCTAGACATCTATTTTAGATATACTCTCTCTTCTAGACTGATGTCACCCCCTATCACTTAGGTTGCATGAACACTGACTACTTTCCAGTGTGAGGGACACATTTTCATATGTACATATATATAATAAAATATTATATCGTTTTTCTCTGAGAAGAGGACGTCAGAGAAAACTGTCGAGGCTCGAGCTGATTGGAAAACAAAACCAAATCAGCAAAATTGAGTGTCCCACACACAGTAGATAGTCCTGTGTCATGTCACCTAGTGAAATGGTGAGAACGAGATGTAGACTAGTGTAGCTACCCAATACATATGAGCTCTATATGCAAAGGGTTTCAGACACTTGTCTAAACCTTGTTCTCGAACATCTAGGTTCTAACCTAGAGGCTAAGTCAAACCTTATTCCTATAGAATAACTTACTAATTTTCTAGGATTTAAGGTGAAAGGTGAAATTTACTTTTTATGTTTCATGGTGAGAAATTGTTAGGTGTAGCTATTGTTCATGCTCTGATACCAACTGCAACGTCCCCAGATTTTCACCTTCTCAAAACCCCATGGAGATGAGAAGACAAATCCGAAAACGTTAACAATTATATCAGAGAGCGATGCGGAAGCATAATACGCATACATGAACATACAACCATAACATACACCATAACATTCTCAACATTCAACATGTAAATTATTACAACATGAATTAAATTTGTAACTTACATTTACATAATTTGAAGAAAATTTTACAAGTCAATGAACATGTATGCTAACAGGATCTTAACACAATAGGTACAACTTGGACAACTGCTCACTTCCCGTCTTTTATCCCAAGCTAGCTTTGAACCTAAAACATAAATGAAACAACGAATCAACACACAAGGTGTTGTGCACGTGGGTAGAAAGATACATACTAATATGCTTGCATAATTGAAATAACTTGAGAAAGAAAGAGTAAAAGAAAACATTTTTTAAAGCGATAATCAGGTAAACACATATTTTTTTTGATGTCTTTTGATGCGTTTGTACTACTAAGTGGTGTCGCACTTCATTTTTCCCTACCCCTTGGGCTATGGGGACCGAGTGCCGACCTTATATTTAGAGGGGAGAGAGAGAGATGTCGCACTTCATTTTTCCCCGCCCCTTGGGGTATGGGGACCGAGTGCCGACCTTATATTTAGAGGAAGATAGAGGATTGAGGGAGAGAGAGAGAGCATATATCCACTTAGTAGCTACAAACCATCTATACTCTTTGTTGTTCTTATTGACATGGCAAAGGTACTACAATCATAGTACATCCAAGCAATATTCTCAAATAAAGACAAGCAATACATCATAACTATTGCACACAATAAAACTAGTCATATACTTAGATAAAGCCCACATACCTGAGTTAAGAGATTTCTAACTTATCCTTGATCATCTAGAAGTCTAGTCATCACCTGATTAATAACAAATATTCATCATTAATACAAGGTTCACCATTATTAATGGTATTTAGGTCCAAATAAGGGTTTTGGTCAAACCTAGGTCAATCTAATGTTAGGATGGTGTCTAGTATTTTTAGTCTGATCTATATGACATTATAAAGGTCTGATGTGAATTTCATATTTTTCTGAGGCTTTTCCTATTTTCTATAATAATAGAAGGGTTAAAGCATCTAATTAGTCTTTAATCGGAAAATGCCTAATATTGATCAATGAAACCCAAAAAAAGAGTTCATAAATGGGTTTTCATCATTATAATGGTTCTAGTATAATTTTCTGAGAATTTATTTCAACTGGATACAATTTATTATATTTAATAAACCCTAAAAGATGCATCCTCTAATAATTTAAAAAATCATGAATATTACTGCTTCAAAGGTCTGATTTAGTTGGCTTATAATAAACTAGGCATTTTTCTGAGTCTAGGGATATTTTGGGGGGATTTATTGGCCAAGGGATCCATTTACTACAAAATACAGAAGATCTAGGATTAATTTGGTATTTTCTTACCTCAGACCAATTTGGGTCTGCCACATCACTCCAAGGGTGAGCGTAGCTCCTTACTTGGGCAGGCCGGTATGGTTCATTTTTCTGGACCGGGTCCGACATGATTTGGATGACCTTCGCCCGCTTCATCCTCAAGTCCTCGCGTGCGTCCTCACGCACGGCGTCGTCGTGGCCGTGTTGTCTAGTCGAGTTTGCAGCGAGGAAGCCAGTTGCCTCAGGCCTCGGCATTGGGGCTCTGCCTAGATATAGTGTCGCCGTATGCTCTATCATGGTTAAGGAAGTGGGGATCGGTAGTCATTGGCTCCTCAACTGAGCATCACCATCCATGGTGGATCTCCGGCGATTCAGGCTGAAGAAGGGCGGCTTAGGTTCCCTCTTCCCGCCCCATTGAGGTCGTCGCCACCTAGGAAGAATTTGGCGATTCCAAGAAGCCTTTACGTCTTGATGCTTGCTGTCTTAGTCTTCTGCTCCCTTTCACTATGCGTTGTCAAGCGGGTGGCCTGTAGGGTGTCAGCGGGTATGGGTCGCTAGGAGGGTGAGGCCGTCGCCCCTTCCGACGCCATGAACTCGAGCTTTGATGCCCTCAAAGTCGCGACCTCCTTCCATCTCTTCAGGCCCTCCAAAGAGGCTGTAGGGTTCTAGGTTTGTGACATCGCCACCGTATAAGGTCGGGCTCCAGCTTGAACAGGACCGAGCAACGGACCTCCAGTATAAGCTTTCACCATCGCTCCTCCTTCTAGGTGTGAGGGGTGAGCTCATCAGAAAGCTTTGAGCACTAAGGCTGGCTGGATTCCTGGAGTGGTGAGGGTCCTGGTGTGTGGTGGCTGATAGAGATGATGGAGGGGAGGAATGATAAAGATCGTATTCCTGCCACTAGAAACGCTAGACTAGGGTCGTCTTCAGAATTCCTGAGTGAGATGCTTACACCTGAATAGTTAGATTGACAATCAGATCTAAGATTTGGGGTGATTTTGTTGCATGGATTCTGTTGAGGAGTTAGTCTAGACGATCCGTTCACTGCGGAGGTGGAGGATGAGGTCATGCTATGTAGAACTCATCAAAAACTATAATATATCTTTTCAACCTCAACTAATAGATTTCTATGGTCGTATGGGTGGCCTAGCTAGTAGCTAATAATATGTGCCTAAGAAAAGGAAACATGACGACAGGTTCATAATGGGCCAAACATGAAAAAAAATTGAAGCCTACTATATATGATAAACCTTAATTTTGAATTTGAAAATCTCTCTAGCTACGACCTCAAATCACTTCAAAAGGTTTTGTTCATTTTATATTAGGACTTACTTGCTAATATGATAATTGATAACACGTAGTAACCTATTCTCCAACATCACATGTGGTTTTACATGGGTCATTCATAGTTTAACAATTATGGAGTTCGCTTATTCAAAATTTACGATTCAAATTTTGTTGGTTGCTAGATTTTACTTTTGTATGTTTTGAGAATTTGTCCTAATGATTATATTGGATATGGTCATAAAGATGGGTCAAGAAATGTGACATGGTAGCTTTCTCACTAGAAAATACATGACGAAATTGAGTTGTTCTTCCACTAGATTCGTGACAACAAACTCAAGATTCACATATTTTATGATGGTGTCAATATTCCTCCCTCTTCTATTCTTGGCCTCAAATATTGTCTAACTCCAACAATTTGGGGTGAACCCTTCTTTGAGGATCCTGAAGGACCTCAACAATTAAGAGTAATTATTAGTTTTTTAAGGAATTGTTAGGAGCAGGTGATGAATGCATATTAATTTCCTTTTATCAAATTGTTTAGGGAAATTATTAAGGCCTTTCTCTTTCTTTTCCATCCATTTTAGGAAATAATAGCAAATACCTTGATTTTTCACCTTTTATTATAAATCACATGACTTTTATCTTATTTTTAGGTTTCCATGCACTTTGTCACTCCTTACTCAATAGTCCAAGATTAATTCATTCCCTTAAAGCACCTAAAGAATAAAAGGCTAATTTTGACCCATCCAAGGCCCAAGAAGGCCCAAGACTCAGAGGCTTAAAAGCCCATCTTCACCCTCCCAGTCAACCAACTGACTCATCTAGCTGGTCAACTCATCTATAAGAAATCTTGCTTCCCTAGAACTCCAGACAACCAAAACTAAGGTCGGTCGACCCACACATGCTTGTTGATCAATCAACTTGTGATCAAAAGCCATTCAAATTATGATTTGAGAAAGCCATGAATGCAATTTATGTCAACCTATATACTTTGGGGTGAAGCAAGAAATAACACTAGTTGACCAACTCATGTCTCTAAGATAGAAGCCTATATCACCAAACCTTATTTCTAGAGTTTCCCCCCTCTTTTCTGTAGGGAAATATGATATTAGATTTGCTACGGAAACAAAAATCGTATTGATGCATTTTCTATTAACCAGCGGATCATGTCAATAATTAGGAAATAGAAAGGATGGTCTCATGAAGATATACTTGGTCCCGAAACAAGTCCAACAATAATCCACATTGATGTAGATGCACACTCTGTCTTGGACGGTGTCTGTGCAGCTCCTGGTTGCACTGGGACTCGTCTGACTTCCCTTCTACAGACACAAGACTCGAACGTCATCCTCTGTAGTATCTCCTCTCATCACGGACTACTAGATAACGCCATCCTCCTTAGTGATGGTCAAAGGTCACCTTTCCTCTAGAGAAGTTCACACAGACCAACAGAAACTCCTATGGTCCTGCTACAATGAACATGAATGAGTTGTCCCTCTTGTTGGTGTACTAGTCACCAACATGTTCTCCCACAACAATGATCCTTATTTGCTTCTCTCATTTCTATCCCTCCCTAGTAGGCTGGGACTTTCTTGGTCTCTCTTGGTTACCACAACCAGAGAGAACTACGATTGTCAGAGCAACTGATTATCAATTGTCTATGTTGTGTTCTGGGAAGCCCCCAATACCCCTCTATTTATAGTAGAGATTAGGGTCAGGGTTCCCAGTCTATGCGGGAGTGGAAAGGATCAGAAGATCTTGATTTTCACAACAATTCTAAAAAATTTGCAGCCTGTAGGAGATGAAATAGTCATCTGGCAAAACATATTGTCGTCCACACTGCGAGACGGTCATTTTGCAGTTTCCAAGTTTTGTATATGTTTCAACAATTCAATTCCTATTGATGCATAACATGACCTCAACTCAAATCCTTGATGCAATCGAATTGCACCCTGAACTGGAAATTTGGTGTAGATGAGACAGCTATCTCACACCATGAAAAATGGTCATCTTTCATAAGAGAGACGGGCGTCTCACATCCCAAGTGAGGCTGAATTCCAGCCAATGTACAATACAATCATCCCGACACTCCAAACGGTTGTCTCAACACTTGAACTGATCATTTGACAGGCCAGCCAGCTGAATTTTTTCGTGAATTGAATCCTAAACACCTTAGTAATCAACCAATCATTATTCATGGTCAAACACCTCTTTTAGATGAGTTCCTATGTGTATGAACCTATAGGCCCCGTAGTACATTGGCATGAATGTCCATAACAACTTATGACATCACAAGCAATGAGCGGTGTCTAGTCACACATCATTGCTACCCAAGTAAATGGAAAGTTGGAGAACAACTTCAACCTATAATCTGTGTATGATGTTACAATGTTTTTGTAGTTCTTTTGTCATCGATATCCATATTGAACTCAAGGCATGGATCTATCGTCCCTTCAACATTCAATCTATGTTGCTTATTATAGCAGATTATTTAAGATATATGTAAGATCAATATCATATATTGACTCACACATACATGGCCATTTATTTCTCAATATCGCTAACTCAAGTGGCCTTGGATATCATACTCCAATAGGAGGTACAAATCCCATCTCTATCACTCACAGTCACTCCTCATGTATCATAGTAACTCGATCATCACCTTTATAACAACCCATGTTTAAGGATTGTGTTTGATGATGTCAAATCATACCGAACGACATGTGATGAGTGCAGTGATTTTAGGTCAAAGAACCACAAACACCACCATCACTATGAGAGCTTACTATGAATACCATGGTAATATTTTTCATGTGTCAGTCTCATGGTTGGTCTGTCGAATACACTGTTATCTAACATGTATCTATGTGCTTGGTTTGATATTGCCATATCATGACTAATGAGATTATGTCCTCAAGCAACTCACACTTTGATCTTATGTGTTATTTCTATCTATATACCTTCCACAGTAACAATCAATTAGGACATAATGAGAATATATATACTCTTAACATATGTATGATCTCATTCTTCCAAGTCATGTACTCAAAGACATACGTCATTGAGTAATATCATTCTCTAGATATTTTTTATGTTATTTCATTATCTCAAATCTGAACAAATAGAATAAATTGGAATCTTGCCTTTATTAATAATTAAATCGTTTACAAGTTATGCCTTTACAATCATCATGTGATTGGCTCTCTCGGAATACATACCAACAAACTCCCACTTGCACTTAGAGACAATCACCCACAAATCTTATTCTGAGTGACCTAACATGACCATCATGCTTCTGATGAAAAAGTGATTTAGTCAAGTGATCAGTAATGTTGTTCTCAGTTGGTACTCTGCAAATCTTTACATATCCTCATTGTATAATCTCTCATTTGAGATGGAACCACCTTTGTATATACTTGGAACACTGATGTGATTTGGATTCCTTAGCTTGTGTAATAGTTCTATTGTTGTCACAATACAGCTCAATTACGTCGTTGATTCTCATAACAACTCCAAGTTTAGAAATCAACTTCTTCATCCATACAACCTCCTTTGCTGCATTTGATGCAACAATATACTCAGACTCTATTATAGAATTGGCAACTGTCTCTTGCTTGGAACACTTCCAACTTACAGCTCTGTTGATTAGGCAAAACACAAATCTTGATTGCAATTTATAATCATCTTTATCAGTCTGGATGCTTGCGTCATTGTAACCTTTTACCACCAACTATTCATCTCCACCGTAGACCAAGAACTGATCCTTAGTCCTTCTCAAGTACTTGAGGATGTTCTTTATCGATGTCCAGTGAGCATCACCTAAATTTGGTCGATATTTGCTCATCATGCTCAGTGCATATGGGACATCTGGGCGGGTACATAACATTGCATACATGATTGATCCAATTGTTAAGGCATATGGAATCAAGCTCATGCATTGCCTTTCTTCATAAGAACTGGGTCATTGAGATTTGGAGATGGCAAATCCATGTAGCATGGGTAGGTTTCCTCACTTTCAGTTATCCATGTTGAACCACTTCAACACTTTGTCAATTTAATATACTTGTGAACACTCCCTGGCATGTAATTAAGTTCCTCAGGAACATTTACTTTCAATTTTGCTCCTTTTTGTATAAAGTTGTAGCATTGTGTTGTATGCAGGGACCTATGTGCAAATTACCCTGTTTAAGGGTTGAACTTGCAAAATTCGCAAGATAAGATGTTCCTTCGATGTTGAGACATCATGAAAATGTCTATGATGAAGTTTGAGGGATTTCCCAAGCTTGAGCACCAAGGTGCAGCTGTGGAAGCAATCCCCATGCTCAGAAACCCTAATTTGGGGTAAAGTGCAATTTACCCAAATTGAGGGGTCCAACTTGTAATTTTCACCATCTAGAACATATTTTAAGACTCTTGTCATCATTTAGAGTGGAAATGATGAAAGGGGCACATCAAAGATTGATCAGATAAGAAAAGATGACCTTTGTGATAGAAATCACCTAAAATGGGTATAAAACCCTTTCATGTATGTACCCTAGTTGAAGGTTGGATTCCTTTACCCTTAGATCTTGAGATTTCATGAGATTTGCATAAGGATAGATGAGTTTGGACGTGCCTTTGAGCAAGGAGGGACCTAGATGTGATTGCCATTCTTGTGAGGTCCTTAGAGTGTAAAAGAGGCTAAAGTATATAAGCCCTTTTCCCTTGCAATTAAGTGAACGAATTTTCTTTCCTTCAATTCTCTTCCTTTCTTTCTCAAACGGCCAAGCAAAGCTCTGGAGCTCGGGGGGGGGGAACGACCAACCTGTTCTAGGTAAGGGAACCCCACCATCTAGCTCGAATTCATGGAGGAATTCACTTTCTAAAGTTGGTTTTATGGTTAGCTTACCTAGTCTTCTTGTTCTAGCCGACCAAAGCAACGTTTCCTTGAAGAATTCACCTCTGACCGAGTTGTGGAAGCTCAAGGACACCATTAAAGCTTGTATCTTGAAGGCTTGGAGCTCTAAGATCAACCTTTAGGCGGGTTTTATAACTCTAAACTTATGCTTTATATGTATGCTCAATTCTTGCAATTTGCTTGGTAAATTCTCCTTCTACCTCCCTTCTTCCTTGCACGTTTGCAAGCAAATCAGTAGAGAAACCGACCTTGCAAGAGGTTGAAGATGAGGGGCGTGATTCCCTATGTTACTTTTTCAAACGACCTTGGACCCTTTTGGTCCAAACGGTTGCAAACCGTTTGGGTTCAAACGGTTTCAAACCGTTTGCTCTCAAACGGTCTTGCAAGACCGTTTGGATTGAAACGGTCTCAAGACCATTTTAAAGAGTTGACCAAGGGACGACCTTTTGAGGGTCTGTTCCTAACATATTGAATTTCATCTCTGCAAAGAATCGAAGTCTAATTCTTAACCAATTGAGAGTTGAAGGCACTTCAACATGAAACCCTAATCGGGTGGAAAAGTGCTGATTTAACATATAGATCTTGTTGAGTTTTGGGTTGAAGGACCCAAACGGTCTCAAGACCGTTTGGGGATTCCTCCAAACGGTCCTAAGACCGTTTGGGCATAACCCAAGACTGTTTGAAGGTCTAGGGTTGAGTTAATCTAATGGTTTGAGGGTCCAATTGTAGGGAATTGATGAATTGTTGAAAATTGCTTATTTTGACCTAATTGGACTTCAACCTTAGTCAAAACGACTTGGATTTTGGTCAACTTTGGGCAAACGGTCTCAAGACCGTTTGGATGATGTCCAAATGACCTCAAGACCGTTTGGGCCAAGTTTGAGCCCAATTGAAGGTCAATTGATAGGTTCAACCTTGAATTGATTCACATTGTTGAACATTGATGACCAATCAACTTGAAACCCTAAGTGAGAACGATTGAACCCTAATTGGCTTACAATTGAGGATCAATTTGATGATTAAGTGACTAAGGATAACCCTAATTGACTCAATTTATAAGTGGTTAGCATAGCTTTGATCAAATGAGGGCTTCAACACACATATCCATGAACATTGGTGACTTTTGAACCCCTTTGGAGGTCCAAACGGTTTGAGCCCATTTGGACCAAACGGTCTCAAGACCGTTTGAGACCAAACGGTCTCAAGACCGTTTGGGGCCAAACGGTCTCAAGACAGTTTGGGCTCAAACGACCTCAAGGTCGATTGGTCCAAACGACCTCAAACCGATTGAAGCTCCAAACGATTTGGAAGTCAACCCTTCCAAACGGTCTTCACCTCCAAACGGTCTACATGAGAGAGAAAGTACCCTTTTTAGGAGGAAACTCTAGTGAGATACTTCAAATACACATGAAGGTGCATGATTAGGGAATGACCCACCTATGTGAGGTCATGGAAACCCTAATTATGATATCTAATGGATCTTAATATTAATTAAGAGTCTTAATGATGATGTTTCTCTTACATGATGATGTAATGAGTACAATTCACCATGGAGTGAATAGTAAACCCTAATTTTAGGGTGATGACATGAAAGATGAATAGTAAACCCTAATTGTTGAATTGTTTACTATTATCTGTTGAATTAACCATGCAGGTTATTATGAGATGATGGTCACACCCAGGTATGGAATACCATGTTATATTCATTGAAAGCATGCCTTAAGCTTTATGAATAATGAATCATCTTGATGCACTGATAAGTGACATCTTTTGTGAATTATGGGCTGTAAGAGCCATAAATGTTATCAAGGTCATGCTTGACAGATGACTTGAGATGAAATAACTGATGATGGTGATAAGTTAGGCCTACTACATTTTAGTATTCTCATATATAGCTGTGTTATTGTATGATGATAAGAATACTGAATGTACCTAACTAATCAAGTGAAATGTAGAGCCCTGATCATAGATCCATCATTGTCAGAGTCTAAATGATGGTGAAACAGGTTTTCCTAAGGGAACTCCTGGATCACATACTTTTGAGTATGTGGGGTACATGGATGTGTAGAACCTTACATCCTAGTGTAGGTATTTGATGTAGATTCTCGTAGTCCGTCATACCTTCAATATAAAAGAAAGGGTGAGAGGATGATGTAGATTCTAGTAGTCCATCAGACCCCACCATAAAGTCCTAAAGGTGAGATGTATCTCTACACTCCCTTAAAGACACAAATACCGTATCGGTGAAAGATAAACAAGAAATCTTCCGATAGCGAAGAGAGTACAGAATGCCACTGTAACTCTAAAAATAGCGAAGGACCAGAGTACCCTGGTGAGCTATTATAAAGACATCCCGCCAGATGTCAAACAATAAATCCTCTAACTGACTGAGGAAGATGAGGTCATAAGAATCCGGCTCTTTTAATGACCTATGTATGATACTTATGTGACTTCTTAGTGATCAGTTGGAGTATGAGTGGTATGCCTCATCTCCACAGGGCATAACAATAATGTTTGAAAAACATAATCAACAGCGTAGTATATCTGTTAGAGTTATCTACGAGTTATTTGATTGATGTTACCTTGAATAGCATAGATGTTCTCATATTTAAATATTGATTGAACTCTGCTTATCATCAAAACTGCTAGTGAATATCTTGAAGGCCTTTTATTGCTTTAGTTATTCCCTGCTTTGCTTATAAAGCTTCTAGTGGAGAGTTATAACTCTCGCTGGGGCAATTATGTATAATTGTCTCACCTCGTAGACTTCTACTTTTTAGGTGGTCGTCGAAGACGGAGGAACAAGAACTCTGGTAACCAATCCCAGCAACAGCAGCATCAGGAGCAGTAAATATCTCAGGTGGAGATCTAGCCTGCTTCATGGTGTAGTTAGAGTCAAGTCCTATGTGTCCTCTGTACTCTCAGGTCCTGGAGTGTTTTGGAGTATGAATTCTTGAGAATTTTTGTATCATGTTGTATATAATTACTCAAGAAGTAATTGTCAGTGATGTAAACAGTTAAATCCTTTTTCTATGGAAAAGGTTTGTGATTTCAGGCTCTTGTCTCGAAAAGTTTTAATTTCCCGTGATTTTTGTCTTCCGCTGTTTACCGATTGCTTCCGCACATGTTTAAATCGGGATTAATTCGTGGTTTGGAGATCGGAGCCCACACAATAAGTCTTACCTATCATAATGACAAGAAGACCACGCATCAAATAAGCTTCACTCCTATTTTTCCCCATCCTTATCCTATTGATTTTTCTCAAATCCTCATTCACCACTATACATGGAGCAACATGATCCAATCAAGTATGACTATAACATCTTTGACCTGGGTTATGGATTAACCCTAGAAGTTTTTCTTAATAAAGTTATTAACAAACTTGTTCTAATCTTTTAAAAAGTAATGAAGACTCTTTGTGAAGTTTATTTTCAAGTATGAGCTTAATTGCAAACTATTTGTGCATTACATGATAGTCTGAGTGAAAAGTGCAAATTACCCAAGATGAGGGGTTATATTGCAAGTCACATGTTTAATGTGTCCTAATGTTTTAACATCATACGAGAGAGAATGATGCTAAGTGGTGGCTCGTGGAAAGCCTAAATTCCAAGTATTGAGCTTGTTTGAACAATGCTAGAGCTTTGTGTACCAATTTTCGCACAAATTGTAATTTACCCAAAATGTAGGGTTGATAAGCAAATTGCCACCTCTAGTGTGTCCCTAATCCCTCTATGTATCATTAGAGGAGAGAAAAAGAAGTTTATGTCATGATTGAACCATATTTGAGTGATGGTACTCTTAGTGATGAAAAGATCATGGAAGTTGTATAGTTGAAATCTTTGTATGAGCTATATCGAGTTGTAGACTTAGAATGGGAGTCCCTATCGGCCAAGGGGCCATAGAGGGAGTCTCCTATCAGTTTGTGGACTCTTGGAAAAGGCCATGACGACCTAAGCACCTCAGGGAGGTAATCCATGATGAGATAGATGCTCCTTGCAAAAAGTGTATCGGTTTGCTTTATTTGTGAGATAAAGATGAGATATCTTATCCAACAAGATAAGGAATGGCCGAGATATCATCCCTAGATTATCCTATAGACTTTTGCATGGCAAGATATACATGTGTGCATGAATGGACATATGTCAACCATGCATGGCCACGTGTCACCTAGTAGCATATGGTGAAGACACCTCTTATACACCTTCTCTCATGAACCCCAAGTATATATACCTTTCCTTCCACCTACTTATGGAAGTTTATGAACCCCACAACTTTATTTCTGGGAGATATCTTGCATACCACTTAGATATCATTCACAGTAGATCAAGGATCAAGGGAAGCTCGAGCGCCAAGCTTAAGGTAAGGCCATGGTCATCTTCAACCTTGGCTGAAGTATGATTTCGGGTTATAGTTATTCCTCTCTTTTCTTCTTCACTAAGTTCTTAACTATGGTGATTCCTTGTATATGGAGGAGTTGTGAATGAGCCTTGGACCTTGTATAAGCTCATCTTCAACCTTAGGAATGTGAAGCTTTGGAGCTTGGAGCTTTGAAGTTGTTCATAAGGCGGGTTATATAACTTGAACCCAACTATGTTATTACTCACCTTCAATATTGTTGAACTAATCTACTTTCAATTTCAAATTCCTTTGATTAATTGATGTTCCTTTGAGTTTCAAAAGTATCTTAGGACTGTTTTCCATGATCTAGAATTGTAATAACAAGAAACTAGAGGTTGATGATGATGGCATCATCAAGGCCAAACCCGATATGGGTTGAAGCACCTCTAAATCTGATATGATGGAATGAACACACCATTAACTCAATATGGAAATGAGTAGGTACCTCTTGCTCGATATGATGATTAAGTGCATAACTCATGAATGATATGTTGTTAAGAAAATACTATGTGCATGATATGAGATCAAGTCATGCACCTATGCACGATAGGGAACCAAGCATGAACTCCAACCCGATATACTAAAACCCTAGAAGATAAGTTACCCGACATGTTGATATGAGCATACTATAAACATGATATGGTGAGGAGTGTATACCTCATAGGCGGTATGAGTGAAACCTATATACACCATGAGCATGATATATGTTCAAGTATTTACCTTCTTCACGATATGGTGTAAGGACTATACCCTAACCTAATATGGGTTGAAAACCCTAGATGGTGATAAGGAATCTGATAATGAAATCCAAGATGAAGGGTAACTCGATATAGTAGTGAGTGATATCACATGAATGAGAAGAGTGATACCTACATATACCTTATGCATGATAGTAGGACAAGTGCATATCCAATGTATAAAATGGTGTCAAATGGATGCTATAGCTGATATAGTGTGAAAACCCTAGATGATGGAATAAAACCTGGCACACCTCTATTGGTTTGTGATGGGTTGTTTTAAAGCACTCAACTGGATATCTAGCTTGTTGTTCAAATATATGATGGGAGTGATCCTTGGAAGAAATAAAATGATATGATCATAATGATTAACCCAACATGGAAATCCGATATGGAATCCAACATGGAAATCCGATATGGAATCCAACATGGAAACCTGATATGGAATATGACATGAAAATTTGATATGGAATCCAACATAGAAATCGATATGGTATGAGCTAATTGAATGATATTATGCACGACATGGTGCACATCTTGTGCACGATTAGGTAGCATGTATACTATTATACCCGATATGTGGTCAAACTCCTATCTCATACATGATATGAGAATGACTTAAGGTAATACGAACTAAGTGATAGTCAACCCGACATGGGTACACAATATGGAATAGGGGATACACCCTAAAACCCGAGATGGTCATATGGGTAAAACACCATGATTCCCAAGATAGATACACAATATGGTGGTAAGGTGTATCTTCAAACCGATATGGTAGCATACACTCTATGATGCTTGATATGGTAGGAATATTTTCAATCCAATATATTTGACTAAGTGACATATGATGTGTGTTGAAATTAAATGCAACATTAAGGTGCAATAAATTAATGTAATTGGATAGTTGTAACTAAGTGCTCTCAATATCCTAGTGGGGATAAAAGAGAATCTAAGATTCGAATGATACTCATATAATGAGTATATAATACTCATGGTATAAAAGAAATATGAATTAGAGTTAACCTTTTATTATGTGACTTTGAAACTCTAAGTGATTATTAAATGTAAATCTTAAATGAAGGGTGATGTTATACACTTACAACCTTAATCAGTTAGATTGAGAAATCCTAACCCTAATAATGGGAAGGCTGCATTTCTTATAAATTACATAGTGATGATGTGAATTTGAAACCCTATTTGATTAAAATAGGTAATCCTAACCCTAATAACGGGAAGGATGTATTTCTGTTGAATTGCATAATGATGCCATATATTGTTAGAGTTTTTACTATAAAGTGCAGACTATTCAAGAATCATGAGATAATGAACATAGCCAGGTATGAGCTATGATGTTTTATATGGTATAGAATGAACCTTATGGCCCACAGTAAATATTTGTACAACAAATATAATGGTTATACAGTATGATATCTCAAAAGATAGTTGTTTCCTAGAAAAATGTGACAAGATAATTATTGAACCATGAGATCTATGTGAAATACTTATACAAAAAATGTGCTGAATACCTTGGTCTGAGGACCTAGAGGTAATAGCTACATGTTATAGAGGTAATAATGATCAATGATGATCTAAGGGTTTGAATACATAAATTTAGTAATCATGATGACGATGATGTGAAAGGATGAGAATTCCTAGTATTGTGATAAGGGACTGAGATCCCAAGTGTTATACATTCAAAGTGTTCCAAAGATCTTAAAAGTACTACACCTTTCTTCTAGCATCTGTTATAATTCGTGTTTGAAACTTGGTTTATGCTAAAAGATACTACAATGTACCTATTTAATTAAGTTAAATCACATCATGTAGTTGCCCTGACCATAGATCTATTCACTATCAGAAATTGTTGATGGTGAAACAAGTTTAACTCGGAGAGCATATTATTTAATATGCGGGGGTGAAGGACGAAGTATATGCACATGTCCCAATGGAGAATTGATGTCACACCTTCCTTATTTATCATGGGAAGATGTAAATCTCCCAACCAAATAAGAAATTGATGTGTAAATCCTTCTTCATTTCTAAGTGGTATCGGGATTCAAGTATAAAATCTCCCAATCAGGTGAGGAATTGATGTATAATCTTCCTTTTCCTTATAATCTGGGAAATATATGTGGTCTTCTCCTAAAGAAAGTACATGCTATGACAATAACTCTATAGCAAAGATGCCGCTATACCCTGGCATGCTATTTGCAGATGACACAAGATGTCCTGCCAGTAGCTGACATGAGATGTCTTGCTAAATCTAAGTGGTCTCATACTGACCGAGATAGGTGAGGTCTTGACAGCCGGCTTTGCCATTGACCTTGTATGGTACCAATTTCGACTTACTAGTGGTCAGTTGGAGCATGAATGGTATACTTCATCTCCTCAGGGCATAAGTGTGATTGTAAAATGCAATCAACCGTGTAGCATATTTTTTTGAGGATCAAATACAGAAGACATTGGTTGATATACATTCTTTTTATACATCTTAGTTGCATAGATGTATTTTATGTTTCTTTATCTTCCTTGTTTAGTGAATAGATGATTTATTGCTCTACCATAGATAGATGCATTATTTTTTTAGAGAAGAGATTACTTTGTTCTACTTATAATAGTGATTAATCCTCCTCGTTAATATAAAAGAACCCCTGCTCAATTTTATATTGCTTAACTGTGATAATAATATCATCGGGAGAGAGTTATATCTCTCACTGGGATAATTGTCTCACCCTGTGGGTTCCACAATTTTTAGGTGTACGTGTACGAGGAGGTAGGGACCTTACGGCAGAGGGAGAACAACAACTGGTACAGCAGTTGTTATGACCCCACCTCCCGATAACCCCCAATTAAGGGAGACCGAGAGGTCGAAGTCGTACCCATGACTTCTGGATCAATGATTCGGCAATTAACCAAGAATAATTATCAAATTTTAACATACTAAACTGAAAAGTTGTAAGAAAATAAACTTTGCATACCTTTTGAAATTATGGATTTCTAACTTCTATCCACTTAATGATTCTACGCTAACTAATCCTCCTTGTATTTTTCTTCATGTATTTCACAATGTGACGATTTATTGTTTGTCCTTTTGGCTTGTACCTAAAACGCCAACAAACAAAACGTCGGTCAGCCGAAGCTGGTATGTGGGGAAAACAATAAACACACAACTATGATAACAATGTAATCATTCAATTAATCATTTAACAACCAAGATTACGTTTTAGATATAACTCCGTGATCCAAGAGTATCCTATCCTCTGTGTTGTCCCCATTAAACCCCTCATGATCCACCTATAAGTGAACCAGTTTCTAGGGTTGAGTCACATGGCACTATTCGTAAGTAGACCACTCCTTAACTCAGGGTATGCTAAAGAGTCTCATGGCACTACACGTAGGTAGCCCAGTTTCTAACTCACGGTAACCCAGACCTTGCTCTAGGATTACCCCTTTTTCAGCCTTTTTAAAGCAACAGAGGTGGACTCGGATCTAGCCAGTTATATGTACATTTATGGTGATAATCATAGTCACTTTATAGTTGCTTGAAATAAATAGACATCCAACAGTTATTTTCAAGAAACCGACAAAACTTCGGGAATCGCCATGAAACTAGCGTGATTATTCAAAAGTGTAACCACATACCTGTTTTGATGAGTCATGCAGATTATTCAACATTTTGTTCATGTATATACAATCAAGCCAATCAACAGATCCAAGCAAGTAATTCAATCATCACATAATTCTTGAAAAAAAATATGTACTCTATTGTTACACACTTCATCAAGAATCTACTTTATTGACTTGGATTCACCTTCTAGGGTTTTTGTGTCCATTTTAGGGTTTCATTTTGCAATTAGGGTTTCCCTTTCTCTTTTACCATATTAAACCCTAATTATCTCATCTATCCTTCAATATTAAAGTTATCTTAACAACATATAACTCTATTTCCATATTAAAGGCACATTAATCATTAATTAATTTCATCAAGCTTGTTTTTATTAAAGCTATTATTTTTATCCTTTTAATCCATGACAAGATCATTGTACGCATCCATCATTAATTTAAAGTTCATTAGGGTCGAATTAACACATGAACTCATTTTACCATTAATCTACCTTTTATTCATGAGAAAACCCCAATCACTACGTATAGGGTATTTATCCAGAATTAGGGACTTTTATGTGCAAATAACTTAGAATCAACATGTTATCATATTTTCGATTTAAATATGATTTTGTCCTCTTTTACCCTAAATTAGGGTTTCTAAGTGCTTAATCATTCATAATTGATGTAAAACCCTAAATCATGTAATAAACCATCGAGATTAGGTTCAAGTTCATCATTAACATTTCATCAAGTTATTATCACTTAATTTTGCCAATTAAGTATCACGAACCTAGCCAGTAATTCAATTGTAACGCCCGGGCCCACTGCCTGAGGCTCGAGTAGAGTTTCAGGAATGACGACTGGCCCCACAGACCACCACTAGCCTTATCTGCACGCTTTTTGTCCACTCACGCGCAAGCTAGGAGCAACTTCCCGACTGGTCACCCATCCTAGTACTACTCCAAGTTGAGAACGCTTAACTATGGAGTTCTTTAGATATGGGCTCCCGGAAAAGGAGGCGCACCTTGGTGATATGGGTAGTCCAATCATTCCTTTTAAGATCATGTTATCCAAGGCCTCAAATCCTGGGATGTTACAATCTCCCCCACTTAGACTCTTAACGTCCTCGTCAAGGCTCAACTATATGGCCTCATAAACTGGCCCCATTTCAGTGCAGACCCACAATGGCCCATGGACACCCAGCTCCCGTCCATGACTACCAGCGCAAGGGCGACTCCATCTCGTCTCTACGGATAGCACTTTCCAACTTGCCTGGACCTCACAGCTCAAGACTGGCATGCCACGTGCCCATGTGGGCCGCACCTACTGGAGGGATTATGGCTCTTATACCATTGTAACGCCCGGGCCCACTGCCTGAGGCTCTAGTAGAGTTTTAGGAATGATGAATGGCCCCACAGACCACCACTAGCCTTAACTACATGCTTTTTGTCCACTCACGCGCAAGCCAAGAGCAACTTCCCGACTGGTCACCCATCCTAGTACTACTCCAAGTTGAGCACGCTTAACTATGGAGTTCTTTAGAGATGGGCTCCCGGAAAAGGAGGTGCACCTTGGTGATATGGGTAGTCCAATCATTCCTTTTAAGATCATGTTATCCAAGGCCTCAAATCCTGGGATGTTACAAAAAAAGAACCCCTTCTCAATTTTATATTGCTTAACTGTGATAATAATATCATCGGGAGAGAGTTATATCTCTCACTGGGACAATTGTCTCACCCTGTGGGTTCCACAATTTTTATGGACGTGCACAAGGAGGTAGAGACCTTACGGCAGAGGGAGAACAACAGCTGGTACAACAGTAATAGCTCAGGTTGAGTGTAATGTTTGCCGTGTCTTGTAGATAGAAGTCCTATGTGTCGTATCTATATTCTCAGGTCCTTGGATTCAGTACATAATGGTTTCATGGACGATCTGAGATTTTAGCTTGTGTACCTCGAGGTTTTATGTTGCTTTAATATATGTTTTGAAAGAGCAATTGTTATATGTGGTCCTCGAAATGAGATGAAACAATGTATGTAAAATGTGAATTATGATATGTATAAGTTTTGGATCTCTCAGTGAGAAATTCCTAGTATTGTATCTCCTTACAAATTGGTTTTAATTCTTAGTAATTTTTATTAATCTGATGTTTATGGTAATTCCACAATTATTTACTGGTGATGGCTTGATTTGTTTCGGGTCGTGACAAAGTTTTGGCATCAGAGCCTAAGGTTCGCTGAGTCTACAGAGACATAGGACTAAGGTGTTGAGCATGTTCTAGTGTCCTCCAGTATGTCTTATAGTAACTTCTTCTTATGTAGAAGATAGAGTAAAGCTTAAAGATGTCTGGAGAACACGAGCAACACATTGCTGAAAGCAATGTTGTTGCACCAGGAGAAGGTGCAAGGGACCATGTGAGAGAAGAACGACTATCTGAGAATCCCCAGGATGATCCAGCCATGATAGAAACCTTGCTTTTAATGCTCTCACTGGACTGGATATGACAACATTGAGGCGTATCGAGGATCACATACTAGCAACATAGCCTAGATTACCAGTTCCCAATGATGAAATTTTAGGCTCTAGCAGGATTTTTGATCAACATAGTTATAATGGAGCAGTGGAGAATGTCAAAAGAATTAGGTTACGACAAGGAAACAAAGTTTTATACAGGTGTAGAAAACTAAGACATTTTATAAAGGACTGTTCAGAAAAGGATAATGAGGTAGGAATTAAGAAAAGATCTGTCCAAACTCAGGAATAGATGCCTAGTAGTTCTAAAAAGGGGAAGTTTTTCACCAATACAACAAACGTCTAATATACCAGGGCAATGGATACCAAGAAAGGGCAAAGGACCTAATGTTCTAAAAGTTAGAACTCTTGATGTAGGTTCTACATCGCTAACAAGGCTGACAAGACCAGGATGTGTGAATAGGACATGTTATGATTGTGGACAAGTTGGGCATATTAGACCCTCTTGTCTGAGAAGAAGGAAGGGAATGACCCAACTACCAAGGCAGAGTCAACAAGACTCTCAAAGGTGATAGTTTAGAAGTGGAACGCAAGGACGTGGACATGCATCTTGAGAAGATCCATCTGCATCAAACAATAGAGCACGACGTTGGAATCTAGCAACAATAGGATTCTATGCAATGAATCAGCCTGAGACAGTAATTGATCCATGACTTGAGACAGGTCAGATTAAATTGTGTCATTTAGATATGCCATTTCATGATTTTATCTGTTAAGTATGAGAAATTAGTTTTTGTTGAGCTTCCTTTGATTAGTCCTATGAGTATATAAGGAAGATGAGAACTTACATTATTCTCAATAATCTTTAAAATGCTTTATAAATTCTTTTATCTATGTGAAAGAGGATGAGGTGTAAAAGTGATGCCTGGAGATATCTAGGGAATGCTAAGTCTTATGTTTTTGATGATATAAAAGTAAGGTATATGGTACAAACAAGGTGCATACTTCTAATCTCAGTACTTGTATACCCTGGCCAGGTATTCAATTATTGAAGGCAAGGTAAGTATGGAACTCTTAGATTGTTATCTTTCTGATTACTCTGATCAAGTAGTCATTTTGAGACAATCTAAAGAGCATAGTGAAACTGAAAATATGGCATAAATATTTCTATCCCATACCAACAACAATGAAATGGAAACTTAGTGTATTTCAAACCAGTCTATGTGTATGAGGAAGTAAAAAGTACAATCCTCATAATAAGAGAAAGGGAACAAGGGATATGATCCCTATTTAATAAAGAATGTGTGAAATCAAGATATTTCCTATTATGTGGAAATAAATTAAGTCAGAAAATGACTCATGAACAGTTGAAAGTTCATGTAGTAATATGAGGAGATGATAATTGCTTCTCTTTGATAAACAACCCTAGGTGATGATGGGGTGATAAGAGGGATATGTTTCCATATGTTCTTTCCTTATAGGGACATGATAATCAAGTAAGTCTTATGACACCTGATGTGCAAAGATTAGAAGCAATCTATAGATGGGTACTTTGTAAAGTATTAGCTAGTCCTGGATATTTGGTTTCAAGACAAAGTTATCAATGATATGTAATGTCCCAAGATGAAAGAAAGGTCTTATTATATGTTTGGCTTTGGTAAAAACAATAGGGGGATGGATATGATGTGTTTTTGACATACATGTAATGGACACCAAGGTAAGGAATCATAGTATCCAAGAACTTTCAATGGTATAGGAGAATAAGAATATGACTCCTGATAAGATGAATCATGTTTGGTTACCTAGAAGGGCCATCTTTGAGATAACTATAGTGTGGATATCATATGTTAGGGGTTTATGCTTTGTATAAACATAACATCGATAAGGATGTATCAATTGAGGGAAGAATTCTAGAATCATTTTGGGAAAAATCTTATCAAGCTAAAAATAATTCCTTAGAGTATCCCTATGTAGATTTGTTGAGGCAGCTTATACATAACATCTAGAGATATCTCTGAGATAAGTTCTTCTTTGATAAGTAGCTTCTCCTTATGTCAAGAAAATAGACAGCTAATGGGATAGTTGATACATGTCATAATAAATTTTAGTGTTGTGTCAGTAGATTAGAGTGGCACAACAAACGTATGATAAGACTTGTAGTCCCAAGTGGGTGACAGAATGTAACTCTAGTCTTTCCTTAGAAGAGAAATGCTAAGCTAAGTGAGGAATAAGAAAAACTTCTAAGGTCATGAATCTGATCACGTAAAGATGTAAGTTGATAAGGTGAATAAGTCAATAAGGATTAACACCTAAATTATTCAAAGTATTAATAGTACTGCTCTGACTTATAAAGTGATACCTGACACAGAATTAACACTACAATCATTAATAAAGGACAGTTGAGTGTGTGTCATGTATGATAGTTTCTATGATAACTCTAAGTGGAAGGACTTAGTACTGGTCAAAGTTCTATGGCATCTTCATGACAATGAGATTTTATGTGGAGACTTGATGATATGATGCATGAATCACAGTTGTTTTTGTTCATCTGGGATTTCGGGGATGAAATCCTTGTTAGGGGTTTATAATTGTAACATCCTTGACCTAGGTTATGGATTAACCCTAGAAGTTTTTCTTATGAAAGTTACTAACAAACTTGTTGAAATCTTTTGAAAAGTAATTAAGACTCTTTGTGAAGTTTATTTTCAAGTATGAGCTTAATTGCAAACTATTTGTGCATTGCATTATAGTCTAAGTGAAAAGTGCAAATTACCCAAGATGAGGGGTTATATTGCAATATGTCACATGTTGAATGTGTCCAAAGTGTTTTAATATCATAATATAGAGAATGATGCTAAGTGGTGGCTTGTGGAAAGCCTAAATTTCAAGTATTGAGCTTGTTTGAACAATGCTAGTGCTTTGTGTACCAATTTTGGCACAAATTGTAATTTACCCAAAATGTAGGGTTGAAATGCAAATTGCCACCTCTAGTGTGTCCCTACTCCCTCTATGTATCATTTAGAGGACAGAAAAAGAAGGAGACACCATGATTGAACCATCTTTGAGTGATGGTACTCTTAGTGATGAAAAGACCATGGAAGTTGTATAGTTGAAATCTTTGTCTGAGCTATATCAAGTTGTAGACTTAGAATATGGGAGTCACTATCAGCCAAGGGGCCATAGAGGGAGTCTCCTATCGGTTTGTGGACTCTTGGCAAAGGCCATGACGACCTAAGGACCTCAGGGAGGTAATCCATCATGCATACCACTTAGATATCATGCATAGTAGCTCAAGGAGCAAGGGAAGCTCGAGCACAAGCTTAAGGTAAGGCCATGGTCATCTTCAACCTTGGTTGATGTATGATTTCAGGTTATAATATTCCTCTCTTTTCTTCTTCACTAATTTATTAACTATGGTGATTCCTTGTATATGGAGGATTTGTGAATGAGTCTTGGACCTTGGATAAGCTCATCTTCAACCTTAGGAACGTGAAGCTTTAGATCTTGGAGCTTTGAAGTTGTTCATAAGGCGGGTTATATAACTTGAACCCAACTATGTTATTACTCACCTCCAATATTGTTGAACTTGATAATCTACTTTCAATTTCGAATCCCTTTGATTGATTGATGTTCCTTTGAGTTTCAAAAGTATCTTAGGACTATTGTCCATGATCTAGAACTGTAAGAACAAGAAACTAGAGGTTGATGATGATGACATCATCAAGGCCTAACCTGATATGGGTTGAAGCACCTCTAAATCTTATATGATGGAATGAACACACCATTAACTCGATATGGCAATGAGTAGGTACCTCTTGCCCGATATGATGATGAAGTGCATACCTCATGCACAATATGTTATTAAGCAAATACTATGTACACGATATGAGATCAAGTCATGCACCTATGCACGATAGGGAACCAAGCATGAAATCCAACCCGATATACTAAAACCCTAGAAGATAAGTTACCCGACATGTTGATATGAGCATACTATAAACATGATATGATGAGGAGTGTATACCTCATAGGCGGTGTGAGTGAAACCTATATACACCATGAGCAAGATATAGGGTCAAGGATTTACCTCCTTCACGATATGGTGTTAGGACTATACCCTAACCCGATATGGGTTAAAAACCTTAGAAGGTGATAAGGAGTCCGATAATGGAATCCAAGATGAAGGGTAACTCGATATAGTAGTGAGTGATATCACATGAATGATAAAAGTGATACCTACATATACCTTATGCATGATAGGATGACAAGTCCATATCCCATGTATTAAATGGTGTCAAATGGATGATATAGCTTATATAGTGTGAAAACCCTAGATTATGGAATAAAACCCGACACACCTCTATTGGTTTGTGATGGGTTGTTTTAAATAACTCAACTAGATATCTATCTTGTTGTTCAAATATATGATGGGACTGATCCTTGGAAGGAATAAAAGGATATGAAAATAATGACTAACTTAAAATGGAAATCCGATATGGAATCCAACATGGAAATCAGATATGGAATCCAACATGGAAACCCGATATGGAATCTGACATGAAAACTTGATATGGAATCCAACAAAGAAACTTGTGACGACCCGAAACAAATCAAGCCATCATGAGTAAATAATTATAGAATTACCATAAACAACGGATTAACAAAAATCACTAAGAATTAAAACCATTTTTGCAAGGAGATCCAGTACCAGGAAACTCTTATTGAGAGATCCAAAACTTATATATATCATGGTTCACATAGTACATACACTGTTTCATCTCATCTCGAGGACAACATATAACTGTTTTCTTTGTCAAAACATATACTGATGTAACATAAAACCTCGAGGCATACAACCCAAAATCTCAAATCATTCATGAAACCATTACGTACTGACTCCAAGGACCTGAGAATACATAGATGACATATAGAACTTCGATCTTCAAAATACGACAGACAGTATACTCAACCTAAGCTGTTACTACTGTCCCAGGTGTTGTTCTCCCTCTACAGTAAGGTTTCTACCTCCTCTTGTACGTCCACCTAAAAATTGTGGATCCCATAGGCTGAGACAATTGTCCCAGCGAGAGATATAACTCTCCGCCTACTATATTATTATCAAGGTTAAGTAGTATAAAACTGAGCAAAGGTTCTTTTGTATTAATAAGAAGGATTAATCACTGTTATCAATAGAATAGAGTAATCATTTTTTTAAAAAAATAATGCATATATCTATGGTAGAGTAATAATTCATCTATTCACTATAAAAGGAAATATAAAGAAACATGAATAACATCTATTCAACTAAGATGTATAAGTAGAGTTTACATCTATTTCGAGGATCGAATATGGAAGACATTGGTTGATATACATTCTTTTTATACATATTAGTTGCATAGATGTTATTCATGTTTCTTTATCTTCCTTGTATAGTGAATAGATGATTTATTGCTCTACCATAGATAGATGCATTGTTTTTTTAGAGAAGAGATTACTCTGTTCTTCTTATAATAGTGATTAATCCTACTTGCTAATATAAAAGAACCTCTGCTCAATTTTATACTGCTTAACTGTGATAATAATATCGTCGGTGGAGAGTTATATCTCTCACTAGGACAATTGTCTCACCCTATTTGATCCACAATTTTTAGGTAGACGTGCACGAGGAGGTAGAGACCTTACGGTAGAGGGAGAACAATAGCTGGGACAACAGTAATAGCTCAAGTTGAGTTACTATTTGTCATGTAGATAGAAGTCCTATGTGTCGTCTCTGTATTCTTAGGTCCTTGGAGTCAGTACATAATGGTTTCATGAACGATCTGAGATTTTAGCTTGTATACCTCGAGGTTTTATGTTTCTTCAATATATGTTTTGACAGAGCAACTATTATATGTGGTCCTCGAAATGAGATGAAACAATGTATGTGCAATGTGAATCATGATATGTATAATTTTTTGATCTCTCAGTGAGAGTTTCCTAGTATTGGATCTCCTTACAAATTGGTTTTAATTCTTAGTGATTTTTGTTAATCCGTTGTGTATGGTAATTCTGCAATTATTTACTGGTGATGGCTTGATTTGTTTCGGGTCGTCACAATAACTCTAACTATTTCCCTTGTTATTATAACATGTATTATACCATTTGTGCTAGGCTCCATGAAACAAGTGTTGGGGAAATGCTGAGAGGAAAGCCACCAGGACAATACAATCATCACATAGAAGATCCAGTCACCACTGCTCCATGGTGGACCACACATTCATCAGGCCTTCGATGTTAAATAGGGCGCTTGTTCGGATACAATCCAACATGTTTATTCCCTCCATTCCAAATTTAACTTTTTCTCAGGATGAGTGAAATTTTAAGTTCAAGGTTGATGTGGATGGTATGTTGTAATTCCATCCAATGTTTCTTCTTTCTCTAGAATTTATCATGTTATGTAGCTTTTTAGCTTTATAGTTTAGTGTTTAACTAAAATTTTCAAAAATGTCTCTTTTTTCCTTTGTATGAGATATGGCCCTTTTTTAGTCGACCAGTTATTTGATATGCTTGTAGTCAATGTATCCCCTTACTTTAAGTGAATCTCTTTCAAATTTATCATAACACCATTTTTGCTAAAAAGCACATGTCATCTAATACCTCAATTAGCACTTTAACTCGAAAAAATCGGCAAGCTTGAATGGAGAGACATGAACTAAAAAATAATGTGTCATCATTAGAACTATGGAATAAGCTTGTAAAGTTATAGGTTTCTGGTTGTTTTAGAATGTTACAATGGTCTAAACTCATGTTATAATACTCCCAAGGCACCGCAATTCAGAAAAAGAACAAAAAGGCACAAGATCGATCTCTTCTATACTTCTTCCACCACCTTTGTATCTCTCCATCCACCGTAAAAAAAGAAATCAAAAGAGAAGAAAATGTGTCAAACTCAAAGTTTGTGGTGGAACACCCCCTCTTCCCTTATATCACTTCTTCCATACCCCTCATAAATTTAATAGGGGCATACCACCAAAAAAAAGATGTTGAAGTGAACATCAAAATATGCCCTCTATGTAACTGTAAACAAAAAATAAAAAGGTTTAAAATTGAATAGAGGAGAATGCCTCCGTCCATACCTCCTTTCACTCCATTTTTATGCCCAGGGAAATTTACATGACCCCAAAAGTATCAAACATTGAACCCTAGTTTTGAGAAACCCTTTTTAAGACTATGTGGAAGAACCAATAATTGAAGGGGTATAACATTTAATTCCTTGGAAGTTTCCAAATAGAAACAAGTTATGATGAGAAATTTGTATTATTATGGTTCTAGGAAATTAGGCTGCTTGGCCTTGAAAAAATGGTGAGAACAATATAGTTCTATGCGAGTGAGGTGAATAAGGTGTTAGTATAATTTGTTGGTTATCTATGATTCTATGGTGCTCTAGGACTAGAAACAAATAAGTTTGGGTTATTTTGATGAATGCATATTGATCTCCTTTTATTGCATTGTTTTTTTGTCATTTATTTATGCCTTTCTATCTTGTTTCCTTCAATTTTAGGAATTAATTGCAATTTCCTTGATTTTTATCCTTTTATTAGAATGCTCATTGCTTTTGTCTTATTTTGTAGGTTTTTAAGCACTTTGTCACTCCTTAATCAAAGTCCAATATTACTTCATTCCCTTAAAGAACATGAAGAATAAAAGGTTGATTTCAGCCCATCCAAGGTGCAAGAAGGCCCATGACTAAGAGGCTGGAAAGCCTATCTCCAGCCTCCCATTTGATAAACTGACTCACCTAGTTGGCCGACTCATTTATAACAAATATCTCTTCCCAATAACTCTAGTCAACCGACTCATATCTCTCAATTGATCGACCTGAGGATATGGACTAGTCAAACTTGAAATTGGGAAGGCAATTCACTATGGATGAAACGTCCATCTCAAGGAACACAATTGAAGTCGGTTGACTGACTTCACTGTGGATGAAACGTCTTGCTCAAGGCATGTAGTTAAATCTAATTGACTGACTCATGTTCATCATTTGATCAACTGGTGATTAAAATCCATTCAACTTTTGAATCAAGAAAGCCATCAATGCAATTTATCTCAATCGACATACTTTCAGATGAATCAACAAATTAACGCTTGTTGATCGACACAAGTCTCTAAGACCGGTAGCTTCCACCACCAAGCCTTATTTATAGGATTTTCCCCCATCCTTTCTCCCTATAAAAGGAGGGGAACTCCAAAGAAAAAGGTATGCATATTTTCATACTCTAGCCTTGTTCTACTTTCATTTTCCTGAGTACTTCCCCCTTTGTCGGGATATGGGGAGTAGCCTCATGATTCCTCATATCTTATCATAGCAAGTGTAATCTCTTTGAAGATAATAATATATGTGTTTCTATCTGTTCAAATAACATGGAATGTGATATGATCGGTCGTTCTCCATGAAAGTTATAATCCATGATGATATGACCTTAGACTTGTGGGCCTGAACATTGGATAGAACTCATGTATACCTCAAAGAGACCAATGATGGGAAATGATGGGAATACATTATACAATTGAACTAAGATCTACAGAACATTGATGACCATCGGTTCGTGGATAGATTAATCCATGTGATATGATTTTGAAGAGGGAAGATCTTTGTGGTCCTAATATACAAATATCCAAAAGCATATCAAAAGTGTCTAACATAACAATGGGGTTTGTGCTGGGGAAACCCTGACTTTCACAATGTCATAAAATTTGATTTAATCTTAATTGTTTAATTTATCCACTCTTTATTCTCTTTGCAACTTATTTTCACTTCCTGCAAAAATTTCAATTCTCTTCATTTCAACTGAGATATGATATCTCAAAGTCAAGACAAGCGGATATGATATCTCAAAGGAATTTTTCTAGTTCATATGGTAGAGAGAGATTCGGTGGGACCCCATGTGCTCAAGTTGATTGTATATGTGGAGAACCTAATGAGAGTGGGATTTCCCTTAGGCCATGAGTTGGCCACGGATGTGATTCTACAGTTATTTCCAGAATAAAATAGCCATTTTGTCATGAACTACAACATGAACAATTTTGATAAGTCATTACGAGAATTGCTTAGCATATTGAAAACTGCTAAAATTCAAATGAAGAAGGAGAATCCTAAATCTATAATGATGATCAGTAGAGGAAAAGGAAAGTCCAAGGAAATGGAAAGTCCAAAAAGAGTTCTAAATCCGGTCAGAAACCCAACTTTTTTACACTTAAAGCAAAGGAAGGAGTAAATAAGAAAGGGAAGTGTCATCATTGTAACCTTCTTGGACATTGGAAAAGAAATTGTCATCTTTATGTAAAGGAACTTAGGAAGAAGAAGAAGATAGAAAAATCCACTTCTAGATCAGTGAAGAAGTAAGCTAGATAAGTGGAACTGCACAAAGAAAGAATTGTTTCCACTCCAAATGAAACATGTCATTTGTCTTAGCCCAATGGGTATGTAATAGAATAGTGAATTGCTATTATGTTCTTGCCATGAATAGAAACGTCATATTTATATCTTGTTTAGATAAGAGTGAATTTCATATCATGAATGATTGATGAATAATTTCAAAGATAAGATCATTTAAGGCAATGTCCCAATGTCTCATAGTCTATACTCAATAGTTCTAGAGACAAATATGTATAATATACATATTGAATGACTCGATGACTCAAACAATATATACCTATAGAATAATTGTCCAGGTCACATACATAAAGAATACATTTCTAGAATCCATAGGTATGGTCCTCTAGACTCTTTTGGATTCAAACAATAGAGATATGTGAGTCTTTATTGTTAGGCAAGATGACAAAAGCTCCTTTCATTAGAAACAATGAGAGAGTGAGTGATGTATTAGGACTCATACATACTAATATATGTAGACCTTTTAGAACAATTTCTAAAGTTGGTTACTAGTAACCAAACACTTCGTTATGATCGATATGGAGAATACTTGAACCAAGAGGGTGAGGACCTTCTATGAGACTGTGATATTGTATGACAATGGACTCCACATGAAACATAATGATGTATCATAAAGAAGGGAATCATACCATGTTATGACCATCAATAAGTCTAGTTAATCATCTAACTTTCTTCAAGGAATATGCTTTATAAACTGCAATGTTTACACTATGTCATGTACCATCTAAATTGGTTCAAAAGACACCATATGAGATATGGATTGCAATGCGTCTCGACATGTCTTTTATCAAGATTTGAGGATGTAAAGCTTATAAGAAAACAACTTCTTGAAAAGTGTGGTCCCAAATGTTATTTTGTTGAATATCCTAAGGAAACCAGAGGATACTACTTTTATATTCCATCGAACAACAAAGTGCTTGTTTTCTTGAGGGTTGTTATTCCCAAAGGAATCAGTGGGAGAAAATTAGAACTCAAAAAGTTAGAGACCAAAAAGAAAACATTGAACCTATATAGGTATAGTGGGAACAAGGAGAATCACATTTTTTTGTGGAATCTCAAGTTCCTCATATAATAGAAGGACCTCATAGATCTAGTAGGACACACCTTGATCCTGAAAGATTAGGATATATTATGACTCAAGAAGGTGGTGAGTTGGTCATAGATGATGAGGAAACAACCTAACTAGAAGTTATTGAGGGATAAACGTTTGAGAAATTGCTTGAGACCATTGGATATATAAGATGGACTCCATGTACACCAATAAGGTATGACCTTGAAGGATTCACCTAAAGGGGTAAAACCCATAGGGTGCAAGTGGTTCTTCAAGAAGAAGACCGACATGCATAGTAATGTACAAATCTATAAGGGAAAATAGGTTGAAAAAGGTCTCAAAAAAGTTCAAGGTGTTAACATGACAAAATCTTTTCACCGGTTTCCCAGGTTAAACCCATCAAGATCATGCTTGCCATTACAACTTATTATGACTATGAGATTTGGAAGATGGATGTTAAAACTGCATTCCTTAATATTAATATTCATGAGGATGTGTGCATGACACAACCTGAAAGTTTTATAAATACAAATTATGCAAATAAAGTCTATAAGCTACAAAGCTCAATCTATGGATTGAATCAAGAATCTCAGAGTTGGATTATTTGAATTGACAAGATAGTCAAAGAGTTTGACTTTAGTCAAAATGAAGATGAAACCTATGTTTACAAAATGTTAGTGGGAGCATATATGTATTCCACATATTGATGGGGAATGATATCCTTATCCTACAAATGTTAGAAAATGGCTGGGAAAGTACCTTCTCTATGAAGGATTTCAGTGAAGTATCCTATGTATTAGGAACTAAGATCTATAAATATAGATCTAGAAGGCTTGTTGACCTAAGTAAGAGCACATACATTGGGGAGATGTTGAAAGCGTTGAACATGCATGAATCAATGAGAGATAATTTGTCAGTGTTCCATGGAATTAGTCTCTCAAGAGCCCAATGTCCCAATACATGTGAAAAACAGGAACAAAAGAGTAAGATGTCATATGCAACCTTCACTGGATCTATCATGTATGCAATATTATGTACTCCTCTCATTATCTCGTACGCACTAGACATGATGAGAGAATATCAATCAGATCTTAGTGAAGGTTACAAGACTGCCATGAAAAACATCCTTAACCACTTGAGAAGCACTAAGGATCAGTTCATTTTTTATGGTAATAAGGAAGAGTTGGGTGTAAGGGGTTACACCAATACAAACTTCCAAATTGAAAACGAAGATTAATGATCATTAATCCAAATTTGTGTTTGACCTTAAAATAGAACTATAAGATGAAAACGTTTTGAGCAAGACATAGTTGTTGTTTCTACAATAGAAATTGAGTATCTTGTTGTTTAGAACACAACTAAAATAATTGTACAGATCAAGAACATCATTTGAACTTGGGGAGGTTCCAACCATTGATGATATAATAGAAATAATGTGACAACATTTGGAAAAGGAACTTAGATGGCGTACTACGACTTTTCCATATCATACTATAGATTGTACAATGAGGAGATGTGAAGACTTGAAAAGTACCAACTAGAAGATCTTGCTAACCCACCACAAAAGTACTTGCATAATAGAAACATGATGTAAATGTTAAGATCACTTGAAATAAGATTGTTAGGTTATTGGATTTAAGTGCAAGTGGGAGTGTGTTGGTATTTAAGCCCAAAGAGCCAATCATTTGATGATTGTAATGGGGCATCATATACTTGATTTGATAGTAATAAATGTAACTCTATTTATTGTGATTGTTTTTTTCATGAAATGAGGATAAAAACATGATACATTTCTAAACAAAGATGTTACTCAATGAAATATGTCTTCAGGTTGAGGACCTGAAGAATGAGATCATATGTATGATAAGAGTATATACATTCTTGTCATGTCCCTAGTTAGATTTTACTATGGAAGGATAATAGATGAAAATAATGCATAAGACTAGAATGTGTGTTGACTGATAACAGAGTCTCATTAGTCATGATATAGTATATCAAGTCAAACACATAGGTACTTGTTAAAGAATAATGTATCGGAAAAAACCACCTTGAGAGTGATACATGGATAACATGGAACTGTAGTCACAATAATTTCTGAATGTGATAGTGGTGATTGTGGTTCTTAGGCTTGAAGTCACTACACTCATTAAGAATTCATTCAATGAACTTTGACACCATCCAATGTGACCTTGAATAAGGGTTGGCATAAAGGTGGTGCTTGGGTACATTGTGACACATGGGGATTGACTGTAAATGATGTAGATAGGATTTGTCCCTCCTATAGGAGTTGATATACTGGTCACTTGATAAGAGAGACTGAGAAATGTATGGTCATAGTCGTGTATATCAATATGTAATATTTGAGCTCACATGCATCATATATAGTATTCTCTAATTCAAGGAACATGGACTGGATATTAAGCGGATGACAATTGCATGCCTCAAGTTCAATGTGGATATCATAGACAAGAACTATATGATCACTGTAACATAGATCATGGATATTAGGTTGAAGTTTTTCACCAACTTTCTAATTACTTGGGTAAGAATGATCTGTTACTAGATACCTCTCATTGTTTGTAATGTCATAATCTAGTTAGAGATTTTCACTGCCAATATAATTTGGGACCTATAGGGTAACACACATAAGATTCATATAGAATAGGAGTTTACCAATGAATAAGGTTTGACTTGATTACTAAAGTGTTTGGGTAATCAACAGAAACAACTCTAGTTGACATTTGTTTGACTGGAGTGTCCAGTCAATCGACTGGGAATTCTAGTCGATAGATTGGAGTGTCCAGTTGACCAACTGGATAGCCCATTCGACCGACCAGATATCCCATTCGACTGACTAGATAGCCCAATCGACTGATTGGACGATCAGTAGAATTGGATCAAGGATTTATGATGAAGTCATGATGTGTATTAATGATTGCATTGAAATCTAATATGTTTGTGAATAGGAACAATAGTCAATCAATCGACTAGAGTGCCCAGTTAATTGACTGGCATGCTAGTCCATTGGCGAGAGTGTCCAGTCAACTAACTGGTGATTCATAGTAGCAAAAAATTAATGAAATCCTTCTCCTCGTGCCCTCAAGTTTGTGTAAGGTGATGCACTAAGTTTTAGTTTTTTTCACAGGCTAATTTTCCATGTATTTTGTGCATAGTTTCTCATTTTGATATAATTTATGCATTGTTCATCATTATTATCCTGTGAAACACTATTAAATCAATTAATATGTATTTTCACTAAATCATGTTTAGGTATCAATTTTTATTCAGACTTATGTTGGTTTTTCCTCATTTCAAGAAACTTGAGCACTTCTCAGTACCACTGACTTTCAAGTTGGTTGTATCGGCAATGTATCGGTGGTAGCAAATTTTGCATCTAGAACAAGTCAGAGACAACTTGATTTTATTGACATACAAGTTAGTGGTACAACTTAAGGGTTTCAAGTCAGCCGACAACTCGGTGCCACCAACTTTCCAGTTGGTGGTACCGATTTTTTACAATCAGTGCAGACTAAAGATCACGACTGATCTGATGGGTAGGACCTAATGAAAACATGACTCCAACTTATGACATAAGGGGAGTTCGGATAAAGGAGGGAATCACATTTTATCACATTTCAATAGAGCACAAAGTTGAGAGAAGAGGAGAAAAAGGAGACAACTACGTATTGGGTGATTCAGGCACCTCTAGGAAGTGGATTTGTAGCTAGGACTCTACATAATGGGACACTCACCAGAGGGTATCATCCATACCGGTTTTTCCTAGGCTTTTCATTATATTTCCTACTATTTAACTCTCTATATCTCTCTTTCTCTATGTCTTTATAGATAGCAATCATACATGGATAATTCCCGTATTCCTTAGGACATATGAGTAGCCTGGTTTTGCACTATAATTGACACTATGATATATATATATATATATATATATATATATATATATATATATATATATTCTTAAATGATGGACATAAATTTTTGGCTCCTTAATGAATTGAATGTGCTTCATCACCACGCTCAATTGTTTAGACCATTTATTTCTTTGAGAGAGGGGTTAAGGGTTAGATAAGTCATATATTTATGTAGCTACTATCATGCTGCGGGAGAGGGCTTACGACTGTAAAAGGGAATATAATCTTTAGATTTCACTATTTTTCCTAGTCAAATCATAATTCTCTATGAAAGTGGGATTTGTTTTAGTATAGGTAGTGTAAAATGATGTGGGAGTGGGTAATAGTTTCTACAGGTCTCGTTGTCCAAGGTTAAGGATAAATAATTATTAATTAAATGGGGTCAATTGCAATGAGAATTATGGTGCAACTGTAACCCTATGGAATCCATTCATTTGTTATCAAATTCCACTTAATTTACATTTCAATTATTCCAATTAGTTATAATCAAACAATCAATCACCTTTTTCTTAGGCCTAGTTTATTAGGTTATAGTTAGTAGCAGTCTCTGGAGTACGTTTCTAGAGTCTGACTTTCAAGCCTCATAGGCCTATACTCCTCGATGTGTACACTTGTCTTTTTGCATGCATAGTTTAGGCATGTCAAGTTTTTGACGTCATTGTTGGGAAAATGGCAAATTCGACGCTATGACTGATGTGACCAGCTACTCAAGGTCATTTCTTTTTTTTTATTTACATTACAATTTTTTCTTTGAAATTGAGTGAAATTTAATAATTTTCCTTTATCACTTCACTTGCATTCTCTGTTCTCGCATTCCCATTAAGTTTTAGGTACTAGTGCATAGTTCACACTCGAACTAAATATTACGGAGAGTGTACTCCATCCATTGAAGATTAGGACAAAACATTTGGCAAGACACAAGAGTTTGGGGCTTCAGCTGAGAAGCTCATCCAAACCCCACCACCTCAGGTGGAGCAAGAATAGGAAGTAGACATGGACCCAAATCATGAAGAACTTGTCGAGAAGGGCATGAAGAATAGACCGTCTTGGAGCAGATTAAAGCAGCATCAACCACAGATCAACTAGGTCCAATCAAAAAGTAGGAAATCAATGCTTGCAATCAAGATAGATCATGGTATGGTGGCATTAATCAAATTATAGTCATTCCACAACCACTGTATGGAGGACCCAATGGCGCATATCAACATCTTTTTGGAAACCTATGATATGTTGAAGCTCGACAAGGTCCCAACTATAACGATATAGTTGAATCTATTCTCTTACTCACTATCAAACTAGACAAAATCATTGTTTCTTAGCCTTCCTCCATAATTAGTAAAGACATGGGATGAAATGATAGATGTCTTATTTGAGCGGTACTTTCCACCCCAAATGACCAATGAATTGGTTGGAAAGATCCACAACTTCAAGTAGTATGATAAATAGCCATATTCTAAAGCCTAGGAATGATCTTAGAACATGCTCAGGAAGGTCCCTCATCATGGGTTGATTTACATGGGCAAGCAAAGATGTTCTATGATGGACTACATAAAGGGGAGAGGAGTAGTAAGGATAGCATAGAAGTAGGTTGCTTCCAAGAAAATAAATATAACATGTGTCTTGAGATCCTAAAGAACATGATCAAGAATCAATCATGAGGGGTAGGAGTGAGAAGCACCAAAAACAATGAAAAGTGCTTAGAATCAAGGGAGTTCACATAACTCAAAGCCCAGATGGATAGACTCACAAGAAAACTTGAGAAAAAATATGGCACCTCATTTGGAGGTGAAGAGGAGAAGTGCATGTACCTACATCAGCAATATCGACAAGTAAGGGTCCAAGTAAGATAGATAAAATTTAAGACATGTTTGATAGGCTAGTCCGAGAAGGAGGCCTTACTGAACCAAACAAAAAGGGTATGGAAAAATCAAGGAACTTAGATGCTATATATTCAAAATCACTTTTCTCAACTAGCAGTAGAGGTGGCATCTCTTAAGAATCCCATTTAGTAGGGATTTCTTGGGAACACAGAGACAACTCATCAACATTATCAAGTAAACTTTGTCTCTATTCTCAAGGAATCAAAGCACGTAATTGAGGAGCCACCAGATCAACACATTCCAAATTTGGATTGGGTGTATGTGCCAAAAGTTCCATTCCCCCACGGACTATGTGAAAGATTAGGAGGATCAGAAAGCCAGTGCATTATGCTCAGACATGCACCTCAGTAGTTACAGGTTCAACAATAAGTGATAAGGACATCCAATCTTCAGCGGCTTATCAGAACAAGGAAATTCATGATTCCATAATTGTTTTTTCTAGGCCCCTATTTCTAGAAAAGGTGGTGCCTATGAAACAAGAGCAGGTGAATTGTCTACTTCACAGTAAAGAAATCACAGTCAACAAGGAGGCATCTACAATTTAGAAGGAGCAACCACAATCATCCCATCCATAGGAGATGTTCCAGATTCTATCCTAGGAGGTGATGTTGAAGCAATCTTAGAGGAGGAGTTTCCTAATGTACCATACATTCCCCCACATAGGTGTACAAAGAAGCCACGTGTTCCATTACAAATAGTTTGAAGCTGAGAAAGAAGGAAAGGCAATTCAAGAAATTCCTAGATATCTTCATAAAGCTCCACATCAGCATCCCATGCGTGGAGGCTATAGAACATATTCCTACATATGGGGAGATTCTTGAAGGATATCATTGATAAGAAAACATTGATAGAAGATACATATGTCTTTCATGTTGATTAAGTGGTGAGTGTGATTATCTAGGAAAGAATACCGATGAAAATAAAAGACCTAGGGTGTTCCTATATTCCTTGTTCCATAGGTAGAAAACATTTCTAGCAAGCACAATGTGATTTGGGGGTGAGCATAAATCCCATGCCTCTCTCCACCTATTAAAAGTTGGGATTGAAGAAACCAACCAAGATGTCCATGATAATCTAGTTGGTGGATATTTTGATTGTGAGGTGGTATGGGATATGTGAGGATGTGATGGTCAAAGTAGATAAGTTAATCTATCCCGTTTATTTTGTGGTCATGGATATGCATGAGATACATGGATTAGAGATGTTTTTAGGAAGGCCATTCCAAGATATGTATGATGTGATAATTTCCATGGGTAGAGGTCACTTGACGCTTAGGATAGATGATGACAAAGTGGAGTTCAGACTTCTGGATGAGTCTTCACAACCAACCTGTGACAAGCTTTGCTAAAAAAATCACATTATCAAGCCTGGGACATTAAACAAGGGCGCTTATGGGAGGCAACCCAATTTTATTTCTATCATTTACATTTTGTTAGCACATTTCATTGTAAAAAAATTATTTGTCTTATTAGAGGTTTAATTTATGTAAAAAGGTATCTTGATGCATTTGTTTAGTGTGCATGTAGAGTCAAAGTTGATATCAAAGACACCAGAGTAGGTACCAGTGACCTGGTAAAAATGTTCAACAAGGATTTTGGAAAAAGTCAATACCACTGACATACAATTTGGTGGTATCGAATCCATATAGGTTGAATTCTGCAACAAGTTGATACCACTTATTTTCTCAGAAAAATGACAAAGCTATAGGATAAGATGTCGATACCAGTAACACACAAGTTAGTGACACCGACTCATCCACCTCAAAAGAGGATGAAGGATGCCATATCTCGGTACCACTAATATACAAGTCAGTGGAACCAACATAGAAGGATAGACACCATCAGAATTGGATCCATAGAGGCCACTGGGAACATTCTAGCCACTATCACCACCATTATGAGCTCACAGTAATCCCCTTCCACCTCTTTGTTTGAATTCTGGCTACCCAAACATAGTCAAGCTCAAGCTTAGGGAAGTGATGGAATGAATTTATGTATTTTATCTTTTATCATGTTTTAGTTTTTAATTATTGCAAGTATAGGATCCACAACTATAGTGTAATAGTGGATCTTAATTACATTATTTCAGCTATCATCTTAGACAAATGTGTTTTGTGCCTTTGCAATTAAAAATTAAGAAATATTTTTTTAATGATCACATATCTTAAGCTTAATTTGCAGTCTAATTCAATACCATCCAGAGGAAGTGTATGGGTTAGTCAGCTTTTGGACATGTACTATGAATGAAAATTTTAATTTTTCCAAGATTTGTGTATGATGATGGGGTTTGATCCCAAACTGACCAAACAAGTAAGAAGACCTTAAATGGGAATTTTAGAAATAAACGCTAAGGTGACCTATACACAGGCTGATAGAAGAGGGACATATCATGGTTTAACACATGCATTTTCCCTTAATCATGTGATACAACCCTTTTTTTATGACATTTCATTCACCACTTTAAGTTGATCAAGTAACCTGAATTGTTTTCACTGGACTTCATTTCATAGCATAATAGGTGGAATGATATCTAGTTTTTTTAATTACATTTGTTTAATAAAACAAAAAATAATTATAGAGATGTGCATAACAATTAGCTGGATATAAATTTTATGAAGATTGCATTCTCTTTATGCTTCATTCTTTCATCATGTATCTATCTATCTTTCTCCTCAAATATGTTGCAAGTATACACATTTGCATCCCTCCCAAATGAAAAGAAGAATAAAAAAACATCTATATGTTGAAGAAAATATTGAGCATAAGATCAAATCATGCTTAAAGTAAAAAAGAGAAATCAAATAAATAGGGAGGAAAGGATGCCTTGAACTCAAATCTAAAAATTATTCAAGGAGAAGTGAAAATAGTTACATGTATGTATTCTTTAATCCCACTCTCCTAAATTAAATGGTACGTTCAGTGCCCTCATCATTCCACCACAATAGTAGGAATTAGGAACCATGCATTTCTCATTTCCTTCATGCTATAGGTTCATCATGTTTTGTTTTTTCATAAATGATTCAGATATTACTTGTGATTTCGTATTCATAGCCACATATATTAATTCCACCCATTGCTCTTTATGGTAGGCCACATATATGATGGATCCCCTCATTTATTTCTACATGGGAAACTACTTCCAACATAGTTAGGTAGGTATATAAGAGAGATATAGATATAGAATCACATGATGCACCAATCGGATGCCTTATTGGCTAGTACATTAATTACTCTATTGATAGTATTAATTGATCTAAGGGTGGACATCTTTAATGAACATTTTTAGTCACTACAGAGTCATCATTTGTTCTTTGGTTTGTAAGGGTTGGTTTTGGACCGTCGGACAGGGTTATTTGAGAAATATAGTTCATATTGTTTGTCCTCTTGCTGAATTATCGTAGTGTAGTTGGAGGGCGAGCAAAATTCAAGTTTAGGGGATTTTGTTACACTAAGTTTTAGTTACATTTTGCAAGCTATTTTTCCATGTATTCGGTGCATAATTGCTATTTTGTTATGCATTGCTTATCATTATTAGCTTGTGAAACACTATTGCTTCAATTAATAAGTATTTTTCACCAAATTATGTTAAATTATCAATTTTTATTTGGAGTTATGTTGGTTTTTCCTCAATATTCAAAATTGATCATTTTTAGTACAACTCAATACCACCAACTTTGGTATTGGTGGTATTGACGTTGTGTAGAAATCCAACAGGGAAGCTAGAGAAAACTAAGTTTCACCGACATTCAAGTCAGTGGTATTAACAATGCCTTAGTCCGACCAACATCCTAGTCAGTGGTACTAACTCTTACACCTAGAACAAGTCAGAGACAACTCGGTGCTATCGACATATACGTCAATGGTACTGAAACTTAAGGGTTTTGAGTCATTCAACAACTCAGTTCCAATTATTTTCCAGTTGGTGATACTAACTTTTCACGAATAGTGAATATTAAAGATCATGACAGATTTGACGTCTGGGACTTCATGATGGCCTGATTCCCACTTATTACCAAAGGGTAGTTCTGTCAAAGGAGGGGATCATGTTCTATCACATTGCAACTAAGCACGGAGCTGAGAGAGGAGGAGACAAAGGAGATGACTATGTAAGAGATGGTTCAGGCACCTTTAGGAAGTGGATTTGAAGCTAGAACATTGTAGATCTAGATGCTCACCATCGGGGATCATTTAAACCAGTTTCTCTAGGGGTTTTCAGTATATTTTCCTATTTTTATCTCTTTTTCTATCTATTCCTCTATGTCTTTGTTGATAGAAATCATGCAAGGGACTTAGGAGTAGTCCAATTTTACATTATAAGAGTAGACATAAATCTATGGTTTATTAATAAGTTGCATGTGTTTGATCACCACACTCAAGTGTTTAGACTATTAATTACTTCAAGAGAGGGATTAAGGGTTGGATAAGTCATAGATTCACACATCTAATATTGTGCCTCGGGTGAGGGCATACGACTGTGAAGGGAATAACCTAGGGATGCCTCTAATGCTCCTATCTAAATCTTAAATTTCTATGTAAATGGGGTTTGTTTTAGTATAGATAGTGTATTACACTGCTAGAGTGGGTAATACTTGCTATAGGTTCCTTGGTCCAGAGTTAAGGATAAATGAGTATTGATAAATTGGGGTTAATTACAATACGAATTATGCTGAAAGTGTAATACTAAAGAATCCATTCATCTTTAATTTAGATTTCCTTAGGCCTAGATGATTAGAATATAGTTATTAGTATTCTCTGGATTGTGTCTTCTGAGTTTGACTTTAGGGCATCATAGTCCTATTACTACCTGATGAGTACACTTATATTTTTTCACACACAATTTAGGTGTGTTAGAAACCCTAACCCATCCAATCCTATATAAGGAGGGGTTGGCCAAGGCTCTTAGTACATGCACTCCTAATCTCAACGTTGTGGTAACATGAGATCTAGAGGCATCTTACCTATAAAATGGAGAAATAGTCAAAGGGGATAAAGTCGACTCTAGCATGTTGACAACACCAAGAGACAACTCCTTCCAGTCACTTCTAGAAGAATGACGAGGAGTTTTTGGTTGTCTGCATGGACTACATAGAGGCGTGGAGGTTGTTTCCATCATGCTAGGAGAACATTGTTAACCACTGTGTGTGGTGCTACACCAGGAGGCCACCCCCACCAACTGTTCGTGTTCTACTTGATAAAGAAGTACATTGTTGCAAGGATTGTTGTTGGACTTGATCCAAGAGTAGGTATATACCTTGAAATACTCCTTCCCAATATCATAGTTGTTGACACAAATCGATGTTTATGGGGAATATGGCTAGAATTTTTTTGTTTTTGCTACCATCTCTGTCGCCATATTTTCCTACATGTCTACCCACTTAAACCTAATGCTTCCCACAAGCATTTATACCACTTTACTCTCACTTAAACCCAGACACTCTAGAACCTCATAAAAGCCTTGATGATAGAGGGTTCATAGGTAAGCTCCCCATATCATTTATTTTTGGCATCTACTTTCACCTACCTCCTATCTTCCATCGTGTTTCACCTTTCACCTGAAACCCCAGATTTTAAGTATTTTAACCATTCCCTTCCACATTTCCATGCCACTCCACCTTGGATGAGGGGGGATCTCTCCTTGATGCTTTTGGAGAAGAACAAGTGGACATTTACTTTGAGATACATGGTAATTTTATGTCTTTATTATCCCTTTTGCATTTTCTCGTACAATGAGTAGCTTAGATATTTTAGTGTAGTTTACAAGTATGTAATTTTGATACCATGTCGGGAAACTATTAACAAAATACACCTTGATTTCATTGGCATATTCTTTATTATTTATTTTCTAATTTTGTATCTCTTCCTATGGTGATAGATGTATGAAAACACATAATATATATAAAGAAGGTTAATGAGAGTTTACAAGAGGAAAAGCTCCTAATACCAACTAGTGCATCCTTGATAGTTTTCTATATTCCTCATCTATCCTTATATTCTAACAACCTTTAAGTGTGAGATCTTCATATCTCATTGTGACTCCTTAATCCACTTAGAAAAGACCATGTTTAGAGGTTGGATGGAGATTAATAGGAGGTGAAACATCCTTCTCCTACACTCCACGTCACTCCTTGACACTAAGTAGATTTGGAGAGCCATTCCTTGAAACTTATAATATGATGATATTGATTGTACATTATCTCTTCCCTAGTCAATTGATCCCCATAAGGTTGGATACAAGGTGATAAGGACTAGTTCCCTTACATGTAACACCATATACCACTCATGGCCAATGACCTACCTAAATCGCACATCCAAAAAGGAGCAGATCTAGAGTAGGCAGACTCTTAAATTTATAACCCGACACTCAGGCCACCGTAACAATTATACAAGGTATGATGTAGTAAATTAGGGTCAATCCACAGGGACAAGAGTGGTAAGTACTAAGAAAGTAGAACCTCGACTTAAATACACTGAAGAAAGAGTTTGATAAGTTTTTTGTTCCTTACATAATGATCATATTTCAACCAACAAATAAGCAAAATAAGTAAAGCAAAGTAAGAAATAAAATAAGATAACAAGTAGAAGTAAAGAGTGGTAAAGTAAGTATCTAAGAAAAATATGAATCAGGTTTCACCAACTAAGATGTCTCTCCAAAATGCAATACCCACAGGCATAGCATACCCCTATAAATATTACAAGCAATCATAATATATGTCTATTCCTTCAACTCTTGAGCTTAGATTAGATATAGATTATAAGCTTTTCTCTCTCTCCCGAGATGAAAAACAAACAATTACAAAAATAACTATATGATCATAAGCGTAAGAATTCCAACATTCTCCTGCATTCATGAAACTCTGTAACACTTAGATAAGGTTCGCACTACTGTTTCAAGGCACCAACAATTAAACATTACAAATGGTAGCTAATAATTCAAGTAAAGAAATAAGAACAAGAGTATGGAGATAACCATTTCTAGGAGCATATAAATTCAAATGGATGCAAGTATATACATGTTGGGAGAGCCTTAGTGGCTAATCCCAACACAAGAAAGATGTTTATCCACTCATGGTAATGAGCAGCATTATAGATTGACAAATGATTATAGACATAAAGTACTACTGGAGACAAGAAATGAAGGAATGAAGGGAGGGGGAGTAATTTGAGCAAGGGAATCTAGGAGCTACAAGGTATGTCGATCAAGACCAATTGTTTGCCACAAGCAATGGTCAGGGCCTTCTACAAGACCTTGACACTCCAGTGATGTGGTTCTCCTCTCTATCCTCCCTCTGTCGAGGGGATTCTTTGAGTAGGTAGAAGGTCAGGCAAAGCAGCATTTAGGACTCGATGGACTTCTGTCCTTCTGGTCTAACAACCGATGGTGGTGGCAACGGTCGATGGAAAGCTTCTTCTCTGGTAGCACTTTGACATCGTTCCTTCATGATGCACGACCCCTCACTACATTCCTAAAGGTCTTCTATTTATAGGCCTCAGTCTAGTATCCTAGGTGCCCTTGGGAACACTACACTTGCATTGCAAGTCCTTCAAGTGTTTATCTCGGGGCATGTTCTTAATGGTCTTTAGTGACCGTACGGCTAGTGCTTCCATCGGTTGTCAGGTCTTCAAGCAGAGGTCGTCTATCATACTTTCGACTACCAATTTTAGGGTAGCCATCGATTGAGGATTTGTCTTACTATAGCCGATCCATCAGGTGTTAGGTTCTCATAACCATTCGTTTGTGGGTCGATGTGACCATCGCCTTATGGATCTATTCAACTATTAGCTGATGGATGATGGTGACATTGGATGGCGTCGCATGTTTACCATCGAGCATCGAACGATGGTAGCACATACTACCCATGGCATCCATCAGTTGGGAACTGATGGTTGTGCTGCTGACAGCTCCAAGGAATTCACGGATTGTGGAAATAGATGGAGGTCCTTCTCCATGGTGAAATGATCTGCTTCCTCAACCATCTACAACAAATGTTCTTGTTATCTTCAAGTGGGAGTATAAAGAGTATTAATGAGAAAAATGGTCGGAAGTGAGTGAGAACTCGCATAATAAGAGAAAATTAAAGGGTAAGTTAAGACATAAAATGTCCAAAAAAATGGATGTTATAAACCCCTCAAACTTAGAGTCTAGCATGTCCTTGGGGTAACATATAGATTCCAACATCGAGCAACTTCAAAGGGTTTTATTAAGTTATTGCTTTTGTGAGTGTGAAGAATTTGATAAGGTAATCTTTAAGTCAAAACATATGCATCATGTCTAGGGGTTTTCGATCCCAACACTTCCTCTCTTAGATTGAAGTTGTGTCACTTGTATTTCCTGCTACAACCTTCTTTCAAAAGAAGGGTTTCTCTGTCGTGATGCACCAGTGACCCTTTTCCAAGACGTACTTGCACAGGGTTCTGGATGAGGTAGCTTTCACACCCAACTATTATTTTTTTGGGTATCCTAGATATTGTGTGGGGGTGGATAACGATGTAGTGTTCCCTGCCTTCTTTAGGTTTTCCCAACAATGTTTTCTGTACTAAAGATAGGGTTGCCCAATGGGGCCCTGATGTAATGTCAAGTGCTTGTGTGAGGTTACCTTCATAATGTAGGTGTGTACAGGTTGGCTTCCAAACTCCACTACCAAGCACGAAATATATGCATTCTCGACTGCAGAGATACACCAGTTGGGTGAAGTCCTTTGACATCCTCCCAGGAACAACTCTCGTGATTATATTCCTCTTGACTTTCGTTTTGCACACATGCTTTGAGATGATAGGATTTCAAGGAAGTTTTGGGCCGCCAAGCCTCTTTTAATCCCAAGGTGGGGATTTTTGCACTAGATGGGGTATTTGTTTCCTCTTTTCCATGGTTATGTATTTTCCTACATGTACTTGGGAACAGGGTGTTCGACCATGATCATATTAGATCGAGTTCTCTTTACTTCAAAGGTTAATTTTGGGGAACCAAAATCCTTGTGCATTCTACATTATCTTGAGATAAGGATGACATTAATACATTCCTCACACTTGAATTTTTAGGTGGATTAAATAGCCTAAATCCATCATTCTTGAAATAATTACTCTAAGAGTTATACTAAAGACAAGTAAGCCTAAGAATGGCGGTTATGACTATTTCTAAGAAAATTGGATCCAAAATTTGCCTTTTTAAAAAATTTTGTGCATAAAGAGTTTTCTTCAAAAGATGAAAATATATACATGTGTAAAGTTCTGGTCAAAATTTGCCATTTTGGCAGTTCAAAAGTTTTCAAAATTTTAGTTAAGCAAGGAACAATTGAAAAATGATAGGAATTTGAAGTGTAGAGACATACCATGTTTGCCTATTGAGTCCCCCCAAACTTATCATCCACCTTGTCCCCAGGGTGTTATAGAAGGAGTTTGATCTAGAATAGGTAGGTTAGAGGTGGTCTTTCAATAGTACTCATTTGGAGGTTAAGATCTTCATCACGTATTGGCCTCAAAGATGGTGATAGTCATCATCTTAGTAGTTCTCCACTTTCTAGTTTGACATGGCTAGAATGTGCATCCAGAAGAGTACACAGAAACTGTAGTCATTAGACATCGGTTCTTGTTGCAGGCTCCTATTGCACCTTTTCAAACTTTAGATAATCTAGCATGCCACATCCATATGTTTTAATCAGCTCCACAATCTTGGTGGACATCTGGGCAGCTTTTTGCTCTATGAAGTTGTTAGCGGTTTTGTGATATGTTGTGTGTATCATGCTAAACATGGTGTCAGAATTCTTTTAGAAGATTGTTGTTGTGTGCTTAGTATCAACTGACAATAGCGCCCAATGCCCATCATGCATAATAGGTACAAATATCTTAGTACATTGTATTGGAGGTGATCAATTAGTCGCTATAGTTCACCTGACTCTTTCTTTAGGGTGATGTCCCCCACTTTTTCATAAGAGACCATGTACACATCTAGATGCTAGTCAACTAGAAGTAATTGGCATGTTTCCATAACATTCACAGTCATTTAACCTCTTGTTGTCAAGATATCTCGATGATCTGGTAATAGTATTTTCACATTTTCTCACTCAAATGTAGTAAAGAAATTGTCCTCCTACAGTTGTAGTTCATTTAATAGAAAAGTGACTTCTTCAACTGACAATGTGTAACATGCAACTTCATAAAAATTTTGAAAATGTGTATGATGACATATGTGGGTTCTTGCCCTTCTGCAAGCTTATTATCAGTTTCATCTTCTTCAGTGTGCACTTTTTCCCATTGTTCAGATTTTGTAACTAGGGTATTGGTTTCTTCCTTTTTGATCTCTGTGTCGGATGGGACATGGGGTTCTCCCTCCTAATGATTTTCTGATGTTGCTTCAATTTCCTATGGTATCACTCTCTGTTTAGGTGCAGAAGTAGTTGGAGAAGTTTCAATTTGAAGAGACGAAGCAATAGTTGTTGCAAATTTAGTTAGGGAGGTGGGCGAGATGGTGGGACTACTAGTCTTGCCGATCTTTCTTCACATGCGGAGGTTTCTGCTGCTTCTTTAAGTTCTCTCAGTTGTTCTCTCCAAGGGATTTTTATGGGTAAGGAAATTGGTGAATACATCCTTTGTTATATCTTCCATCTATGTGTCATAAAAGAATCACCCATCATGTATTATTTCCATGATGTATTTTACTCTTAGTGCATGGAAATGTTCAATGACAATATGCTCGATTGGGATTCCTCAATTGATGTCTTCTATCATTCTTAGTGCTATGAATGTACTGTCCCCTGAGTTTTGCTTTACTTGGGACATGTTGTAGTCGATGTAGATTTCTTTCCAATTAGGGCGATACCACCCGCTAACTCCTTATATTAGCTTCTTGATACGGGTTGGGACTTCCTCAATCATCCTCTGCTCTAGTTTTTCGAATATCATCCTTACGCAAGGTAGGTCTTTCACACTAAAGTTATACATGATGACTTTCCTTTCTGAAAGGTTAGCCATGCTCAGAATCCAGTGATTGCAAGCCTTGAATGGTAGAGTAATGAACTTTAAGGCTTTAGTTTTTTTCAGAGTTTCCTGAATTTCTTTGAATGAAGTCTCATTTGCACAACAACCATCAGTGTATCGGCCCTGAGGTGCACGTCTATATCCAATGGTGCTGCAGATGATGGTTCAACGGTGACTGGTTGTTGCCTTTTTGTAGTTGTCCTACTACTGGTATAGGTAGGTTCTTTCCTCTTCACCACTTCTACTCATAGTTGCAGGTTCTCTTGGTGTATATTGTCTCATTCTTTACATAGAATGGAAAGTTCATTCATCATTCCTACTAGAGCTTGCATAACCTACATTGGGTTCATGGCCAATTGCTGCATTTGTTGAGGTAGGCTATATATTGGTTGGATATCATTCGTTATCTTTTGTACCTATGATGTTAATGAAGACATGTTCACAGTGAGTTTAGATATATTTAGAGAGGAGGTAGAGACAATCTCATGGAGATTGTCGATATCCATCCCTATCTCCATGAAATTATTTGCAGTTGTTTCTGACGGAGCTCACTTCATGACCCACCTCATTTGACTTGGCATATTCTCTGTGATCTCCTGTCAGGAACTTGCTTTTCTCTGGTTATGTTCGCCCCTTTTTTGGGGCTTCTTCTCATGACTTCCTTCCTATCGATATGTTTGATGATTTATTTGCTCTGCTGCCAACCTATGCCTATTCAAGTTCTTTGTGGTGTGAGGTTGTACTTATCTTTGATTGTTCTTCTATTTCTAGAATGGGCACTTTCATTGTTGCTTCATTATGGATGGTTGTTTTTGGATTAGGTACCACAACCTATGGTATGGTGGTGACAGTGGGACTCTTCAAGATTTCTTTCTCAAATTCTTCCTAATATATAACTTTAGGTGCAAGAGATTTCTTTGTTTATGGTTGGGTGGTCAACCTTTTAGTGATGCATAGGATTACCTTCTTCCTTGTGCTTTGATTTGTGGCCACCTCTTTCAACTGCTTCTTTTGTTGTTCAGATAGCTTACTTATGCTCAGATTTTGTTGAATATCATTCTTGTAATTTCTTCTTCTTGGAATATGAGCTTGTCACAGTCATATTTGCTTAGCTCGGGGAGGGGTAGACAATTTTTGTCATATAGAATCTATAGGAGTATTTCTATTTTGACATTTCTAGAATGTTGGCTCTGGCATGGTACTTGGCGTCTACTAGGACATCTCCTTTGACCTTAGGGAATATTTCAGATTACTAGGATACCCTAGTCAGTGTGCAATGTAGGTGATTAGGCCTCCCATGTAGAAGTCACGGGGGCCCTCCAGTCTCACTTCCACCACTAGTTTATCGAACAAAATACTTCCTATATTTATGTCCTTCCCCTTCATCATACTCCATAGTACTTGGAGATCTAGCCTAGTCACATTGCATGTGTCTGATCTGAAAGTCAATGCGTTGGTGACGATCTTGTGCACTACCCTCATGAAGCCTGGGTGCATCATAGCAGCCTTGGACTTACTAGAATTGTGCATGCAATCCCCTGAAAGTTTCTCCCATGTTTTATCCATCAGGAATCCTCTTGCATCCTTGTCTCTGATTGCCTTGTTGGCTGGTTATGCTTGCTTGTTGGAGTCATTGAAGATCATGTTAAGCCATCTTTCATTCAAGATATACTCTTCCTTCATTATTCGAACATGTAACTTGTACTCCCCCCACACTCTGCCTTTTCATCACTTGTTACTGGTAATTTCATTAGAGAGGACATTGTTCGATCTAGGGCTCTAGAGGAAGGGGTGAATAGAGCTTTAAAATTCTCACAAGATAAGTTAGACCTTCAAATTATATCAATTAAAACCAATAGCTCAAGAGAAATTTGAAGTCCTAACTAAATAAGCATAGCAAGGATGAGAGAAATTGAAACAAGCACTTGGACAAGGTGGTTTAGAGTGGTTCCACTCTCCAAACTAGGAGAGAGTCAATCCACTACCTAGAGACGTCAACCTTTAGGACTTTACATTCTGTGTATACTTATATTCCATTCATAAGAGATACAAGGTGACCACCATACATCCAACAAATTACCTATTCAAGATAAGAGTCTTCCATCTACACAAGGACTTACTCACTTGATCAAAATGTCTTCAACCATCAACAAGGACTTACCCACACTTGGATCAAGTCTTTGGCCTTGAAGGAATTTGCCCACTCTTCATGAATCTTGGCCTTGCCCTTTTACTTCACATGGAGAAGATCTTCACCTCTTCTTCAACCTTGAAGAAGAACAACAACAACATCACCTTCACTTGGAGTATCTTGCTTCACCTTTTCTTCTTTGAAAAAATGGGTAGGGAATATGGAATGGAATGAGAGCTTTACAAGCACAAGGAAGTAGCTGTCTTACAACTAGCCTAACTCACTCATAATCACAAAATGCTATGTAAATGAGAGAGAGAAAGGGACTCAAGGAGTTACAACACACTCAACTATAGTAAGGACTTAGAATAGTATGAATGAGCAAACTTGTAATGAACTCCAAGGGGTTATATTTATAGCTAGGGGTGTTCCCTTGAGTTTGGGATCACTTAAGGGAAAAATATAGCCATTTTCCAAGTTACAATAGATCTATTCTCGCTCAAAACAACTCACCAACGATTATAATCACTTTTTCTGCATTTTCCATACAGTAAATTTGGTCGAGTTAGTTTCAATACAGATAACTTGACTGATCTACTAAGTGACAAAGCCAATTTTCAAACTATCAGTCGAGTTTGTTCTGGAAAACTTGACCGATGAGTCAAAATCAATTTTTCTTTGTTGATCAATTGGTTGAGTAAAGTGAGTGTGCAACTCGACCAATTGGTCTCTCCAAAAATCCATAACTGGATCGGTCGAGTTTCCTACTCGACTGATAAATACCTTGTGACAAACTTTTTAAATTGACTTTTGAGTGATCAAATGTTGGAATTAAGTGTTCCTAATTTTTTCTCATCTTAGTTACAAGTCATATCATCAATACTAGTGATTAAAAAAATCATCTACAGTCATTTGGAGTGATTTCCCAAATTGGACACTTGCATTGATTTTGACTTGAACTTGCACAAGCTAGGGCTTGTGTAATTTTATTCTTTTCATGTACCTAAATCCTGAAATCAATCTTGAACAAACATATTTGATACATAGCAATGGAATGGTTAAGTCATTATCAAAATATTAGCAATGTATAACTCTCAAGTCGACATTCTCCCCCTTTTTGACAATGACAAATCAATCCTCAATTATAGTGAAAAGGATATGTAATGTTATACCTTTTCCTTGTGAATTGCAGGGGGTTCATGATTTGAACAATGTGAAGTGATCCCCCTTAATCAATGCTTACTCTTACCTACATAGTTAGTCTATCTACACAAAGCAACATGGCATACTTACTATATGGTCCTTTAGCTAGTTGCATGATAAATCATATAATGAACAACAAAAGGATCACATAAGTAATAAAAGTAATATGGTTGAGCTTCAAAACATTGAACTTCTCTCCCCCTTTTGACATTATCAAAAATTAAGGGGTAGAACAGAAATGGGTCTTCTCCAAGCACAACCAAAAATACATCCACAACATGCAATCTCAAAGCATACACCAAATAGAGACTAGAGAAACATACAGATTAAGTCATAATCAAGATATGGTAAACATGACACCAAATCATGAGATATACTAAATCAAAGAGTAAGTGTACAAAGTATTAAGATTACAACCCAGAAAGCATTCTCTCAAAAACAACAACAAGCTAAAATGCTAAAAACTAGATGATAAAATAGTACAACTCAGACAATGTGTCCAGATGGTTTTAGTACAAAATAGCCTAGAAAGATATATATATATATATATATATATATATGATCAACATCTAGATAAAAAAAACTAGAAAATCTAAACATCTAGGTCATCTATGTCCACATCATCAACATCATCATCATAAGCTCTGGCTCGTAGTCATCATCTCTGTCTGAAGGTGCGGTAGAGACAACAACATCATCAGAGGCACCAGCAGAGCCATCAAAGACATCCTCATCATCATCATCCTCTTAAGCCTCCTCATCAACAACAACAACATCCTCATCAGCCTGGTTTGGCATCTCCTCATCAGTAAGGGAACCAAAGTCACGACTGGGCCAACGAGTATTCTACTCAACCCAAGACATGCCAAGAGCATGAAGCTCATTGGCTTCTAGGAAAAAGAACAGGAGTAACAAGACTAGCAAGTAGGGTGGCCAAGGGGCCAACTGTTAGAGGAAACACTCCATTGGTAGATCCACCAGTAGTAGAGGGTGTAGCAGCACAAAGCAGTAGGTGGAGGGGTTGGGTAAAAGTGATCATATGAATAGGATGCATAGTCACCTCCTAGGTAGGGCTGGTAGGAAGGATAAGGATGTGCACATGATAGGTTCATGTTAGACATGATGGCACAAGGTCCCGATGCATGTGCTCCTAAACCTGAAGGTTATATGCCTATTGATGCATCATGTAACCCATAAGGATTTCATTGGGTGCATGGAATGAGGCACAGGCAGGTCAAGTAGGATGAGGTGAAGGTGCACGGGTGGAGGTAGCAGTAGAGGCTCCATGTGTGGTAGAGGAGGGGATAGGCACATAATTCTAAAGTGTGGTCTCACTGATGCAAACTCCTTTCTAGGAAGGTTTGTAGTGAAAGTCATGGAAAAGAGATTTTCCAGTGGCAAGTTGAAAATGACCATATATCAGGGTTGGGTAGGGAGGTGGGTGCTACGGGTGTTCTTGCTTGAGCCAAAGTAGGTCAAATGGTGGAGAACATATCTTGCCCACTTGAATCCTATGTTCTTCAAGAGATAGTACATAATTACCGCAGTGTTTTCTACAATTTCAGTCTGATTTTTCTTCGGATGAATATTGTAGTAAATGAATAAGGAAAATATGTGGTTCTTGAGGTCTAAGGTGGTGGAGGGAAGGGTACGCTTCTTCCTATATGGGAATTGAGGCTTCTTCAAGAACTTATGAATATCAGGGAGAGTAAGATCATATTTCTTGTAGAAAGCCTCAGGCTCGGCTAGGTCAAAATACTCAGGGTAGTCCTTCCTCCAAGTGTTAGTCACTTCAGTTGCTGAAAACACTATGTTCAGGGTATCCTCAAAGACTTGGAATTTCTTCTTGGCGATCATGAAAGTGATGACTACTTGATTATTGGGTGGTGGTATGAGTGTGTCATAATTCCATTGCAAGTTTGCATAGAATTCATGAATAGCTTTTGTACTAGTTATGGAATTGTTGTAGCACAAGTGTTCGACACACAATGCAGAGATATGGTGATTGTATAACAACTCGGACACTCAATCAATAACCATTTATCTACAAGGGGGTGTCTGAAAAAAGGGAACAGATGGAAAAGCATTTCTAGGAAGGAGCTCATTGTACCTATTTAGAGCCTCATTGGAGACAAAGAATGTGTCATCAAAGGGTATGAGATGTGAGTTGGAAGACGATGATGGTTCTCCATATGGGGCCACCCTCTTTCTCTTGTTGGACACTATGGAGATGAAGTGGAGAGGATGAAGAGAGAATAAGCAAGAGAAACACCACCAAAACCCATCCACACTAGGGTTGATAGGAAAGAGGTAAAGGGAGGTCAAACTAGGGCTAGGGAGAGGAAGGTCGGGGCTAGGGTTGAGAGCTTGAGGGAGATAGAGGTTGGATCGGTCGATTTTTCTCTAGTTGAAGTCAGCCGAACCTAACTTATGTTTGCTCCAGCTCGGCCATCAGTTGAGTTTTGTGACTCGGAAACTCGGTCGATAGGCTGTTTAAAAAACTATCGGCCTCTGATCGGTTCAGTTGGCAACTCGACCGATGGTTCAATTGAACCAACACTAGAAATTCTAATTTCTAGCCATTAGAGTGCTAATTATATTTATTTTTCAAGTCCATTTTTCATTTTAAACATACGTAGGCCCATATCACTCATCATTGGATACTATTTTGCGATAAAACATGCATTTGTGAAAAATACCCAAAAATAAGAGAAAAACAAGGCAAAAGGAACATCAAAATTTGATTTTTAACATATTAGCAAGCCATGGTGATCAATACATAGGCAAAGCATATAGGATAGATGACAACTATCTACAAGGCATATCAGATTCATTCGAAGTAGTTATGAGCAGTTTATATCTAATAAAGTTAAATTGCTCTCTAGCTAGAGGTTTAGTGAAAATGTCCACCAATGGATTTTCTGTGTCCACATGCGTGATATAGATATTCTTTTTGGAAATGTGGTCATAAAAAAATGGTGAGGAACATCTATATGCTTAGCTCTACTATACAATATAAGATTATATGACAAGTTAATTGCATTATTATTATCACAATAGATAGGAGAAGCATCAAAATGAATGTTAACGTCTTAGAGCATTTACTTCATCCATAGGACCTGGGCACAACAAATCCCGACTACAATGTATTGAGCCTTGGTGGTTGATAGTGCCATTGTGCTCTATTTCTTAGAGAACCACGACACCAAGCATGGTCTTAGGAGAAATCAAGTGCCACTTTTGCACTTTCTATAAATCCAGCATCATGCGTAATCTGCATCACTATGAGTTGTAAGAGTAAAGTCCCTTGACTGTGGATACCATAGATCAAAATTTGGAATTTTATCCAAGTACCTTAAAATCCTCTTAACATCTATAAGATGTGATTTATTAGTACTTGATTGAAAGTGAGCACACAAGAAAACACTAAACATTATATCAAGTCTAGAGGTAGTTAAGTAAAGTAAACTTCTGATCATACCTCTATAGAGATTCTCATATACCTTCTCACCTTCTTCATACTTATCAAGTTTGATGGTGTTTAATATGGGCGTGTCCATCATCTTGGTGTTCTCCATTCCAAAGCTCTTTAGTAACTCACTTGTGTACTTGCCTTAGTTGATGAAGTTCCCATTATTAGTTTGCTTGATTTGAAAGCCGGGGAAGAATGTGATCTCACCCATCATACTCATCTCAAATTCACTCTACATAAGATCACTAAATTCTTTGCAAATATCAAGGTTAGTTTTGCCAAAAATGATATCATCAAAATATATTTGAATGATAAGAAAATTGTTAAAAGTGTGCTTTAGAAATAAGGTAGAATCTACATTGCCCATGATATACCCATGATCTAACAAAAAGTTCTTTAATTTCTCATACCAAGCTCAAGGTGCTTGTTTGAGTTCGTAGAGAGATTTTTGCAACAAATAAACATGGTTAGGTAAAGTATCATGTTCAAATCCTGGGGGTTGTGCAACATACACTTACTCCTCAATGGTACCATTCAAAAATGCACTTTTAACATCCATTTGATATAGAAGAAAGTTTAAGGAAGGCGAGATGGGTTTGGTCGGAAAATGGGTGCGGGTGGTGGTGCATTGTGAACCAAATCACACAACAGTAGTGGGTGCTGGCGAGGTCTAGGCCCGTGAAGAGCCATGAAAATCTTATGCTGGAATGTCCATGGTCTGGGCAGCCCTAGGACGGTTGACTCTCCTAGGAGGAGGTGTTGGAGAGAGATGCCCGACATAGTCTTTGTGATGGAGACTATGTGTAGAGGGAGGGACCAAGAGGAGGTAAGAAGGAGATGTGGGTACAATGTGGGGTTTGGAGTGGACAGCAGGGGGAGAGCTGGAGGTCTGGGTGTGTGGTGGAGAGGGGAGGATGTGTTGGTGAAGTCTTTTTCGGACCATCATATCAGTGCGGTGGTGGGAAGGGAGGGCAGCCAGGATTGCTTTTACTTTGTGGGGATTTATGGTTGGGCAGCAACTCATGAGCGTCACAACACTTGGAGGCTGATGGAGGAGCTTTGTACACAGACGACTTTGCCTATTGTCTTCGGCGGGGACTTCAATGAGATACTTTTTCAATCTGAGAAGCAAGGAGGTCAACCTAGGCATGAATGGCAGATGCAGAACTTCAGAGAGGCAATGGAGAGATGTCAGCTTGCTGATTTGGGATCCACTGGAAATAAATTCACATGGAAGAGGGGACAACAGGTAGACACGATGATTCTGGAAAGACTTGACAAGTTTTTGGCAGACAGGAAATGGTGTGATTTTTATAATATCAGAAAGGACAAAAACTTCCCTATTCTTAACTCGGATCATGGGCAGATTCTCTTATGGGCAGAGCACAGGAATCATGACGGTGGGCAGGTGGAGAAGCGGTTCAGATTTGAAACCTTCTGGTTATCTTCACTGGAATGCAAAGATGTCGTCACTCAGGCTTGGAACAGCAGCTATGATTTGGGCCTTAAAGGACAGACGGACTGCTACGCGGAAAATCTTGCTGGATGGGCGGCGGATAAATTTGGTAACATAAGAAGGAGACTTCAGCAGCTCGAGAAGAGACTTGGTTGTGCCCAAGATAAGCCACCATCTCATGACATGTTGCAATAATGTGAATCTTTAGGGAGAGAACTACAGGATTTACAGAGGTTGGAAGAGAGCTATTGGTTGGCTAGAGCTAGGACCAATGAGATGAGAGACGGAGACAGGAACACAAAATACTTTCATCATAAAGCTAGCCAAAGAAAGAGATGCAACACCATAGAAGGTCTCTTTAAGGAGGATATGGGAGTTGGCATACGGAGGAGGATTCCATTGCTGAAATTATTTTTTCTTATTTTAATTCCCTCTTTTCCAGCTCAAACCCTCACGGGATGGAGGAATTTCTTTATGGCATGCCTAGGGTGATTGTTGAATCTTCATTTTCAGATCTGGAAAAGGTTCCAACCGAGACAGAAGTTTGGAAAGCTCTTCAACAAATACATCCGAACAAAGCTCCCAGCCCGGATGGGATGAAGGCTATTTTCTACCAAAAATTTTGGGAGGTGATTAAAAGTAGTTTGATGGATTTTATTTCTAAATGTTGGAGAGGGGAGATTGGCCTGGCTGACATTAATGAAACTGATATAGTTCTCATTCCTAAGACAAATAGTCATGTCCGCCTGTCTGAATATAGACCTATCAGCTTGTGCAACATTTCATATAAGATTATTACTAAGGTCTTGGAAAATAGAATGAAACTGCTGATGAATGGGATTATCTCGGAGAATCAAAGTTCTTTCATAGAAGGGAGGATGATCGCCGACAAAGCCTTGGTGGCATATGAGCTATTTAATACCATGAAACACCGCAAGAAAGGAAGAGAGGGGCTTATGGCGCTTAAGCTGGACATGAGCAAGGCATATGACAAAGTTGAGTGGGTTTTTCTGGAGGGGGTTATGGAGAGAATGGGGCTGCCGTCTATTTGGTGAAGGAAGGTTATGGAGTGTGTTACAAGCGTATCCCACAAGTTCATCATCAATGGCAATAGGAGAGGGTCTGCAAAACCATCCAGAGGACTTCGCCAAGGTGATCCTATATCCCCTTACCTTTTTCTTTTTTGCACTGAAGCACTTTCTTTTTCTCTATCCAAAGCTGCACAGGTCAACAAAATACATGGGACAAGAATATGCAGAAGGGCACCATGGGTCACTCACCTTCTTTTCGCAGATGATAGCATTGTTTTTACAAGGGCTACCTCAGAAGAATGCTCCACTTTAGCTGAAATTTTCAGCCAATATGAGAGGGCATCCGGGCAGAAAATAAATTATGAGAAGACGGAGGTTTCCTTTAGTACAAACACCACTGGGAAGACCATTGGGCACCTGGAGAGGTGACCCCAGGAACCAAGCTCAAGATGGAGAAGGTGGCTTTATGTCCCTTGCAAGGACAAAACCCTAAGAGAGGGTAATCTAAGGTTTAGGGCAAAAGTAGTTGAGAATATCACATTGAAAGCATAATTTGGATTGTTAATAAATTATTTATGATAATTAGGATGTTAGAAACTGTTTGTGAAATTATGATTGTTTCCCACATACCAGTATAGAATATACTGATCGACATTTTGTTTGTCAGTGTTTTAGGTACAATTCTGAAAATGGAAAAACAGTAAATCAAAATATTGTGAAGATACAGTTAACCTGTGCAAGGAGGATTAGTTAGCTTATACTTTTTCTGTGGATAGAAGTCTAGATCTGAATTTTACAAGGTATGCAAAAAGATTTATTTTATTCCAGCTTTTCAGTTTAGTATTAGTAGAGTTTGATAATTATTTTTGATTAAATGTCAAACCATGGATCTTGAAATATTGGGATAGCATCTTTAACCTTTTAGTCTCCCTTAATTGGGGGTTACTGGGAGGCAGGGCCATTACATTTGGTATCTGAGCCAATGGTTACTCATTTAATCCTTAATAATTATTAAATTTTACAAACTCTGTAGAACCGAGGGAGTTATTAGAGGATTATCTGATGACGGAGGTGTCTAGAAAAGGATCACGTTCTGGGGGCTGGCAATATTTTCCTCCACCCCACTAGTCGGTCACGACGACTCCCGGAAACTGTGTGACTGCCTGGACAAAGTCCGAAGTCTTGACTAGAAATAAGATACCATTAGGACTCTCTCATCTTTTTCATCCCATCTCAACCCTAATTCATATAGGATTCTAAGGTTTAGGGTTGTTCTCTCTCTTCCTCACCCGCTTGAGGTCATGGTAAGTACGATAAGGATTAAGGAATCCAGTGAGAGAAGGGAGTTCATTAAAAATCTTCTGCAGGTGAGGGAGGTGGACAGGCATGAGAAGTATCTAGGCCTTCCCACGGTGGTAGGTAGGTCCAAAAAGCAGGTGTTTGCGGTATAAAGGACAGAGTGTGGAAAAAATTACAGGGGTGGAAGGAGCAATTGTTGTCCAGACCAAGGAAGGAGGTGTTGATCAAAGCAGTCATCCAAGCAATTCCTACGTATCTCATGAGCATCTTCAAACTTCCGGAGGGAACTATTGATGATATCCATTCTATGATGGCACGGTTCTAGTGGGGATCTAAGGAGGGGGAAAGGAAAATTCACTGGATGAGCTGGGATAGATTGTGCAAGCCCAAGGAGAGTGGGGGCATGGGATTTAGGGACCTGAAAGCTTTCAACCAAGCACTCCTCACTAAACAAGGGTGGAGGTTGGCAGTCTATGGAGAGTCTCTTGCCGCTAGGGTACTCAAGGCGAAATATTACAACACATCTTCTATTCTACATGTCGAGTTATGGGGGAATCCCAGCTATACATGGAGGAGTATTTGGGGGGCGCTGCAAGTAGTTAAGAGTGGCTTCAGGTGGAGGGTGGGGGATGAAAAAAATATTCATATTTACAAGGAAAGATGGATTCCACACTTGGGGGGTACAGCGGACAGATACTTGATCCATGGTCCAGAGGATTACAGATGGATGAGCAATTTGATGGTTGGAGGACCTAAGAGGTGGAATAGAGAGGTGGTGGAGACTTGTTTTCCTACACATATAGCTCAGAGAGTTCTTAACATTCCACTGTCACAGCGGATTGACGAGGACACACTATATTGGGATAAGGAAGGCAATGGGAGGTTTACTGTCAGGAGTGCTTATTTCTTTATTCGGACAGGAGAGGATTTAGTTGACGGCTTGGATATTTATTTTTGGAAGATGGTTTGGAAGCAAGGTTGGCCACTGAAACTGAAGCAATTCATATGGAGAGCTCTCAGGAATATACTTCCCACTAAGTCATAACTACGAAGGAAGCATGTGACACCGGATGACAGTTGCCATCGCTGCGGACAGCGGGAGGATTCTTCTGATACACTGCTACACTGTGACGTAGCCAGACAGGTATGGGCGGCCGGTGTGTTTGATTGGGGCGGACAGCTGGGCAATCACGACGTGGTGTCCTTTGTTAGGAGTCTTTTACAGGAGGAGGACAGTAGGCAAAAAGATGAGGGTGCTACTCTTATGTGGGTCTCATGGACAGCGAGGAATAAAATTCTTTTTGAGGATCATCCCCCCCATATTCTGGGTCTTGTGGCTTCTTACCTCAGCCTGGTTGCTGACCATGCACGCTATCATGGGGCTGTTGGTAGAGATGCCTTTTCTTCCACATCTCCACATCAGGTTTCATGGCGCTACCCACCACATGGCTGCGTTAAGATCAATACAGATGCATCAGTCATTACAGCGGAAGAGAACGGATGTGCGGCAGTCATTCGGGACGTTAGCGGTCAGCTTTTGTGGACCTTCCAATGCCGGTTAGAACAGCCTTACTCGGTGCTTAGTGCGGAGGGTTTGGCTGTCCTACACGGTATGTGACTGGCTCTTAGGGAAGGGTACACAGATGTTGTGGTTGAGACGGACTGCCTGCTACTAGTGGAAGCGGTCAAGAAGGGATACGGCGGACGCGGTTATGAAGACTATATTTCTCAAGATATTGTTGATCTTTCTTGTAGTTTCCTTTCTTTTAATTTGTGTTTTGTTAAATGGCAAGGCAATAGAGTAGCTCATGCCTTAGCCACTGCTGCCTGCCATTTTGTTAATCCTCACATTGTTGGTGAGGACTTTGAGGATCGGATCCTTGTACTTGCTGCAAATGATTTGATTACTTAATAAAATGGCGGGCGCCCTTCCTCAAAAAAAAAGAAAGTTTTTATAACTAGCAAAAGAAAGCAACATATGAATGGACTCATGTCTATCTACAAGTGCATATGTTTCATCAAAATCTATACCTTCCTATTGATTGTAGACTTGAGCCACTAACCTTGCTTTGTTCCTTAGCACTTTTCTGCTTTCATGTATCTTGTTGCGGTAGACCCACTTGGTTTCAATGATCTCTCTATCACTTGGTCCTGGCACTAGGGTTCATTCTTTGTTCTTTTCAAATTGCTCCAACTCTTCTTCCATATCTAGGATCCATTCATCATTCCCAAGAGCATCCTTGACGTTCTTTGGCTCTAGTTGTGAGATGAAAGTGTTGTTGTCTTATTCTTTATTGAATGCAGCCCGCATCTTCACTCTTTCAAATGGATCAACTAAAATCAACTATTTTGGGTGATTCTTTGCAAATTGGGGAGTTGGATCCTTCTTCTATTCATCTTTTTCTTCTTCTAGAGTTACCATCTCTTTTCCCTTTTGTGTGATGTTGAGTTTTTTAGAATAGGAATTACCTCACCTGCAACATAAACATTTGGAACAAAATCTTTAGGAATAGAGGGGTTAGTCTCCATAAACTTAATATTTATAGATTCTTCTACTTTAGCAAGATCAATATTAAACACTATATAAGCCTTTCTAGTAGTGCAATAGGCAAGAAAGAAATCCTTGTAAGATTTTGGATCAAACTTGTCGAGAGAATCTTGCTTATTCAAAACAAAACAAGGGCATCCAGAAACATGGAAATACTCATTAGAAGGCTTCCTACCATGCCATAGTTCATAGGGGGTTTTCTTTAAAGAAGGATGCATAAAAAATCAATTTTGCACAAAACATGAGGTACTGACGGCTTCGGCCTAAAACTTCTTTGGAGTGTCATACTCTAAAAGCATGGTCCTATCCATCTCATGTAGTGACCTATTCTTCCTCTCTACAACTCCATTTTTTTTAGGTGTTCGAGGTAAAGAGAAGTTATGTACATAGCCATATTCTTGATAAAAATGTTCAAAAAGATTATTTTCAAAGTCTCCCCCATGATCATTACGGATGGAGATGATTCGGAAAAAAGCTTCATTCTCAACTCATTTACAAGAACTCGAGAAAACATCAAGTGTATCACTCATGGAAACGAGAAAGAAGGTCCAAGTATACCTAGAGAAATCATCGATAATAACAAGGCAATACTTGGAAACATTAAGCGATTGAGTTCTCATTGGTCCAACTAGATCAATGTGAAGAAGATTAATAGATATCTTGTAATAAGGACTACTTTGGATTTGAAGTAGGACTTGGTTTTCTTTCCTTGGGTACAAGGTTTGCATTCCTCATCCTTTTAAAAATCCACTTTGGTAAGTCCCTTGCCAAAGTCCTTTTTGTTAACATCTTCAACTGATGCATATTTACATGACCAAGTTGACGATGCCAAAGAGAAATATCCTTTGAATAGACTACTAGGCATCTACTAAAAAAAGGCTTAATAGAGTCAACCACAATTACATAAAGATTACCGATTCTAGTTCCATTATATATAACTTGATAGGTGAGGGAATCTAGAATCAAGCATTCAAAAGAAGTAAATAGCACAATGTAACCATTATCACATAATTGAGTTACACTAATTAAAGTGTGATGTAGTCCATCCCCAAAAAGAACATTCTTGATACACAAGGATTCACCTACATCACCCTCACCTTTGACCTTACCTATCGTGTTGTCCCCAAAGGTAACCGAACCTCCTTTCCTTTTGGTGAAGTTGTTGAAATGTCTTATATCACATGTCATATGCTCAGTGCAACCACTATCAACAATCCATCTACCTTTTTCCTACAAGAAAGGAGAGTGTCAGTTCCCAACTCAAACTTTGGGATCCAGTGTTAGCTTGAGGACCCATTTCATCTTTGGGTTTGTCCTTGTAAGAAGTGGGATCCCAGAGGGGAACCACTCCCGGCTAGAAATAAAAAGGCAACATCCCTTGAACCAAACACCACATAAAAGTTTTTTCCAAAGGGATGAAGACCAATTCATTCAACATGTATGTATCATAAAACAATGAAGCGAAAAAGAAATATATATATCCAAATATTACAAAGCTTGATATCTTATACATCACTACACCTCACATGGGTGAGTAACAAAAGAAATTATAAGGATGTAGTTGAGAATCATCTAACCACCTCTTTCAGTCTCCCAAAAGCTCATCTACAAAGGTTGATGTCAAAGTTCACCTCTTTCAGTCTCCCAAAAGCTCAGCTACAAAGGTTGATGTCAAAGTTTACCACTCTTTGATCTAACCTGGGGTTGGAAGCATACCCCACAAAAGAATAGAAGAAAGAGAAACATCAGCATTGGCTGGTATATGTATAGCAAAAGAAAACTAGGCAATATATGGGAATAAGGACATCAAGTATAAATGCTTCCCATGAAAACGATAAGGACTACCCACATGGGTATAAAACATAAGAGTCATCATTGCATGTTAAGATAAGATACTTGCCATAAATAAAATAATAAAGTGGTGCCACATGAGCACATATCATAACCATCACCCTACATGCATATGAGATAAGCATAACACTAGAATATTATAAAGACAAAGGTGGCCAAGAATCACACATCTTTCCCTGGTGAGACATGGACCAAGAATCACACATCCCGCCCTAGCATGTAGAATCACACATCCACCACCCAAATAAAGATAACATGGGCCAGTAATCACACATCCTGTCCTGGCATGGGGAATCACACATCCACCATGAAAAATATCACAATTTTGCCAAAAATCACAATGAGACAAAACCAATGCAATTATACTACTCTAGTGCTACTAAATCACACAACAGGTAAATGTACAGGCAAGTAGAAAGTATAGTCAAAAATATACAATGTTGCCATATCACACAATGGACAACACATGCATCGACAAATAAACATCCACATCATAGTGGGCAGATACCATCAACAAGTCTATCATACACCATAGTGCAAAATAAGATATCAATAAAATATCCAAGACCGCAATAAGAAAGATAGTTCACATGAACCATGATATCAAAAAATAGACATATGTGTAGGCCATAGTCAAAAGAATGATAAGATAGGTGAATTGCTCAAAATTAAGGAATAGGGGATACAAAGTACCTCAATATCAGAGTCTAAAGACCAAAGCACTTCTAGATCCAAATTTAGGTCACCAAACAACCTAAAAAACACATATACATATTTTATGGCAATTTCATACACATTAACCAAACCCTAAAAACCACCTTTTCGTTAATGTTTGAATTAGGTTATGAAAAATTGTGCCACATTTTAGTTTATGTTATTAGGAGTCCAAAACATATTTTATTATATTTTTCTAACTTATATATATTTAGTTATGAATTTTACAATTTATTAATTGTTTAGGTTAATCCATTAAAATCACCTCTTTATAACATTAGATTCAGGCAACAAAATCAATACCATAAGAAAGTTTGCATTTTTCTAAATCTAAAAACTATTTATTTGTAATTTCTGGCCCAAAAGAGAATTAGTTACGATTATTCAAAATTTGACCAATCAGAATATCAGGAAAAACCACGTCATCAAAGAAATTTGCGAGAGGGAGAGAGTACTCGGGCCCACACTACCTGGCCCAGTCATTGATGGCCATGTCAGTGGTCACACTCGTGTGGAACTGGTCCACAGAGGATACAATCACTCGATCAAAAGAAGGAAAGGATGAGGAGGGAAATATCGGGAAACAACCTAGGAGATTCTTCCCTTCTGCAGGTACTCGCCAACCATGTTCACAAAGCAGGTTACCTACCCCATTTCTCAATTTGGGGAAAATGCAAGATGGCGACTGAACGAGAAACCGTCCACACAAAAACAAAGAATGGAGGGTAAGGAAATATACCTGGAAGGGAATTGGAAGGAAGAAGACCAGAGGAGGAGGGAGTCTTACCACCGGCGAGCTCTACTCCGCACGCTAGCATTCACGAATAGCATAGGTTACGGTGAAATTAGAATGACCAAAAGATTGCTTAGTGCCCAAAGATCAAGGGGGTAGGGGTTTATATAGGTGTGGTTGGGAGGAACTCCAAAATAGGGTGTCACTCGAGAAGAAACTTGCCCCAAATTTGTGGAAAGTCCCCCCAATTACAAAGAACAAAAAATTTCAATGAATGGTTGAGAGATGAGTGAGAAATTCACAAAAATTAGAGTCCAAACCCAGCGGTACTGTACACTGGTGTGTGCCTCTCCTACCCAAGGTAAGAGACGAGTTTTGCACCATCTAATGGTCAATCCAACGGTGCATGAAAAAGTGTGTATTAAAATAGAATCGGAAACCTGTGTGACCGAGAAAAATAAGGGAACTTTATACAAATAAAAACCCAATTAAAGTGGGAATGCAATTAATTTCCTATTTTCTCTCTCTTCTTTAGATGGCACAAACGAGTCCCAAATTTAATAAAAAATTGACATCCTAACTAATTTTGAGTTATACAATCCTAATATGGAATTATTTTTGCCTTTTGAGAACTTTTAATTGGTTAAGTAAATCAAATCTTATTATCTCTTTCCTCTTTCATTAATGGCATTAGGATTATCCAAAATTGATGAAACTTGACCCACAAGTAATATTTAATGTGTTGGATACGAATTTGGCATCAATTTTACATATTGGAGTTGTTTGTATATTTATTTAATATTTTGAAGGCTCTACACACTTTCTCTCTCTTGACTTCACCTTTTAAGAAAACTTTCTCCAAATTGGATGAAAATTCACCCAAAGTCTATATTTGTTATGTAGATTACCAATCTAAGATTATTTTCCTCTTTTGGAGTCATTTATTTTTTATTTGATATTTTGGAGAAAACACACTTCTTTTGCAATTTGATTTAAATGAATTATTATTATATGAATAATGTGAAACTTGGCTTCCAAGGAAATTGGTACCCAAGGAATATGATTTTAAATTTAGATTTTACTTTTGGGATTTCTTTTTATGAGATATGTCATATGGCCCATTAGTGGCCCGTTAGTTAATTATTTGACCAATTATAATCTTATTATCTCCATATGTATCATATATGATCATTAAGCATGATTTGTTAAGTTACACTTCTTGTGACATATTTTAGATCTCACTATTGGCTTAATCACACGTATTAGCTTATCCTTGTTTGGCTAAATCAAAGGGCTAAAACTACTAAGGTAGGGTTCCAGTTCTAGTATGTTACAGCACCACCCCTTAAAGGGATTTCATCCTCAAAATCAAAACATCCATAAGAAAACATATCCACCACCCCTTAAAAGGGTTCATCTTATTATATCAAACTAAACTTCAGATACAAAATGTTCAACTATACTTCTTACATCCAACTACGTAAGCAACATGCAAAAAGGAAACATACCTTATAAAGATTAATCTAAGGAACTATGGGTTAACTTGCTCTTGTTCATCATCATTAACTTCTTCACCATCCAAAGAAAAAACTCTTCCAACTCTCCTTTCCACATGCTTCTTACCATTATTGTTCCCCTGATTCTAAGGAGGTGCTTGCTGAGAAACATATCCTGGTCCAAAATTTAGCTTGGGGCACTAAGGTCTGACATGTCCAGGTTCATTGCAATGATGGCATACCTTCAGGTAGTTAGGTGGATTCCTTGCATGGTTCCCTTCTCTATAACACTTCCCAGGAGGATGGTTACCACCACATCTAGCACACACTTCCTTCATTTGCTCATCACCTTTCCTCTTCTTATCAAACTCTCTAGGTTGAAACCTTGGATAAGATTCTACTACCAAAGGTTTATCCACCATCTGTTGAAAGGTCAAATGAAGTTGTGGGATAAAGGCATGACCCACATTGTAGTTGAGTCCTTGCAGATACAGGTAAGCTCTATGCTCTTCACTAAGTCCAAAAGCATATCTCTCAAGCAACAAGAATTTTTTCACATAAGTAGAAACAGTCATGGATCCTTGCTTCAAACTATAGAACTTAGATTCCTTCTTCTTTAAAGTAGTAGTGCAGATGTACTTCCCATGGAAGAGAGCCAAAAACTCCACCCAAGACATGGTTGAGTTGTCCCTAGTCCTTGCAATTCCATTCCACCAAACTCTTACTGTTCCTTCCAAGACATTTGAAGCAAACCCAACCTTCTAGTGTGGAGGACATGTCATACCATCAAAAGTCCTCTCTATGGCTAACACCCAATCATCATCTTTGTCTACCATCTCTATTTCACCTTCACCCTTGAAGGAGAGTGGTTGCATCTTGATGAACTCCATGATTGAGAACTCCTTAGGCTTTTCAGGCACAGACGGGTCTTTCATCTTCCCCGCAATGGAAGTAGCAAAAAGTTGTTGAAACATGGCCAACTCTTGCTCTGGAGTCATAAATACTCCCAAACCAATAGAAGCTGAGGTCCCCTGACCAAACCTAGGGTTTTGGGGTGTCTCACAATCGTACTGGTTTTCAACCGTTGAGTTATCTCCTGCCGTCAGGGTTTTTCCTGCACAAGGCAAGGACACTAGGTATAAGCAACCTAAGATAAAGGTAAACATCATAAGGGAGATGAGTTTGAAATAGTTAGATAACTAACTGCTAGTGGCTGTGATACCATGCTGTAAGGAGTGGGATCCCAAAGGGGAACAACTCCCTACTAGAAATAAAAAGGCAACATCCCTTGAACCAAACACCACATAATGTTTTTTGCCAAAGGGATGAAGACCAATAAATTCAACATGTATGTATCATAACACAATGAGTAGAAGAAGAAAAGAAATATATATATATATATATATATATATATATATATATATCCAACTATTACAAAACTTGATATCTTATACATCACTACACCTCACATGGGTGAGTTACAAAAGAAACTATAAGGATCTAGTTGATGGTCATCTAACCATCTCTTTCAATCTCCCAAAAGCTCAGCTACAAAGGTTGATGTCAAAGTTCACCTCTCTTTGATCTAACCTGGGGTTGGAAGCATACCCCACAAAAGAATAGAAGAAAGAGAAACATCAGCAAAGGATGGTATGTGTATACTAAAAGAAAACTAAGCAATATATGGCAATAAGAACATCAAGTATAAATGATTCCCATGCAAAAGATAAGGACTACCCACATGGGCATAAAAAATAAGAGTCATCATCACATGTTAAGATAAGATACTTGACATAAATAAAATAATAAAGTGGTGCCACATGAGCACATATCATAACCATCACCCTGCGTGCATGTGATATAAGCATAACACAAGAATATTATAAAGGAAAAGGTGGCAAAGAATCACACATCTTGCCATGGTAAGACATGGGCCAAGAATCACATATCCCGCCCTGGCATGGGGAATGACACATCCACCATCCATATATATAACATGGGCAAGGAATGACACATCCTGCTCTGGCATGGGGGAATCACACATCCACCATCCAAAATATCACAATTTTGCAAAAAATCATAATGAGACAAAACGAATGCAATTATACTACTCTAGTGATACTGAATCACACAGTAGGTAAATGTAGAGGCAAGTAGAAAGTATAGTTAGAAATATACAATGTTTCCATATCACACAATGGACAACACATGCATCCACAAATAAACATCCACATCACAGTGGGTAGATACCATCAACAAGTCTATCATGCACCATAGCTCAAAATAAGATATCAAGAGAATATCTAAGACCACAATAAGCAAGATAGTTCACATGAACCATGATATCAAGAAAATAGACATACGTGTAGCCCATAGTCAAAAGAATGATAATGTAACAACCGTCTCGCAAAAATAGGATTAACTAATGCGGAAGCGAATTATTTGCAGCGGGTTACTGAAAATCACTGAAAATTTAAAACTTTTTGCAAAGAGATCCATTCACATGAATACTCTTTAACCATTAACCAAAGTGTTTCCATTTCATCCTAGATCACAAGTACACATCCTGTACAATTCCTTTTTAAGGATTACAACATTGACTGCCCTATTAACAAATATACACAGGCAGTATGAAACTTTGAGGCATTAAGCCAAAACTCTCATTGAATCATTTAAAACTCCGAGGACCTGAGAGTATAGAGACGACACATAGGATTACTATCTATATGACTTAACAGACAATATCTCCACCTGAGATCTCATTGCTGTCCTTGTTGTTGCTGTTGCTTCTGCTCATCTCTGTTCTAGGGATTTCCTGCCTTGCCTTCCATGCATACCTAAAAATGTTTTCCCACGGGGGTGAGACAATTGAAAATTGCCCCAGTGAGAGATATAACTCTCCGCCAAAAACATTATTATTGTAGTTTATCAAATTAAAACTGAGTAGGGGTTACTTTTACATTATCAGGTAGAATTATTCATCATAGAACAGAATAAGATAATCTCCATTCTCAAGGAGGTCATTGCATCTACCCATGGTAGATAAGTAATTCATCTGTCTATTTTGCAGAGAATATAAAGAAACATAATTAACATTTATCTACTAAGGAATGCACAAAGAAATGCAACATCAGCTAATGAATCTTCGTATTCAATCCTTAAGCAAACATGCTATACGGCTGATTACATTTTACAATCACACTTATGCCCTGAGGAGATGAGGTATACCGCTCATACTCCAACCGACCACGGTTACGTAAAGCATCGGTACCACACATAGGTCAATGGAAGAGTCGGATTCCCATGACCTCAACTATCTCGGACAGTACGAGATAACATGCAGGACATCTTGTGTCTCTGCTAGATAGCTTTCCAGGGTATACTGGCAACATCGCTATTAGAGTTATAGCCCATAGCATATACTCTCTTCAGGACATGGCCCGTAGCCAATGCCCGGTATTATTTTGTGGAGTCATGGCCTGTAGCCATGCTCTTATTGGGGTATGGTCCGTAACCAATCCCGTTCATAGGACATAGCCCGTAGCAATGCCTATGGGGCATAAGGATATAATTGCCCAATTACCCCCACATATTCAAAAATATGTGTTCCGAGTAAACTCGTTTCACCATTCAGCTAATTCTGACGCTGATGGATCTGTGATCAGGGAAACTACATTATATGGTATCCCTTGATTAATTAAGTACATTATCATATTCTTTTAGTATCAGCCAAGTTTCCAAACATAACTTAATAAGACAAATGCTATAAAGAAAACATGTTCTATTTCCATTAATCACTTCTCAGTCTTTATAAGACATGGGGATCTCAGTCCCTCATTTCAATACTGGGAATTTTCATTCCTTTGCAACTCAATGCCATAATCATATGGTTCTGGGTATTCAAACCCTTAGCTCATCATTGAGCATTATTACCACTTTTTCAGGTAATTATCACCTTCAGGTCACCTGACCAAGGTAAATATGATGCTTATTACATAAACATCTTCCCATGGCACTTAAGGCCCATTACTTCTCTTATTACCTCATACTAGGCAATAATGTATAGCATGGCACATAAGGCCCAATAAACAATGTCAATACATAAAATGTCATAGCTCATACCTGGCTATGTTCATCATCACATCATACCTGCATGGTTAGTACAGATGATAATACATCAATTTCATATCAGCACCATGCAAAACAATATATAACATCATTATTCAAGGGTAACACCACTATTCCCTTACCAGGGTTAGGGTTTCCCATTTCTCATTAATTCAGACCCTCTTGAGTTAACCAACTTTACCGTGTATTAAGGTATTTCCCCTCTTAATACATTCCATCACAGAATACTCACCCTTAGCATATAATGCATAGGCCACACATCAGAATTGTCCAGCTATCTCACATGATATGGACTTATCTTAGTTTAAGGCATAACTTTATTATAAAGTTGCCTATAAACAATCGCAATGATACACCCTCAACTAGGGTTTCACAAGGATACACCCTCAACTAGGGTTCACAATGATACACCCTCCACTAGGGTTTCACAAGGATACACCCTCAACTAGGGTTTACTAACATCCTAATTAGTGATTTCACATGTAGACAACCTCTTATTAAGGTTATACATTGAATCAGCCTCAATTGGGTTTTACATCATGTATTGGGTCCATGCATTTGTTATGCATTAATGACTAGTACCATTAAAGGTATCTCCCACCTAATCACATTAGGTTTTCAAAAAGGTTTGATCAATTAGACCTTCAATAACATGAGGTATCCAATTGAATTAACCAAATTGAACCACACTCAATTCTAATCAATGGAACTTCAACCAATTGGATCATCAACCCAATCATCATTTGAATCATGGCTCACCCCTCAATTGGGACTTCAATTATGGTCTGATATCAATGGGATTAGGGTTTATAAACACCAATTAGAGCTTTGAAGTTGATCATCAATCATGCTACTAATTGTGTTTCAATTGATTGCCTTGGACCTTCAACCATTGAATTCATGGAACCAATCATCAATTGGACCTATGCTCATACTTCAATTGAGTTTAATAGGTCAACCTTCAACTAATTTGACCCTCAATTGACCCTCAATTGGTCATCAATTAGGGCTTGATTCAATTGAATTAGGGTTTGGAATCGAAGATCCAACAACACTCATCAATGCAAGATTGGTTACTTTGAAACTATTGAACCATTATCCAAATTGGGTATGGCCTGACCCCAAACGGTCTTGAGGTCGTTCGGATGACCTCCAAACGTTCTTGAGACCGTTTACCCATCACATCACTCAAATCCAAGCCATCCAATTAAGGTTTGGATCATTGGATTGATCACCAAATCAGCATTGCATTGTATAACAGCTTGGTACCTTTAGACCTTCAAACACCTAACCATACTCAACCCTAGACCTCCAAACGGTCTTGGGTGACCACCAAATGGTCTTGGGTGACCACCAAACGGTCTTGAGACCGTTTGGATGAGCTCCAAACGGTCTTGAGACCGTTTGGCCCATCCAACCTTTGGATTCTAGTGAAAAATCATCATGGATTGGTCTATCGAGTTGATCAACAAATCAGCACTACATTGCAATATGATTAGTACCTTTGGACCTTCAATTGGTCAACTATACTTGACCCCAGACCTCCAAACGGTCTTGGGGTGATCCCCAAACGGTCTTGAGACCGTTTGGGTGATCCCCAAACGGTCTTGAAACCGTTTGGGCTAATCAACCCAAAATCTCAACTTAACTCATTGGAATTTCAGCACTGTTTTCAATTAGGGTTTGCCTAATTGAATAGCCTTCAACTCATGATTCCTTGGGAGTTAATCCCTCAAATTCGGTGAGTCATTAGATCACATCATTAGGAACAGTAATCCCAAACGTCAACGCTTGGTCAACGCACTCAAACGGTCTTGAGACCGTTTGCCCAAAAAGTTCAATTAAATCAGATTGAAAATCAGCACTTAATCCAATTAGGTTTCCCTAATTGATTAGGCTTCAACTCACGATTCCTTTGGAGTTAATCCCTCAAATTTGGAGGGTTATTAATAAACATAATTATAAACAGGAATCCCAAACGGTCAACGCTTGGTCAACCATCTCAAACGGTCTTGAAACCGTTTTCTCAACCAGGTCAAGTTAATCAGGTTGAACATCAGCACATAATTCAATCTGATTGCCTAATTGATTGGCCTTCAACTCTCGATTACTTTGGAGTTAATCCCTCAAATTTGGAGGGTTATCAGCCTACATAATTAGGAGCTAAATTCCCAAACGTTCAATGCTTGGTAAACCATCTCAAATGGTCTTGAAACCGTTTGCTCTCAAACGGTTTCAAACCGTTTGCCCTTAAACGGTTTGCTGAAACCGCATAGCCAATCAAATTAAAACGATTTGGAGTAGCTATCAAAACGGTTTTGCTTGGTAATTTTCTTTGGATAAGCATCTAGGATGATTTCATCATCCCCTTCCTTCGAACAACCAAGAACAGTGTAACATCCCTGACCTGGGTTATGAGTTAACCCTAGGTGTTTTGCCTAAATATGTAATTAAATCTTTGTGATTAACTCTGTGCATGTAATTAAGTTTCTCAGAAACGTATATTTTAGTATTTGCTCCTTTTTATTTAAAGTTGTAGCATTGTTTTGATATACATGGACCTATGTGCAATTTACCCAGTTAAAAGGGTTAGCTTGCAATTTGCACATGATGAGATGTTTCTCTGATGTTGAGACATCATGAGAAATCTGTTTAGCCAAGTTTGAGGGATTTCCTAAGCTAAGGCACCAAGGTGCAGCTGTGGAAGCAATCCCGGTGCTTGAAACCCTAGTTTGGGGTAAAATGCAATTTACCCAAATAAAGGGATGCAATTGTGAAATATGTCATCAAATGTATCTTTTTAGGCTCTTGCCATCATTTAGAGAAGAAATGATGAGGAAGTCACCTCAATTGAGTTATCAAGTTATGAGATATGCCTTGTGATTGAATAATCAGGGTATATGTGCAATATTTCTTTATGTATGTACCTCATTATTAGCTTGCTCTCCTTTACCTTCTTTTCCTAAGACCTTAAGAGAAGGTTTGTCCTTAGAATAAATAGGAAGGGACGATCAAGTAAAGAAGGAGGGACCTAGTTGGAATTATGGACAACTTATGAACTAATGTTGAAAATCCTACCCCATGTATATAAGCTCTCCTTCCCTTAGTTGCAAGGGAACTCACCCTTCGTTCCCTTACTGTTTCATTTCACCAAAGACGACCAAGGACTGCCTTGGAGCTAAGGAGGATGACCAAGGGGTGCAAGGTAGGTTTAAACCCCTCTTCTTGCCTAATTCCATGGTTAGAATTCGAATTCAAGGTCAGCTTCATGGCTAATTCTAAAAACCCTACCTTTCTAGCCGTCTCTTTTCATCCTTCCTTGGAGTTTTCACCTTGGCCAACCTGTAAGAACTCCAGGACGCCATTAGAGCTTGGAGCTTGAAAGCTTGGAGCTCAAGAAGCAAGCTTTAGGCGGGTTTTATAACTCTAAACCCATGCTTTACTATGTGCATCTTTATATGCGTTTTGATGATAGCTCTTAGTGTTTCCCTACTTTTCCCTGCTATTTTGCAAGCAAACCCGTGGGATATCTGTACTGTTCTTGAGCTAGAAGATGAAGGCGTGATTTCCAAGAAAAACCCACCGCTTTTCTTTTCCTTAAACGGTCCTAACAGTTTGCTCTCTCGGACTCAAGACCGCGAGGTGAGCAAACGGTCTCGAGACCGCGACAGGGCAAACGGTCTCAAGACCGTTTGGCCCCGTTGACCGAGCGTGTACCGTATAAGAAATCTGTTCCTAATTATATAGGCTAATTACCCTCAACATTTGGGAGACTAACTCCAAAGGAATCGGGAGATATGACCTTTTTAAGTCACAACTTTAAATGAATTAATTACTGATTTTCAAACGGTCTGGAATTGCCTTTTTGGGCAAACGGTCTCAAGACCGTGTAAGGTCGTTGACTAAGCGTTGACCGTATGAGATTACTGTTCAAAATTATGTTAATTAACAACTCACCAAGTTTGATGGTCTAATTCCAAACGGGCTAAGAGTTGAAGGGTGAATACTAGGGCTAACCCTAGGTAAAATCAGTACTGAAATTATGGTGACCTAATTAGGGTTTTTAGGGTTGATTGACCTAAACGGTCTCAAGACCATTTGGGGGTCACCAAACGGTCTCAAGACCGCGAGGGCAATCAACCAAGACCGTTTGGAGGTCTGGGGTCAAGATTTGTTGACCAATTGAAGGTAGTTTTACACCAATTTACATTGCAATTAAATATTGATATAATCATCAACTCAATTTGTTCAACCTTGATGAATTTCCACTAGAATCCAAAATTGGATGGGCAAACGGTCTCAAGACCGTTTGGAACTCATACAAATGGTCTCAAGACCGAGAGGACAATCACCCAAGACCGTTTGAAGGTCTAGGGTTGAGTAATTTGACCAATTGAGGACCCAATTGCAAATAAGTTATCAATTTAATCAAAATTCTGTTTTGTGGTTCAATCATGGTTCAACCCCTATCAAATCACCTTAGACTTTGATGAAATCTTGGGAAAACGGTCTTAAGACCATGTGGGGTCCACCCACATGACCTCAAGACCGTTTGGGCCAAGTTTGGGCCCAATTGGAGCTCAATTAAAGGGTTCAACCTTGTGTTGATGCACACTGTTGAGTGTTGATGGGTGAACATTGATAGACCCTAATTGAATCGATTTCAACCATAATTGGTTAACCATTATGGGTCAATTAAATGACCAAGTGATCAAGAATAATCTTAATTGACTGAATCCATAAGTGGTCAACATAGCTTTGACCATTTGAGGGCTTCAACATGGGTTGACATTATCGGTTGCATCTTTGAGCTTTGTTGAAGGACCAAGCGGCTGAGACCATGAGAGCCTCGCGGTCTCAAGACCGTGAGAGGGCTCGCGGTCTCAAGACCGTGAGGGGGCTCACAGTCTCAAGACCGAGAGGAGGCTCTTGGTCTCAAGACCGCGAAGGGCCTCGCGGTCCAGAGGTCAAAGAAGGGAAAACGGTCTTCATGACCCTCGCGGTCTCAACTCAAAATTGGTCTTCGCGGTCTCAACATTAACTTGAACCAATGGGAGGCTTCGCGGTCTTGAACCCTTGAAGAGGCTCGCGGTCTTGAAGCCTAAGGGGGCTCGCGGTCTTGGAGTTAGAAAGAGGCTCGCGGTCTTGGAGGGTCAAAGTGGGCAAACGGTCAACACTTTCAACCAATCTCAACCCAATTGATGATTAATGATTGAAATCAATCAATGTGATTCAAGGTTGACCTCATTCAATCATTTGATGATGTAAATGGTTCAATGTTGCCCAAATCAAACCCTAATGATAATCTAGGATAGTAAGGGGTTATTTGACTAAGGTTTTTGACCATGATGATGATCAATGGGGTGAATTACCAATATACCCCTGAAGGGTCAATTGAGTTATACCTTGCTCAATTCAAACTCTAATTACATGAGAATGATGTTTTTAGTCATCATGACTCTATCCAACTTGATCTAGTCTAATGTTACCATCAACCATTAGTATGATGAAAGAGAGAGTACTCTAGAGAGAGAAAGTACCCTAGAGAGAGAAAGTAACTCTAATCACATAATGGTGATGCTTTTGGCTATGTTAGCCTATGATGACTCAATCCAACCTGTTTTAGAGTGATGTTGACATCACCTAACATTATGATGAGACAGAAAGTACTTCTAGAGAGAGAAAGTACTTCTAGAGAGAGAAAGTACCCTTTTTAAGTGGAAACTCAAGTAAAGCATCTCCAATGCACATAAGTGAGCATAATTAGGGTATGGTCCATCCGGGTGAGGTCATAGAAACCCTAATTATGATAAATGATGAACCTTTAACTAATCCAAGAGCATCAATGAAGATGTTACTCATACACGATGATGTTATGAGTTTAATTCACCTGGATGTGAACAGTAAACCCTAATTCAAGGGTGATGACATGTAATGTGAATAGTAAACCCTAATTCAAGGGTAACGGCATGCTTTTGAGTATTAAACTCTATTTGATTTGAATTAAAGATTTAACTCTTATCACAAGAGTAGGAAGTACATTCCTTATTGTTGTATTACCTTTATTAGATGTATTAACCATGCAGGTTCTGATATGAAGGTAATCATATCCAGGTATGGATGTTGATGTTATATTCATTAAAGGCATGTTGTTAGCCTTATGAATAAGTAAAGTAATCTGATGCCTTTCCAGTGGCATCCTATGCTGATAATGGGCTATGAGAGCCATGAATACCATCAAGGTCATGCCTTAGAGATGACTTTTGATGAGGATAATGAGAAATAATGATTGATATGAGTTAGGCCTGTTACATTTAGTATTCTTCTTTTATAGCTGCTATGCTACTGTTATTATTTGAAGAACAATGTATGCTGTTAAAGAATACTGAATGTACCTAACTAATCAAGTATAATGTAGAGCCCTGATCATAGATCCATCATTGTCAGAAATTAAGTGATGGTGAAATAGGTTTTCCTCCGGGAACTCCTGGAGCACATACTTTTGAGTATGTGGGGTACATGGATGTGTAGAACCTTACATCCTAGTGTAGGAAAGTGATGTAGATGTGGAATCCATCCATCCTTCACTATAGTTCCATACCGTATCAGTGGTAGGTAAACATGAAACATCCTGATGACGAAGAAAGCACAGATATCCGTATCAGTGGTAGGTAAATATGAAACCTCCTGATGACGAAGAGAGTACAGAACGCCACTGTGACTCTAGAATAGCGAAGGACCAGTTTACCCTGGTGAGCTATAGTAGTAGAGACACGAGATGTCCTACAAGTGATCCTCTTACTAACTGAGGAAGGTGAAGGTCATGAGAATCCAGCTCTCTTAATGACCTATGTATGATACTGATGCGGCTTCTCAGCGATCAGTTGGAGTATGAGTGGTAAGCCTCATCTCCACAGGGCATAATGTTGTTTGTAAAACATAATCAACCATGTAGTATAACTTGTTAGAGATGACTCCAAGTTAGTTGATTGATGTTACATTGCAATAATGTTGATATTCTCCATATCTTCTAAATTGTAGAGATCTTATTATACCTGCAACTGTTATAGAATGCTTTGAAGGCTTTACTGTTTAAAATAATCTTTGATGTTATAATAAAGCTTCTGGCAAAGAGTTATAACTCTCGCTGGGACAATTATGTATAATTGTCTCACCCCGTAGGCTTCAACTTTTTAGGTGGACGTCGGAGACGAAGGAACCAGCCTACAGGTGACCAGTCTCAGCAGCAGCAGCACCAGGGGCAGCAGTAATCTCAGGTGGAGATTTGTCCTGCCATGTGGTGTAGTTAGAGTCAGTCCTATGTGTCCTCTGTACTCTCAGGTCTTGGAGTCTTGTGTTATGTGATCTTGAGATTTTGTATCTTGATGTATATAATTACTCAAGAAGTAATTATCCTGAGATGTAAACAGTTACCTCTCTTTATGAAAGGAGTTTTTATGGATACAAGTTCTTATCTCAAAAAGTTTTAATTTCCCGTGATTTTTGTCTTCCGCTGATTACCGATTCGCTTCTGCTAAGTTTTAATCGTGTTTATGTTATGGTTTGGAGATCAGAGCCCACAAACAGCAACCGTTCTTGATGGAAATTGCAGCAAAGAAGCAAGAGTGTATCAAATTGAAGAAATCAATCAACAAAGCATAGAGAATTGATGCGATAACAATGTTTAAGGGTTTGAGTTATAAAACCCACCTCCAATTGAGCTCCAAAGCTCCAAGATCATGCCATTAATGGTGGATGAAGCTCTTGCAACTCCCCCTAGGCTCTTACTCAAGCTTTTGATTGCAAAAGTTGGCTAGGGTTGAAGAGGAGATCGAAATAAGAAGGAATCCATAATTTATTTTCGATTTCCACCATGAAATCATGGAGAACGAAGGTCAAGGGCTTACACACAGGTTGGGGACGTGCTCCCTGCTCCTCCCTAGCTCCTTGGTCGGTTTTGCAAGCAAGGGGAAGAAGAAAATCCGAAAAAGGCCTTGGTTTGGGCTTAGAAATGGCACTTTTATTAGGAAATTGATGAGAGAGAAAATGCCTTATAAAAATCCAATTAATCCCAATAAAGTGGCCACATCTTCCCCCTCAAATACCTTGGGTACGAGGCACCTTCCTTGACTTTCATTATCCTTCATTATCCTCAATTTAAAGAAAAGCAAATTAAGCACCTTAATGCTTATAATATAATATCCCACATGTGAGTGGATATTACTTTTCTTTATAAAAAGGTGAGTGGAATTTCACCTACTTAAGATATTTTCGTTCCTTATCTTGTTAAAGGAACGTCCATCCTTATTAAAAATCAACCCAAAACATTTTGGTTGAAATCCCTTCAATTATTTTTATTCATTTTTGCCCTAAATCGAATCAGGGTTTCAATTAAGCATTATTGTTGATTATTTTAATGTCAAGATTCTCTCTCCTACAACTTAATTCAAATGAAGAGTCCCTCTCATTTTATTTGCTCTACATGATGCCAAGAAACATTAAGGACCATATTGAAGTGGTAATTTGCATATTGAACCCTAGATTTTGGGTAAATTGCACATTACACCAAAACTAGGTTTTAATGCACAAGGATTGCTTTACAAGCTTAATCTTGGTGTCCAAGCTTGTGGAAACCATACCACTACATCATATTCATTCTTATGATGTCTCAACATCAGAGGAACATCTTATCATGTGCAATTTGCAAGTTAACCCCTCAACTTGGGTAATTTGCACTTTAGTCCAAAATAAGCAAACATTGCTTCAACATCGTTCAAACAGGACCAAAATTGAAACATAGGTTCCTCTTGAGACCTAATCACTTTTCAAAAGATAAGATTAAGAATATAATCATCTTTCTTAATCAAAACACCTAGGGTTAAAGCATAACCCAGGTCAGGGATGTTACAAATTATAAACCCCTAACAAGGATTTCGTCCCCGAAATCCCAAATAAAGGGAACAGATATTATTCATTCATCATATCATCATGTCTCTTCATAACACCTCATTGTTATGTAGACATCATAGAACTTTGATCAGCACAAAGTTCCTTCACACAATATTCTCATAGAGTCAAATGAGAACTTATCTTAAAGACATATTTAGTTGTTATGTTTATGCAAAGCATAAACCCCTAACATATGATGTCCATATTATTTTATATAATCAGACTGATTTCATAGTTGACCATTCCAGGTATCCAATCTAAACCATCTGATAATTCTCAGATACCAGAATCTCTTACCTTGGTATCAATCGCATGTGTTGAAAACACATTATATTCTCATCTTTCTTTTATCATATTTACAACTTTATAGAATAGGGATCACCTCCCTTGTTCTCTTTCTCATCATATGAGGGTCATACTTTTACTTCCTCATATACACATACTGATCTGAATTCCTATCAGATCCTTCTTTCTTGTTCTTAAGATATGATACATTTATCCATATCATATTTCCAATTTCATGATACTCTTTAGATTGTATCAGAATGATTGCTTGATCAGGGCAATCAAAAAGATATCAATCTAAGAGTTTCCATACTCACTTTATCATCAATAGTTGTACACCTGATCAGGGTTTACAAGTACTAAGATCAAGTAGTATGCACTTACATGCTATCATATTCCTTTCTTTTCATATTACCATAACATAAGATTTAACATCCCTGGATTTTATCCAGGCATCTCTTCTATACCTCTTCCTCTTTCATGGAGGTAAGATCAATATAGAGCATTTAAAAGAATACTGAACAGAATTCAAATTCTAGTTCTCATCATTTCATCCCTATATAGCAACCAATGGGGAAAACAATATCAACAATCCTCCTTTTTATAAAAAAAAGGGTTTAGTGTACTCAACATGTACACATTTATAACATACCTTGTACTCATATCATGGTCTTACTAGTCTTATTACTGAAGCAAAAACTAAGCCATAGAATCTTACAGGTGAAAGGTTAAGACCTTTGCACTTACTTAGTGGCTACTTCCCTGGTACACTAGGCATTTATTGCACTATTAGTACCAAAAACATGGCTGTTTAAAACCATTAGGCAAATGTCTCTAGAATTATAGAGACCATTCCCTACTTCTCAGCTTATTGCCCCTTCTTGGGCACTACCATCACATATTTATTATCTGTCTGAACTCATGGCAGAGTCCACTTTCTTTCTATAAGTTAATCTTTTCCATATTTTCCCTTGTTCCAACATGACTAAGTCATTTAGGAACTCATTTAAAGCTCAAGCTTTCTATATTAAGGACTGATAACCTAGGTTGTAAGCCTAGCATCCAGTCCACTCATATGCATTACTGTTGCCCTAATCTTCCCAACAAGAGCATGATCATAGGATTCTCTATCCTGATCAGGTCTTAATGGGGATTCTCATGCACTCATTCTATTCTTTCATGATCCCTTGCACCTCTTCTTGGTGCAACAACATTGCCCTAAGCAATGTGTTCATTGTGCTCTCCAGTCATTTTAAACTTTACCCTTTCTCTACACAAGCAGAAATCATTATAGGGTATACTGGAGGACACTAACACAGACTCAACAACTTAGTCCTATGTCTCTGTAGACTCAACGAACCTAGAGCTCTGATACCACTAAATTGTAACAACCGTCTCGTGAAAATAGGATTAACTAATGCGGAAGCGAATTATTTGCAGCGGGTTACTGAAAATCACTGAAAATTTAAAACTTTTTGCAAAGAGATCCATTCACATGAAAACTCTTTAACCATGAACCAAAGTGTTTCCATTTCATCCTGGATCACAAGTACACAGCCTGTACAATTCCTTTTTAAGGATTACAACATTGACTGCCCTGTTAACAAATATACACAGGTAGTATAAAACTTTGAGGCATTAAGCCAAAACTCTGATTGAATCATTTAAAACTCCGAGGACCTAAGAGTACAGAGACGACACATAGGACTACTATCTATATGACTTAACAGACAATATCTCCACCTGAGATCTCATTGCTGTCCTTGTTGTTGTTGTTGCTTCTGCTCATCTCTGTTCTAGGGATTTCCTGCCTTGCCTTCCATGCATACCTAAAAATGTTTTCCCACAGGGGTGAGACAATTGAAAATTGCCCCAGCGAGAGATATAACTCTCCGCCAAAAACATTATTATTGCAGTTTATCAAATTAAAACTGAGTAGGGGTTACTTTTACATTATCAGGTAGAATTATTCATCATAGAACAGAATAAGATAATCTCCATTCTCAAGGAGGTCATTGCATCTACCCATGGTAGATAAGTAATTCATCTGTCTATTTTGCAGAGAATATAAAGAAACATAATTAACATTTATCTACTAAGGAATGCACAAAGTAATGCAACATCAGCCAATGACTCTCCGTATTCAATCCTTAAGCAAACATTCTATACGGCTGATTACATTTTACAATCACACTTATGCCCTGAGGAGATGAGGTATACCGCTCATACTCCAACCGACCACGGTTACGTAAAGCATCGGTACCACACATAGGTCAATGGAAGAGTCGGATTCCCATGACCTCAACTATCTCGGTCAGTACGAGATAACATGCATGACATCTTGTGTCTCTGCTAGATAGCTTTCCAGGCTATACTGGCAACATCGCTATTAGAGTTGTAGCCCATAGCATATACTCTCTTCAGGATATGGCCCGTAGCCAATGCCCGGTATTATTTTGTGGAGTCATGGCCCGTAGCCATGCTCTTATTGGGGTATGGTCCGTAACCAATCCCGTTCATAGGACATAGCCCGTAGCAATGCCTATGGGACATAAGGATATAATTGCCCAATTACCCCCACATATTCAAAAATATGCGTTCCGAGTAAACTCGTTTCACCATTCAGCTAATTCTGACGCTGATGGATCTATGATCAGGGCAACTACATTGTATGGTATCACTTGATTAATTAAGTACATTATCATATTCTTTTAGCATCAGCCAAGTTTCCAAACATAACTTAATAAGACAAATGTTATAAAGAAAACATGTACTATTTCCATTAATCACTTCTCAGTCTTTATAAGACATGGGGATCTCAGTCCCTCATTTCAATACTGGGAATTTTCATTCCTTTGCAACTCAATGCCAAAATCATATGGTTCTGGGTATTCAAACCCTTACCTCATCATTGAGCATTATTACCACTTTTTCAGGTAATTATCACCTTCAGGTCACCTGACCAAGGTAAATATGATGCTTATTACATAAACATCTTCCCATGGCACTTAAGGCCCATTACTTCTCTTATTACCTCATACTAGGCAATAAGGTATAGCATGGCACATAAGGCCCAATAAACAATGTCAATACATAAAATGTCATAGCTCATACCTGGCTATGTTCATCATCACATCATACCTGCATGGTTAGTACAGATGATAATACATCAATTTCATATCAGCACCATGCAAAACAATATATAACATCATTATTCAAGGGTAGCACCACTATTCCCTTACCAGGGTTAGGGTTTCCCATTTCTCATTAATTTAGACCCTCTTGAGTTAACCACCTTTATCTTGTATTAAGGTATTTCCCCTGTTAATACATTCCATCATAGAATACTCAGCCATAGCATATAATGCATAGGCCATACATTAGAATTGTCCAGCTATCTCACATGATATGGACTTATCTTAGTTTAAGGCATAACTTTATTATAAAGTTGCCTATAAACAATCGCAATGATACACCCTCAACTAGGGTTTCACAAGGATACACCCTCAACCAGGGTTCACAATGATACACCCTCCACTAGGGTTTCACAAGGATACACCCTCAACTAGGGTTTACTAACATCCTAATTAGTGATTTCACATGTAGACAACCTCTTATTAAGGTTATACATTGAATCGGCGTCAATTAGGGTTTACATCATGTATTGGGTCCATGCATTTGTTATGCATTAATGACTAGTACCATTAAAGGTATCTCCCACCTAATCACATTAGGTTTTCAAAAAGGTTTGATCAATTAGACCTTCAATAACATGAGGTATCCAATTGAATTAACCAAATTGAACCACAGTCAATTCTAATCAATGGAACTTCAACCAATTGGATCATCAACTCAATCATCATTTGAATCATGGCTCACCCCTCAATTGGGACTTCAATTATGGTCTGATCTCAATGGGATTAGGGTTTATAAACACCAATTAGAGCTTTGAAGTTGATCATCAATCATGCTACTAATTGTGTTTCATTTGATTGCATTGGACCTTCAACCATTGAATTCATGGAACCAATCATCAATTGGACCTATGCTCATACTTCAATTGAGTTTAATAGGTCAACCTTCAACTAATTTGACCCTCAATTGACCCTCAATCGGTCATCAATTAGGGCTTGATTCAATTGAATTAGGGTTTGGAATCGAAGATCCAACAACACTCATCAATGCAAGATTGGTTACTTTGAAACTATTGAACCATTATCCAAATTGGGTATGACCTGACCCCAAACGGTCTTGAGGTCGTTTGGATGACCTCCAAACGGTCTTGAGACCGTTTGCCCATCATATCACTCAAATCCAATCCATCCAATTAAGGTTTGGATCATTGGATTGATCACCAAATCAGCATTGCATTGTATAATAGCTTGGTACCTTTAGACCTTCAAACACCTAACCATACTCAACCCTAGACCTCCAAACGGTCTTCGGTGACCACCAAACGGTCTTGAGACCGTTTGGCCCATCCAACCTTTGGATTCTAGTGAAAAATCATCATGGATTGGTCTATCGAGTTGATCAACAAATCAGCACTACATTGCAATATGATTAGTACCTTTGGACCTTCAACTGGTCAACTATACTTGACCCCAGACCTCCAAACGGTCTTGGGGTGATCCCCAAACGGTCTTGAGACCGTTTGGGTGATCCCCAAACGGTCTTGAAACCGTTTGGGCTAATCAACCCAAAATCTCAACTTAACTCATTGGAATTTCAGCACTGTTTTCAATTAGGGTTTGCCTAATTGAATAGCCTTCAACTCATGATTCCTTGGGAGTTAATCCCTCAAATTCGGTGAGTCATTAGATCACATCATTAGGAACAGTAATCCCAAACGGTCAACGCTTGGTCAACGCACTCAAACGGTATTGAGACCGTTTGCCCAAAAAGTTCAATTAAATCAGATTGAAAATCAGCACTTAATCCAATTAGGTTTCCCTAATTGATTAGGCTTCAACTCACGATTCCTTTGGAGTTAATCCCTAAACTTTGGAGGGTTATTAATAAACATAATTATAAACAGGAATCCCAAACGGTCAACGCTTGGTCAACCATCTCAAACGGTCTTGAAACCGTTTTCTCAACCAGGTCAAGTTAATCAGGTTGAACATCAGCACATAATTCAATCCGATTGCCTAATTGATTGGCCTTCAACTCTCGATTACTTTGGAGTTAATCCCTCAAATTTGGAGGGTTATCAGCCTACATAATTAGGAACAAAATTCCCAAACGTTCAATACTTGGTAAACCATATCAAACGGTCTTGAAACCGTTTGCTCTCAAACGGTTTCAAACCGTTTGCCCTTAAACGGTTTGCTGATACCGCATAGCCAATCAAATTAAAACGATTTGGAGTAGCTATCAAAACGGTTTTGCTTGATAATTTTCTTTGGATAAGCATCTAGGATGATGTCATCATCCCCTTCCTTCGAACAACCAATAACAGCAACCGTTCTTGATGGAAATTGCAGCAAAGAAACAAGAGTGTATCAAATTGAAGAAATCAATCAACAAAGCATAGAGAATTGATGCGATAGCAATGTTTAAGGGTTTGAGTTATAAAACCTGCCTCCAATTGAGCTCCAAAGCTCCAAGATCACGCCATTAATGGTGGATAAAGCTCTTGCAACTCCCCCTAGGCTCGTCCTCAAGCTTTTGATTGCAAAAGTTGGCTAGGGTTGAAGAGGAGATCGAAATAAGAAGGAATCCATAATTTATTTTTGATTTCCACCATGAAATCATGGAGAACGAAGGTCAAGGGCTTACCCACAGGTTGGGGACGTGCTCCCTGATCCTCCCTAGCTCCTTGGTCGGTTTTTCAAGCAAGGGGAAGAAGAAAATCCGAAAAAGACCTTGGTTTGGGCTTAGAAATGGCACTTTTATTAGGAAATTGATGAGAGAGAAAATGCCTTATAAAAATCCAATTAATCCCAATAAAGTGGCCACCTCTTCCCCCTCAACTACCTTGGGTACGAGTCACCTTCCTTGACTTTCATTCTCCTTCATTATCCTCAATTTAAAGAAAAGCAAATTAAGCACCTTAATGCTTATAATATAATATCCCACATGTGAGTGGATATTACTTTTCTTTATAAAAAGGTGAGTGGAATTTCACCTACTTAAGATATTTTCGTTCCTTATCTTGTTAAAGGAACGTCCATCCTTATTCAAAATCAACCCAAAACATTTTGGTTGAAATCCCTTCAATTAATTTTATTCATTTTTGCCCTAAATCGAATTAGGGTTTCAATTAAGCATTATTGTTGATTATTTTAATGTCAAGATTCTCTCTCCTACAACTTAATTCAAATGAGGAGTCCCTCTCATTTTATTTGCTCTACATGATTCCAAGAAACATTAAGGACCATATTGAAGTGGTAATTTGCATATTGAACCCTAGATTTTGGGTAAATTGCACATTACACCAAAACTAGGTTTTAATGCACAAGGATTGCTTTACAAGCTTAATCTTGGTGTCCAAGCTTGTGGAAACCATACCACTACATAATATTCATTCTTATGATGTCTCAACATCAGAGGAACATCTTATCATGTGCAATTTGCAAGTTAACCCCTCAAATTGGGTAATTTGCACTTTAGTCCAAAATAAGCAAACATTGCTTCAACATCGTTCAAACAGGACCAAAATTGAAACATAGGTTCCTCTTGAGACCTAATCACTTTTCAAAAGATAAGATTAAGAATATAATCATCTTTCTTAATCAAAACACCTAGGGTTAAAGCATAACCCAGGTCAGGGATGTTACAGATAAGATAGGTGAATTGCTCAACATTGAATAATAGGGGATACAACATACCTCAATATCAGAGTCTAATGTCTAAAGCACTTCTAGATCCAAGTCTAGGTCACCAAAGAGCCTAATAAACACATATACAGATTTTATGTTAATTTCATACACATTAACCAAACCCTAAAACCCACCTTTTTATTAATGTGTGAATTGGGTTATGAAAACTATGCCACATTTTAGTTAATGTTATTAGGAGTCTAAATCATATTTTATTATATTTTTCTGACTTATACATATGTAGTTATGAATTTTACAAGTTATTACTTTTTTAGGTTAATCCATTAAAATCACCTCTTTATAACATTAGATTCAGGCAACAAAACCAATACCATTAGAAATCTTGCATTTTTCTAAATCCAATGACTATTTATTTGTATTTTTTGGCCCAAGACATAATTAATTATGATTATTCAAAGTTCGACCAATCAGAAAATTAGGAAAAACCATGTCATCGAAGAAAATCACAAGAGGGAGAGAGTACTTGGGCCCGTGCTACATGGCCCAATCATTGATGGCCATGTCAACGATCAAACTCACGTGGCGCTGGTCCATAGAGGATACAATCACTCGATCAAAAGACAATACTACCCTCATTCGAGAAAATAAGAAGTAAAGGACGAGGAGGGCAATATCGGGAAACAACCTAGGAGATTCATCCCCTCCGTAGGTACTCACCAACCATAGTCACGAATCAGGTTACCTACTCCATTGCTCAATTTGGGGAAAATGCAAGATGGAGACCAAATGAGAAATCGTCCACTCAAAAACAAAGAATAGAGGGTAAGGAAATATACCTGGAAGAGAATTGGAAGGAAGAAGACTAGTGCTCCGCAAGCTAGCGTTCACAAACTGGAGAGGTTATAGTGAAATTGGAATGACCAAAAGATTGCTTAGTGACCAAAGATCAAGGGTGTAGGGGTTTATATAGGTGTAGTTGGGAGGAATTCCAAAATAGGTAGTTGACCGAGAAGCAACTTTCTCCAAATTTAGGAAAAATGATATAAAAAAATTATAGATCACATGTTCAAGCTCGTTATATGCAGAAAGTCCCCCCGATTACAAAGAACAAAAATTTCAAAGAAAGATTGAGAGATGAGTGAGAAATGTTGGCTAAATGGACATCATTTAAATCCCTTTGTTTTGATAATGACAAACATTTCATTCTTGTGGATCTAATGTGCTACTTGAGTGTTGTAGGAACAAAGTGGATGACTAACCTTTAGAAGATCTACATGCTCAAAATGCTTTAATTTTATGATTGTAAATCAAATGTAAAAACTAGTACAAGTATATAATATAAAAGTACTTAGATATCACATAAATCAAGCGTTTAGATCTTCCCTAGACATTCACAAGTCATCCCCTATAATGGTGTCACAACTGCACACTCATACACACACTTAGTATTTATCTAGAACCACCAAAATAGAGACATTCTCAGTCAAACTAATTGTCGACCGAGACACACTCAGTCGAACATATTCTCGACAGAGAGTCTCCCAGGTTAACTCTTCTAATACGTTCTATAGTTGTTAGACACAGCAGACAAGGTAGTTGGGAGTTGGAATCAAACATTATATACACTTGCTCCAGACCATCCTTCATTCGATAAAGAGTTTGACTGGGAGACTCTCAGTCGACAAAGACTTCGACCGAGAAGGTGTCTATCTACACTTTTTAGAATTAATTAACTAGTCATTGAAAAAGCAATTAGTGGATACCTAACGGCTAGTTGAGCACTTAGAACCCCCTAGAAAGTATCTAGAACGTCCTTAAGCATTTATAGGCCATTCCTATAAAAAGGACATGCCTTAGGACACCCAAAACATACTTGCTTAATACTTGAGCATACATACTTGCAATTGACAATCTATTCTTGTGAGCAATTGAGCAACTCTAGCATTTTCCGACCCTTACATTTTGGCTTAAAATGGACATCCTTTCAAATGATTTAAGGGGAGAACAAATTGAGGCGGAGTTTTAACACATGATTTTAACGACTCTTTTTTAAATGACAAAGGAGGAGAAATAATATAAATCTTAAATACTCAATCAATGAGTTTCATAATCTCTTGGGTTTACATTAAAAGTTGTTATATTCCCTAAAAGTTGGACTTTATGTTCCATACTTCTTTGGGAATAATAAGCACACATTCCATAAATAAGAAAAGGAATACACATGGTAAATCTCAAGTATGAAACTCAACTCATTTTAAGATTATTTGATTTATATTTTGGAAATGTTTGTCATCTTCAAAAAGGGGGAGACTATTGGCTAAATGGACATCATTTAAATCCCTTTGTTTTGATAATGACAAACATTTCATTCTTGTGGATCTAACGTACTACTGGAGTGTTGCGGGAACAAGGTGGATGACTAACCTTTGGAATATCTACATGCTCAAAATGCTTTACTTTTATTATTGTAAATCAAATGTAAAAACGTGTACAGGTATATAATGTACAAGTACTTAGATATCATGTAAATCAAGCGTTTAGATCTTCCCTATCCATTCACAAGTCATCCCCTATAATAGTGTCACAACTACACACTCATACACACACTTAATATTTATCTAGAACCACCAAAATAGAGACATTCTTGGTCAAACTAATTGTCAACCGGGACACACTCGGTCGAACATTTTCTCGACCGAGAGTCTCTCGGGTTAACTCTTCTAATAGGTTATATAGCTGTTAGACACAACAAACAAGGTAGTTGGGAGTTGGAATCAAATGTTATGTACACTTACACCAGACTGTCCTTCGGTCGAAAAAGATTTCGACCGAGAGACTCTCGGTCGAAAAGACTTCGACTGAGAAGGTGTTTGTCTGCACTTTTCAGAATTAATTAACTAGCCATTTCTAAAGCAATTAGTGGATACCTAACGGCTAGTTGAGCACATAGAACCACCTAGAAAGTTTCTAGAACGTCCTTAAGCATTCATAGGTCATTCTTATAAATAGGGCATGCCTTAGGACACCCAAAACACCCTAGTGCAATACTTGAGCATACATACTTGCAATTGACAATCTATTCTTGTGAGCAATTGAGCAACTCTAGCATTTGCTAATCCTTTCCATTGCTACAAAATTCATGTCCTACAGGATAGCATCTCCTACCCACTACACTTACACTTCCATACACATTGGTTAGGAGATCAAAACACTTGATATAGGAAATCAAGCCTTGTGCTACAACAGTAATTGTAATTTCCATTTTCCCTTCTTGTTCCTTTTTATTTCTTGTACTCTCCTTACTACTCCTAGGGTTGGAGGTTATTGATTGGAGAGGGTGCTATCTTCTCAGGTGGAGAAGGAGGACTTTGGACTACTTCTAGAAGGTCTCAATGGGGAGCTACTTCAAGGAGGAAGGCTACATCAAGGGGGAGCTTGAAGTTACTTCAAGTGAAGCCTACTTCATAGTTGGTGAGATGACTTCGGGTTGAAGGTTGTCCAAAGGGTGAGGAAAGTATTTGTAATTTTGTGTAACATCCTAAAAATGTAAGATCCCTGACCTAGGTTATGCTTTAACCCTAGATGTTTTGTTTAAGAAAGATAATTATATGCTTGTTTTTATCTTTTGAAAAGTAATTAAGGCTCAAGATGAACTTATGTTTCAATTTTAGTCCTTTTTGAATAATGTTGAAAACAATGTTTTGCCCATTTTGGACTAAAGTGCAAATTACCCAAGTTGAGGGGTTAACTTGCAAATCTTACATTATAAAATGTTCCTCAAGTGTTGAACCATCATAAGAATGAAAATGATGCAGAGGTATGGCTTGTGGAAAGACTGAGAACCAAGAAAGAGCTTATTAAGCAATGTGTGTGCATTATAACCTAGTTTTGGTGTAATGTGAAAATTACCCAAAACCTAGGGTTTAATATGAAAAATACCACTTCTAGAGAGTCCCTAGTGTTTCTTGGTATCAAGTAGAGACAAGAAAATCAAAGGGGCATCTCATTTGAATCCCTTTGAAGGAGAGAGAATCTTGATACTAAAATAATCAAGATTTAAGCATAATTGAAACCCTAATTCAATTTAATGCAAAAATAACTATATTAATGGAAGTGCTCTTCAACCAAAAGTGTGATGGTTGAATTTGTATAAGTATGGACGTCCTTTTTTCTTTTAATGGCACCCAAAATATCTAAAGTCAGTGGAGAACCCACTCACATTAGTTAAAGAAAAAGTAATATCCACTAATTTTTGGATATTATTATTATATCCACTCATATTAGTTGATCTACTTTCAATGGTCTTAATGTTGGATGGTTCAATGAGTGAAAACCCTAAATTGATTGATTAAAAAACCCTAATTGATCCATTTGGTTTCAAGGTGGTTTCGACCAAACGGTCTTGAGAGCATTTGAGTCCAAAAGGTGAGACCATTTGGAATCAAACAGTCTTCAGACCGTTTGGAGGGCAAACTATCTCAAACTATTTGATGTCCAATCAGTTTCAATGATGGGTTGTTCATTCAGTTTCAATGATAATTTGATCAAATGGTCTCAAAGGTTGAAAGCACCAAATGGTTCCAAAACCGTTTAAGAGCAAATAGTCTCAACCCTAGATGCCCAAACGGTCTCAAGACCATTTGGAGGGAAAATGGTCTCAAAACCATTTGAAGGTCAAGGAGGTCAAAACCATTTGAAGGTTCAAAAGTATCAAAACTATTTGGAGACCTAATAGTCTCAAAGCTATGAATGATCAATTAACCCTATGATTGTAAATGATGTTTATCAAATATAATTACAATGGTTGTACCTTTAAGGTACTAGGGTGTTTAGTACCCTTAGAGAGGTTAACCTTTGATGCTTATGGAAGCAATATCTCAATACACGATGCTAACCCTAAATTTGTGTACTTGAATGAGGGGTTAAACTAATTTAATAAAGTTTGAAATAATTAACATCCTAGAGAGGATGAGAGAGAGAGGAATTCATACATGTATAATAATCATGTAGTGGTTAAACCTCAACACTCTCAACATGAATAAATATGTAATTAGGTTATGATCCTTGATAAAGAGATCATGAAACCCTAATTGAGAAGGTTAATGAGCCCTAACACTAATTTAGGGCAATGATAGGTGAAACCCTAATATAGGGTAATGGTGTAACCCTAATCTAGGGTGATGATATGAGAAATCCCAATTTAGGGTAATATGATGAAAACCCCTAATTTTAGAAGATGCTTCATGAAACCCTAATTTGGGGAAAAGTTATAAGGAACCTTAATTCAAGATAATGATGTATGAAACTCTAATCTAGGGCGAAGCCATGTGAAACCCTAATGCAATGATGTGTGAAACCCTAATTTAGGGTGATGCTATGTGAAACCCTAATGCAATGATGTGATGTGAAACTCTAATCTAGGGTGATGCCGTGTGAAACCCTAATTTTGGGTTATAATGCATGAAACGCTAATCTTAGGCAATATGATGATAAACCATAACCCTAATTTTGGGTAATGGGATGAGTATTCCTAATTGGCATGAATTTGAGAAACCCTAACCCTAATGAGGGAATAGTGATGCTATCCTTACATTGCATAGTGGTGATATGTAATTGATATAATTGTTGTCATGTGTACTAATCATGCAGGTATCATGAGATGTTGGACATAGCTAGGTATGAGCTATGATGCATTATTATTGAGATGGTTTTATGGGCCTTGTAATCCATAATATGCTTTGTTGCCTAGTATGAGGTAACAAGAGATTAAATGGGCTTTGAAAGCCATGTGAAATGCTTATGCAGCAAGTATCATGTTTACCTTGGTCATATGACCTGAAGGTATTAGTTACCTGATAAGTGGTAACAAGTGTTCTTTGATGATCTGAAGGTTTGAATACCCAGATCCAGTAAACATGATGATGACATTGTTAAGGGATGTGGAATCCCAGTACTGAGGTTAGGAATTGAGATCCCAATGTTTTATAAAGCTTCGAAAAGTACTTGATAGAACCATTACTCATTCTTTGTAGCATTTGTTATAATAATTCATGTTTGGAATATTGATTAATGTTAAAAGAATAGGGTAATGTACTTAACTAATCAAGTGGAATATTATCATGTAAATCCATGTCCATAGATCCATCATTGTCAGTAATTGGTGATGGTGAAACATGTTTTCCTATGAGAACTCCTGGAATGCATATTTTTTAATATGTGGAGGTAATGGGTGAATATATCCTTACGCCTCATAGGAATGACTGCAGGCCATATCCTATGCACATGAATGGTTATGGACCATATCCCAATAAAAGTATGGCTATGGTCCATAACTCCACAATTCTAGGCATTGGCTAAGGGCCATATCCTAAAAAGAGTATATGCTACGGGCTATAACTCTATAGTGAAGTTACCAGTATACCCTGGCAAGCTATTTAGCAGAGACACAAGATGTCCTACATATAGTCTCGTACTGACTGAGACATATGAGGTTATGGAGTCTGGATCTTCCATTGACCTATGTATGGAACTGATGCTTTACGTAATCACGGTCGGTTGGAGCATGAACGATATACTTCATCTCCTCAGGGCTTAAGTATGATTGTAAAATATAATCAGCAGTGTAGCGTATTTGCTTAAGGTTGAAATACGAGAATCACTGGTTGATGCTACCTTGCTTAGCATATCTTAGATGGATAAATGTTATACATGTCTTCAATTCCTTACTAGATAACTGACATGCTACTTTATCAAGTTGTAGCTAAAATGCTTTGAATAAGAATATTTCTCTAATCTATTTAGACATTGATCTATCTGTTGTTGAATATATATGATTCCTCTGCTCAGTTTTATTCTATTAAACTGCAATAATAATGTTTCTGGCGGAGAGTTATATCTCTCGCTGGGACAATTTTCAATTGTCTCACCCCCGTGGGATCCAACCTTTTTAGGTGGATGAGGATGAGGAGGTAGAAACCATACAGCAGGAGAAGGACATCAACAACAACAGGGAGAGCAGTGATATTCCAAGTGGAGGCACTGGCTGTCATATTTTGTATAGAGAGTCCTATGTGTCATCTCTGTACTCTCAAGTCCTAGGAGTTAGTAGTTAGTACTTTTAATGAATCAATCTGAGATTTTGGTTTAATGTCTCAAGGTTCTTATGTTGCCTATGTATAGTTTTTATAGTGCAGTTGATGCTTGTAATCCTCGAGAAGGGATGGTACATGATATGTACTTTAGAACCAGGATGTAAATAAAATACATTGGTTCTTGATAAAAGAGTTTTCCTGTGTTTGGATCTCTTTGTAAATGGTTTTAATTTTTAGTGATTTTCAGTCATCCACTGTTAATGATCGCTTCCACATTTATCATTATCTGATGTTTGGGATTTTGTCATCACAATTTAGTGGTATCAGAGCTCTAGGTTCGCTGAGTCTACATAGACATAGGATTAAGGTTGTCGAGTCTGTTCTAGTGTCTTCCAGTATATCTCATAGTGTCTTCTGCTCATATAGGAGGAGAAAAAGAACTTAAAGATGTCTGGATCACACAAAGAACATGCTATTGAGAGCAACATTGCTGCACCAGGAAGAGGTGCAAGGGGTCAGGATAGGGAGGAACCAGTACCTGAACATCCCGAGCTTAACCAGGCTACACTAGAGAACCCAACTTTTCATGATCTGTTTGGGCAGTTCATGGCAACCATGATGCATATGGAGGATAGGATGCCACCACCTGCATCGAGGGCACCAGCCCACAATGAAGGACATAGAACCGGTAAGACTTTTAAACGGCTTCTCCGGGCAGGAGCCACTAATTATGCTGGTACAACTGACCCAGCAGATGCAGATATGTGGCTGACTAAGCTGGAGAAGGCTTTTAGAATCCTCAATATCCCTGAAGAAGAGAAGGTGAGGCATGCAGTGTACCTTCTAAAAGGGAGTTTTGGCCACTGGTGGACAATAGAAGAGGGCAAGAGGCCAGGTGTTGAAATCGTATGGGGAGATTTTCGATGAGAATTCGTCAATAGATACTTTCCTAAGACGTATCTAGACGAGAAGATCTCTAAGTTTGAGAGGTTAAGGCAAGAACCAATGAACATTAGCGAGTATGAAGTTAAGTACATGGAGCTTTTACGGTTTTGTCTGCATATGGCAGCTACTGATGAAGAGATAATTCGGCATTTTGAGAAGGGGTTGAACGCTGAATTGACCACTCTTGTGTCTGCCTTATAGGGAGATGTTTTCCACCTTTGTGGAGTTTGTGAGACGGATCGAAAGGTCAGTGATTGAGAAGCGACAGACTAAGAGTAAGAAGGTGTATACTCAGTTTCAAGGATAGAGGTCCAAAAATTTCAAGAAACTGAGATTTTCTGCACCAACAGCACCATCGAGGTTCAATATCCAAATGCATTGGACGTCAAGTAGGGGTAGGGGTCGTAGTTTCCCTCTAAATAGAGCCCCCAGTACAAAATCAACGTCAGTGACTGGACCTGTTAGACCATATCAAGAGAATAGAACCTGTCACCAGTGTAGATAGGTAGGACATCTAGCAAGGGATTGACCAGTTGGGAACAAAGTGGTAACCCAACCACTGAGGCAGAGTCAGCAAGGCTCTCAGAGGTGACAGATTTTGAGTGGCACTAGAGGACGTGGACAAGCATCCCAAGCTAGTTCGTTAGCACCCAACAACTGAGCACAGGGTCAACAACAAGCAATGGCGAGTTTCTATGCGATGAATCAACATGAAGTAGTAGTCAACCCTCGAGTTGTGACATGTCAGATGGAACTATTTCATTCTAATATGTCTTCATCCTACTTCGTATCTATTTTGATTGATCCGGGTGTTACGCATTCCTTTGTCACTAGAAGAGTGATTCTTGACTACAATATGACTGTTAGTCATAGAGCAGATAATTTGTTATTAGAAACCCCTTTGTTGGGATCTGCAGTGCTGTGGGAGGTGTGTTCTCCCTGCATTCTTTCCTTTTTAGAACATCACATTCATGTGGATCTTATACCACTTGAAATGCACGGGTTTGATATAATCCTTGGGATGGACACCCTAGAAAAGTATAAGGTTGTCTTGGATTGTGATTCCAAGCAAGCTGTGTTCACATATGATGGTGACACATGGATCTTTCAGGGAGATAGAAAGATTCTTACCACCTATCTTGCTTCAGCTATGGTAGCTGAGAAGATGATGAGACAAGCATGCTTTGCATTCTTGGCACATGTGGTAGATACCACAATGGAGAGCTCTAATCTTTCTGAAGTTCTGATAGTTAGGGAGTTTGAAGATGTGTTCCCTGAGGAACTTCTAGGTGTTCCTCTGCCCTGAGAATTTGATTTTGAGATGAATCTAATCCCGGGCACCCAACCAATAGCACAGACACCATATAGAATGACACCTATTGAGATGGCAGAGCTCAAGAAACAGCTGTAGGAGTTGCTTGAGAAAGGTTTTATCCGACCGAGTACTTCACCATGGGGTGCTTTGGTTCTCTTTGTTAAGAAGAAGGACAGATCAATGTGTTTATGCATTGATTACAGACAGTTCAATAAAGTAACCATAAAAAATAAGTATCCTTTGCCAAGGATCGATGACTTGTTTGATCAATTGCGTGGTGCAACTATCTTCTCTAAGATAGATCTGAGGTCGGGATATCATCAGTTGCGTATCAAGGAGAGTGACATACCTAAGTCTGCCTTTAGGACAAGGTATGGTCACTACGAGTTCATAGTTATGTCGTTTGGACTAACTAAAGCACCAGCTACATTCATGGAACTCATGAATAGAATCTTCCAGCCTTTTCTTGATCAGTTCATAGTAGTCTTCATAGATGACATCTTGATATATAGTAGAAATGCTCAATAGCATGAGCAGCACCTCCGTCAGGCTTTAAATTTGCTAAGAAAGAATAAGTTGTATGCTAAGTTTAGCAAATGTGAGTTCTGGTTACTAGAAGTTTCTTTTCTAGGACATGTAATATCTACCTCAGGTATCCGTGTTGATCCTAAGAAGGTAGAATATGTCCTGCAATGGGAATAGCCAAAGACACTGATGGAGATACACAGTTTCCTAGGACTGGCAGGCTATTACAGGAGGTTCATTAAGAACTTGAGTTCTATAGCTTTACCCCTAACCAAGTTGACCAGGAAGGAGGTTCATTTTGTCTAGAATGAGAAGTGTCAACATTCTTTCCAGCTGTTGAAATAAAGGTTAACAAGTGCACCTGTGTTGGTATTACCTGAGTAAGGGAAGGGGTACATATTTTTTTGTGATGCATCTAAGAATGGTCTAGGATGTGTGTTGATGCAGGATAATCAAATGATTTCTTTTGCCTCTCGGTGGCTTAATAAACACGAGGAGAATTATCTGACACATGATCTAGAGATAGCTATTGTGGTCCATGCTTTGAAGATCTGGAGACATTATCTCTATGGAGAAACATTCCAGATTTTCACAGACCATAAGAATCTAAAATATATTTTCTCACAACATGAGTTGAACATGAGACAACGCCGCTGGATGGAGTTAATCAAGGACTATGATTGTATAATTGATTATCATCCAGGAAAGGCTAATGTAGTAGTTGATGCACTAAGTAGGAAATCATCATCACCAGCCTTAGATAAAGCACAGTTGAACTCCTTAGTGTGCTTTAAAAGATATATGTTTATCTCCTTGAGGCAAAATAATATACATCTTAAGGTATTGTTGTTAGTCGGGTTGTTAGCTGAGATGCTAGTGAAACCTACTCTGAGACAGCAGATTAAAGAAGCACAACAAGATGATGTTGTGATTTAGCAGATCAGGTCAGAGTATGGTAGTGAGAAACGGGATGGATTTCATGAGTGAAGGGATCAGGTAGTCTGTTACCATGGTAGGATGGTTGTACCTGATTTAAGGAAGTTAGTCTTGGAGGAAGCTCATTCTTCGATGTATGCAATGCATCTAGGGAGCACCAAAATATACTGTAACTTGAAGGATATGTATTGGTGGCCTGGTTTGAAGAATAATGTAGCTAAGTTTGTTATGTGGTGTCTGGCGTGTCAGTAGGTTAAAGTTGAACATCAGAAGCCCACAGGAACAATGCAACCTTTGCTTATACCGCAGTGTAAATGGGATCATGTGACCATGGACTTTGTGGTTGGTTTGCCTAGAACAACCAAAGGTCATGATTCCATATGGGTGATAGTTGATAGGTTGACTAATACATCACATTTCCTTCATGTCAAAACAACCTACACTACTGAGAAACTTGCACAGATATATATAGATGAGATAGTGTGGTTGCATGAGGTTCTAGCTACTATTATTTCTGATAGAAGTCCCCAGCTCACGAGTCGTTTTTGGGAATGATTACATAAAGCTTTGGGTATGCAGTTAAGGTTTAGTACCGCCTTTCACCCACAGATAGATGGACAATCTGAGAGGATCATACAAACCTTGGAGGATTTGCTTAGGGCATGTGTCCTTCAGTTTGTAGGAAGTTGGGATCTACTTCTGAGCTTGATAGAATTTGCTTACAATAATAGCTATCAGCACAGTATTGATACGGCACCATATGAAGCATTATATGGTAGACGTTGTAGATCTCCTTTATGTTGATATGAAACAGGAGAATATCAACTTTTGGGTCTTGAGCTTGTGCAGCAGACAACTGAGAAGATTAAAGGAATACAACAACAATTAAAGACTACACAGGATAGACAGAAGTCGTACGCCGACAAATGGTGAAGACCTTTAGAATTCCAAGTTGGAGACAGAGTATATCTCAAGGTCTCACCTTGGAAAGGTGTTCTTAGATTTGAAAAGAAGGGAAAGTTAAATCCTAGATTTATGGGGCCTTATCCAATCATTGAACGGATTGGAAAGGTAGCCTATAAGTTGGAGTTGCCACCTGAGCTGCATAAGTTGCATCCAATGTTTCATATCTCTATACTGAGAAAGTGCCATCCTGACATAGAGTTAGTTTTCCAACCTGTGGAGGTAGAATTAAATGATGATATATCATATGTTGAAGGACCAGTGATGATCCTTGATAAAAGAATTAAAAAGCTGAAAAAGAAAGACATATGTCTTGTGAAAGTTCTCTGGCATCATCATGGCATTGAAGATACTACGTGGGATCTAGAGGAAGAGATGAGGAGGAAGTACCCTTCTCTTTTCTCTTGATGATTTCAGGGATGAAATCCCTATTAGTGGTGGATAATTTGTAACATCCCTAACCTCAGTTATGCTTTAAGCCTAGATGTTTTGTTTAAGAAAGATAATTATATGCTTTCTTTTATCTTTTGAAAAGTAATTAAGTCTCAAGAGGAACTTATGTTTCAATTTTAGTCCTTTTTGAATAATGTTGAAAATAATGTTTTTCCCATTTTGGACTAAAGTGCAAATTACCCAAGTGGAGGGGTTAACTTGCAAATGTTACATGATAAAATGTTCCTCAAGTGTTGAAGCATCATAAGAATGAAAATGATGCAGAGGTATGGCTTGTGGAAAGCCTGAGCACCAAGAAAGAGCTCATTAAGCAATGTTTGTGCATTAAAACCTAGTTTTGGTGTAATGTGAAAATTACCCAAAACCTAGGGTTCAATATGCAAAATACCACTTTTATAGAGTCCCTAATGTTTCTTGGTATTAGTTAGAGACAATAAAATCAGAGGGGCATCTCATTTGAATCCCTTTGGAGGAGAGAGAATCTTGATATTAAAATAATCAAGATTTAAGCATAATTGAAACCCTAATTCAATTTAATGCAAAATTAATTATATTAATGGAAGTGCCCTTCAAACAAAACTGTGATGGTTAAATTTGTATAAGTATTTACGTCCTTGTTCCTTGCAATGGCACCGAAATATCTAAAGTGAGTGGAGAACCCACTTACATTAGTTAAAGAAAAAGTAATATCCACTAATTTTTGGATATTATTGTTATATTGATTAAGGTGTTTAATTTGTTTTCTTTTAATTCATGGATAAAGAAGAGGATTTTGAAGGAGAGGATGATGGATTCGTATGCAAGGAAGTGAGAGGGATAAGTGGCACCAATTTTGGGAATTAAAGAATTTTTATAACACTTTCTCTCTCTTGAATTTCTCTTAAGGCTTTTTCCACTCTTCTTTCTTTCCTTGCTTTGGCCGAGCACAAGGGAGCTTAGGAGCAAGAGGAGAACGTGCCCCAACCTGTAGGTAAGCTCCACAGTCATCTTCAACCTTGAATCCATGGTGGAAATCGAATTTCAACTCTTATTCTCTTCTTTTCTCCATTCAATGCTCAACCTTAATCATCCTTTGCATCCAAAGACTTGAGAACGGACCTTGGATAGGTGAGAAAGCTTCATTCATCATTGAGGACATGAAGCTTGAAGCTTGGATTCAACTTTCAAGGAGGGTTATATAACTTGATCTGTGATGACCCAGAATATAGGATTCTGATACTCAATATAATATTTGAAATCATGTTGGGGTAAAATATTTTAATGATGTACCTAGAGGTGTAATGTGGTCATATAATGAAAGTTGCACTTTTTGATCAAGAGTTGATGATGAATCGACTTGTATTAAGGTTTACCACTTAGTTATAAGGTTATTTGAGGAATGTACTTACATGATCATAGCATAGAATTTTGGCCTCAAACATTGCTAGATGAGAAATTATACGACAAGGGATCCATGTGTAAAATTGGTGATAATTCAAGGTCCCTATTGGTGGATATTAAGATATAACGATGTGAACTATTGATTTAAATAAGTTAGAAATAAGTTCAATTTCCACATAACGTCACAAGCCAACCCAATCAACAGAGGGGCACGAATCTGTTAGTTGTGACAGGCTGAGTGGTGTGGCACACTAATGGCCCTTGGATACATATGAAAGATCACAACCTACCAACGTTTTCAATAGACCAACTGGTGTATAGCAGACCAAGTCGTGAGGAAGACATATCAAGTGGTTAAGAGTGTTGGGGGATAAGTCTTCAGATCCGCCACAACTCCAGGACCAACCCAACTAACCAGACATCGTGGAATATAGGGTGAGATCCTTCCTTCTCACTCTCATCCCTCTTCATCCACAACACAGCAGCAGCCATGAGGCCCATGAGGGACGAGCTCCTCGTCTAGTGAGTATGGAAGACCTGACGAAGAGGAGTGAAAACGGGTCACCAGAGCCTTTACAACCGCGCAGTAGCACCTGAGAAGGGAGCAGAGGATCTCGCAATGGCGGCTGCGTCGTGGGAGCTTCGGCAGTAGAAGGAGGGGTCGTCCGTCGACACCTTGCCTTTTCCTTACGTTACAATGGCAGGACTTCACTCGCCGGAGGAGACCCGACGGCGAAAAGTTTCTGGAGACCAACAATAGGGCACATCACAGATGAAGTTGTTGGCCATGGAAGGTTTATCCAGGAGGAGGGGACCCTGCCTGATCCCTCTCTGGGGTCAAGACCCAATGGCGGCAGCATCATAACCTCACTGGTGGCGAGCCTGAGCATACCGGAGATTGGAGCGTCACAGCGACGAACTTTCTCTAGGAGGAAGTGTGCACAGACGTCGAGAGCAGTAGGTCAGAGAGATGGGCGGCGTCGGGCTAGAGGTGGAGAGCGTGAGGTTGAGGAAGAACTCGACAGACAGTTATACTCTGGAGAAGGACCGACGATGGCAGCCTGTGTAAGGAAGAGAGGTGGCAAATAGACCTGAGGACGCGACACTCATGGAAGCGAGCATGGATCACGTGGAAGTAATAACACCCAAGGTGAGGGAGAAGGAAGACCTGGAGAAGAAGGGCTCTGCTATTTTCCCTCGCTGGAGATCCTCTAGTGGCGGCGCTTGCACAGGTCGGACGCCTGGTCTTGTGCATTCGTAGACGATCGCAGAGGAACAGGAAGAGAAGTCAAACTGGTTCATCCGGCCAGACCAGCCGGCTCATGTCTGAACCAAGCGGGTCTCCACCCAGCTCTGCAACAAAGAGTTGTGATGCCATGTGGCGAGACACGAGTGGTTGGAAAAGGTAAAAATCTCATATTATTGTCCAATCTTCAATAATTCATAAAAAATAGCTCGTTTGTCTGTAAATTACAAACAAGATACCAAAATGCTTAGAAAAATGAGTAGAACGCAATGAAAGCATAATATTAGGCTTTGGAAGAACTAATAATACTGATATCATGTAAGATTTGCAATGCTCATTTCATAAGTAATAAATATTAAATGATGATATAAAATTATGGAAAAATGTAAGTAATTCTATAATAATGTTTATAATGCATATGATGTCAGATATGGTCATGATGATGCATGAAAGTATATAATTTGATTAATATGGATAATTAGGGTTAATAACACTAAAGGTAATGCAATTAATGCATATATGCTCAATAAATGATGAGATTTACAGAAAACCCTCATATCTGTAACTGGAATATAATATATAAATCTTAGATCAGTTATATGCATAGAATTCATGTTATATGAAGATAACCCTTAATACATGGGTTGTAACCCTAAATTGAATAATGTATATAAACTAGGGTTAATATGTGAAAAAAAAGGATATGGAACCTAATGTTCAGATAATGAGCCATAATCTAGAAAATGACATCATTAAGATAATTCTAAGACAAGAATGCAAGTAATGATGAGAAGAATATCCTAATGAGTTAAGAAAACCCTAAAATGGATATGATTAGGGTTAAGATGAGATGTAAGATGATAAGAACCTGATGATAGTATATGGTCTTGTCTTGATCAGGTGCTAACCAGATTATTTAGATGATCATGGATATGTGAGGAATCTCTGAACTCAGGTATGTGGATATAATTATATGACTAGATTTGCTGGATGTTAAATATATGTACTTGCTTGCTTGTATTTGAATATCTTGTTGGATGTACATCTATATGTATTGTCATTTCCGGCTTGAACAATAAGAACACTAAGGAAAGAAAATGGAATGTAGTTACTGATGGTTCATTAATCTTCCTATTAGAGAGGGAAAATATTAATGTTGACTAGCACCTCCCTAATGGTACAAGGTACGCGGGGATAGGGCCCAATAATATATGTTTGTGCTAAGATCACCATAGTAATACATGTCCATTGAAATATGATTAATAACTTGGGTTTACCTAATTTTCTGCCATTAAATAATGTTTCTTTCTCTCTTTCTTCTTTTTCTAGTATTTTCAATATGCCAGCATAGTATAGCTCTTTAATTCCACGTACCAACTTTTGTTGATGTTTTTGTTTCTCATATTTTTCTAGGTTCAGAGCTAGAATGGGATAAAGGAATAGGATGTGAGCAAGTTGCATAGGTTGTACCTATTGTCTAAGATCATGTTAGCATACATGTTTAGACTTGTGTAAAATTTTCTATTTAATGTGTAAATATAAGTTGTAATAATTCATTTGTTTAATATACATGTTGAATGTTGAGAAATGGTATGGTTTTATGTTCATGTATGCACATTTATCTTCCGCATCGCTCTCTGATATGATTGGATGATGTTTTCAGATTCTGACCTCTCATTCCCAATAGGGTTTGGAGAAGGTGAAAATCCGGGGACGTCACATGATCCCTTAAATATCATTATTGATTTCATTTCTTCATCATGTGTTGATTCCTTTTCCATTCCTCATTTTCCTTTTGATTAATTGTTGAAATCACCACAAAGATGTCAAGAGGAGTCATGGATGGATGGAGATCCAAGGGTTACAAGTTGATCTACTTTCAATGGTCTTAATGTTGGATGGTTCAATGAGTGAAAACCCAAAATTGATTGATTAAGAAACCCTAATTGATCCATTCGGTTTCAAGGTGGTTTGGACCAAACGGTCTTGATACCGTTTGGAATCAAATGGTCTTCAGACCGTTAGGAGGGCAAACAGTCTCAAACTGTTTGATGTCCAATCGATTTCAATGATGGGTTGTTCATTCGGTTTCAATGATAATTTGATCAAATAGTCTCAAAGGTTGAAAGGACCAAACGGTTTCAAAACCATTTAAGAGCAAACGGTCTCAACCCTAGATGCCCAAATAGTCTCAAGACCGTTTGGAGGGCAAACGGTCTCAAAACCATTTGAAGGTCAAGGAGGTCAAAACCGTTTGAAGGTTCAAAAGTATCAAAACCGTTTGGATACCTAATAGTATCAAAGCTATGAAAGATCAATTAACCCTATGATTGTTAATGATGTTTATCAAAGATAATTACAATGGTTGTACCTTTAAGGTACTAGGATGTTTAGTACCCTTGGAGAGGTTAATCTTTGATGATTATAGAAGCAATATATCAATACACTATGCTAACCCTAAATGTGTGTACTTGAATGAGGGGTTGACCTAATGTAATCAAGTTTGAAATAATTAACATCCTAGAGAGGATGAGAGAGAGAGGAATTCATACATGTATAATAATCATGTAGTGGTTAAACCTCAACACTCTCAACATGAATAAAATATGTAATTAGGGTATGATCCTTGATAAAGAGATCATGAAACCCTAATTGAGAAGGTTAATGAGCCCTAACCCTAATTTAGGGAAATGATAGGTGAAACCCTAATCTAGGGTAATGATGTAACCCTAATCTAGGGTGATGATATGAGAAATCCCAATTCAGGGTAATATGATGAAAAACCCTAATTTAAGAGGATGCTTCATGAAACCCTAATTTGGGGGAAGTTATAAGGAACCTTAATTCAAGATAATGATGTGTAAAACTCTATTCTAGGGTGAAGCCATGTGAAACCCTAATGCAATGATGTGTGAAACCCTAATCTAGGGTAATGCTATGTGAAACCCTAATGCAATGATGTGATGTGAAACTCTAATCTAGGGTGATGCCATGTGAAACCCTAATTTTGGGTGATAATGCATGAAACCCTAATCTTGGGAAATACGATGATAAACCATAACCCTAATTTTGGGTAATGGGATGAGTATTCCTAATTGATATGAATTTTGAAACCCTCACCCTAATGAGGGAATAGTGATGCTATCCTTACATTGCATATTGTTGATATGTAATTGATATAACTATTGTCATGTGTACTAATCATGCAGGTATCATGAGATGTTGGACATAACCAGGTATGAGCTATGATGCTTTATTATTGAGATTGTTTTATGGGCCTTGTAAGCCATAATATGCTTTGTTTCCTAGTATGAGGTAACAAGAGATTAAATGGGCTTTTAAAGCAATGTGAAATGCTTGTGCAGCAAGTATCATGTTTACCTTTGCCAGATGACCTATTTTATTCTATCTGTTTAGACATTGATCCATCTGTTATTGAATATATATGATTCCGCTGCTCAGTATTATTCTATTAAACTGCAATAATAATGTTTCTGGTGGAGAGTTATATCTCTCGCGGGGACAATTTTCAATTGTCTCACCCCCGTGGGATCCAATCTTTTTAGATAGATGAGGACGAGGAGGTAGAAACCATACATTAGGAGAAGGACAACAGCAACAATAGGGACAGCAGTGATATTCTAGGTGGAGGCACTGGCAGTCATATTTTGTATAGAGAGTCATGTGTCATATCTATACTCTCAGGTCCTAGGAGTTAGTAGTTAGTACTTTTAATGAATTAATCTGAGATTTTTGTTTAATGTCTCGAGGTTCTTATGTTTCCTGTGTATAGTTTTAACAGTGCAGTTGATGCTTGTAATCCTCGAGAAGGGATGGTACAGGATATGTACTTATGAACCAGGATGTAAATAAAATACATTGGTTCTTGATAAAAGAGTTTTCATGTGTTTGGATCTCTTTATAAATGGTTTTATTTTTTACTAATTTTCAGTAATCTGCTGTTAATGATCACTTCCGCATTTATCATTATTCGATGTTTGGGATTTTTTCATCAGAAAAAAGGTAATAAAATTCAAGTACTTTCAAATCCCAATTGGAAACAATTGGGTAGTGGACTGACTCCCTTAGTTTTTGCTAAGGGTGGAACCACTCTAAATACCTTTCCTCTTTCTTCTTATCTCAATTGTGGTTGCTTGAGTTGAATTATTGTTAAAATATTTATAAAAACCCTATTCACCCCCCCTCTAGTGGTTTTTCAAGAAATTCACAAAATTCAGAGTTCAAACTCGGCGATACTGTACACTAGTGTGTCCCTCTCCTACCCGAGGTAGGAGATGGGTTTCATACTATCTGATGATCAATCCAACGGTCCAAAAAAAATGTATTAAAATAGAATCATAAATGTATGTGACAGAGAAAAATAAGGGAACTTTATACAAATCAAAATCTGATTAAAGTGGGAATGTAATTAATTTCCTATTTTCTCTCTCTTCTTTTGAGGGAACAAATGAGTCCCAAATTTAATAAAAATTGACATCCTGACTGATTTTGAGGTGTAGAATCTGAATATGGAATTAGTTTTTCCTTTTGAGAACTTTTAATGGGTTAAATAAATCAAATCATATTTTCTCTTTCCTCTTTCATTAATGGCATTAGGATGATCCAAATTTGATGAAACTTGACCCACAAGTCATATTTAATGTGTTGGATACTGATTTTCCATCAATTTCACATATTGGAGTTGTTTGTATATTTATTTAATATTTTGAAGGTTCTACACACTCTCTCTCTTGATTTCACCTTTTAAGAAAATTTTCTCCAAATTAGATGAAAATTAACTCAAATGTTATATTTAATATGTAGATTATGAATCTAAGATTGTTTTCCTCTTTTGGAATCATATATTATTTTATTTGATATTTTGGGGAAAACACACATCTTCTTTTCCGATTTGATTTAAATGAATTATTATTATGTGAATAATGTGAAACTTGACTCCCAAGGCAATTGGACCCAAGGAACGTGATTTTAAACTAAGATTTTACTTTTGGGATTTTTTTATGAGATATTTCATATGGCCCATTTGTTCATTATTCAACCAATTATAATCTTATTATCCCAATATGTGTCATATATGATTATTAAGCATGATTTGTTAAGTTACACTTCTTGTGACATATTCTAGATCTCATTATTGGCTTCATCACACGTATTATCCTATCCTTGTTTGGCTAAATCAAAGGGGTAAAACTACTAAGGTAGGGTTCTAGTTCTGGTATGTTACACTCCTCTTAGGCTTGTAAGGACAATAAGTAGAGTAATGATCATCACACTTGTAATGAGAACAAAACATAGGGTCCATAGTGCTAGAGGACTCTCCAATGAAAAAGAAAGTCTCCTTTCTCTATTTCTACCTTTGGCTTTTTTCTTACCCTTAGGTTCTCCCCCTACAAATCCCAAACCACTCGTACCACTTTGTTTGGTAGAATGGGCATCAATTTCATTAAGGGAGTTTTTCCCTTTGAGGAATTTCTATAGAGAGGCCCTAAGTCTATGATTGTCATCATTAAGAGATATGATAGTAGAAGACAAACTAGCAATTTCATCTCTAGCATGAACAAGATCGGCCTCTAAACAGAGGGCTTTAGTCAAATAAGAATCATTATCAATAGAAATGGAAGCAATATCATTACTAGGAAAGATAGGTCTAGAAGATAAATCATTTAATTGACCAAGAAACCAAGCATTTTCATATTTAAGCAATTGAATTTCCTTAAGATAAACATCCCTCTCATCCCTGCAAGCATCAACAACAAGCTTAATTTCAGCATTTTTAGTTTTAATAGTTTCAAGCTCATTTAGTACTTTTGGTTATCTTCCTTAAAACTTTAAATGTTCTTAAGTTAGACACCATTCTCTACTTCAACTACATTGTATTGGAGCTTAAGATCAAGATATTGGCCTTGCTAATTATCAATGCTCTCAAGATGAGTTTTCTCATTAAGCTCAAGAATTTCAAGTTTAGCATACAAATCATCAATAATTTTTCTAACCTATTTCTTTTAGATTTACATTTTGTAAAAGAAGAATGGGTAGAAACAAGCATATCCATAAGAGTTTCCTTAGATAACTCATGCAATATTACCTAACTTACCTCACTTACCTCACCAATCTCTTCACTAGTAGAGGGCATGAGTGCAAGGTGGCACTCTCCATCTTCTTCAAATCTAGAGCCACTTGAGGATGATTCCTCCCAAGCTGCATTCTTGTGTCTTTTCTCCTTCTTTTCCTTCCTCTTGTACTTGCTCTCCTTCTTGTAATCTTCCTCCTTCTTGGAGCTTCCCTTATGGTGTGATTTTCTTGAATTGGTAAATTCACTCTTGTAGTGTCCCTTTTGTCCACACTTGTAGCATCTAGGAGTATAGGAGGAGGTTTGCTTTCCCTTGAAGTGCTTTCCCTTGGTGTAGTTGTCTTCATGCTCACTAGGGCCATAATCTTCACTAGAGGAGGGGCTGTTGTTGAAGGATGACCACCTCCACTTGTGCTTTGAAAGCAATGTCTTTGATCTTCTTGGCTTCCTTCTCTTCTTGCTTGGCTTCTTCTTCTTGCTTGTCAAGCCTTTTCTCATGATCTTGGAGGTTGCCAATGATCTCTTTGGTTGGTATGTCACCAAGGCTTCTCACCTCTTCAATGGAGGTCACCTTTGACTCCCATATCTTTGGTAGAGTACTTAAGATCTTGGAGTTGATTACACCTCTATCCAAAGTGTTGCCCAAGGAAGCTAGGCCATTCATGATCCCATTGAGCCTATAGTACATCTACGCAATTCCTTCTTTATTTCCCATCTTGAAGTTATCTAGAAGGATGTTCAACATATATATCTTAGCCTCCTTGACTTGCTTTGTGCCCTCATAGGTAATGCACAATTTATCCCAAATCTCATAGGTAGTGTCCCGAGATGAGATGTGGTTGAACTCCATTGGGATAAGGGTTGCATAGAGAATGCTTATGGATTTAGCATTGAGTTTGGCTTCTTTTAGTGAAACTTCACTCCATGTTGAATCAACTCTGGTTGGTTCCTTTTATGGTGTGATCATCACCTTCCACATATCAATGTTTATGCCTTGAATGTAGAACTACATACACCTCTTCCAATAGAGAAAGTTGGTGTCATAAAAGACCAGAGGACGCATGGAGAACCCTCCCTCTAGGTTGAGTGAACCAAGTAGATTATCGCCCATCTTCTCATCTCATGGGAGATTGTTGGAGAAGATCATTGGCTCTGATACCACTTGCTGGATCTAGGGCTCTACAGGGGGTGAATAGAGCTTCAAAATTCTCACAAGATAGTTAGACCTTCAAATTATATCAATCAAAACCAATATATTAAGAGCAATTTGAATTCCTAACTAAACAAACATAGCAAGTTTGAGAGAAATTGAAACAAGCACTTGGACAAGGTGGTTTAGGGTGGTTCTACTCTCCAAACTAGGAGAGAGTCACTCCACTACCTAGAGAGTTCAACTTCTAAAACCTTTCCATATGTGTATACTTATATTCCATTCATAAGAGATACAAGGAGAACATCATAAATCCAAGGACATACCTATTTTAGACAAGAGTCTTCCACCTACACAATGACTTACCCACTTGATCAAGATGTCTTCATCCTTCAACAAGGACCTACCCACACTTGCATCAAGTCTTTGGCCTTGAAGGAGTTTGCCCACTCTTTTTGAATCTTGGCCTTGCCCTTCTCCTTCACCTGGACAAGATCTTCACCTCTTATTCAACCTTGAAGAAGAATAGCAACATCTTCACCTTAACTCAGAGTATTTTGCTTCTTTGAGAAAAAGGGGTAGGGAAGATGGAATGGAACAAGAGCTTTACAAGCACAAGGAAGTAGCTCTCGTACAACTGGCCTAGCTCACTCATAATCATGAAATGCTATGTAAATGAGAGAGAGAAAGGGGCTCAAGGAGTTGCAACACACCCAACTATAGCAAGGACTTAGAATAACATGAATGAGAAAACTTGGAATGAACTCCAAGGGGTCCTCTTTATAGTTGGGGATGTTCCCTTGAGGGTGGGATCACTTAATGGAGAAATACAACCATTTTCCAAGTTACAAAGGATCTATTCTCACTCAAAACAACTCACCAATGGTTATAATCACTTTTTATGTGTTTTCTATATAGTACATTTGGTCTATTTTCAATAAAGATAACTCGATCGATCCACTAAGTGACAAAGCCAATTTTCAAATTATCGGTCGGGTTTGTTCTAGGAAACTCGACTGATGAGTCAAAATCAATTTTTCTTAGTTGATCGATCGGTCAAATTTTTAGGAGTGTGCAACTCTACCGATTGGTCTCTCCAAAAAATCCATCACTGGATCTGTCGAGTTTCCTACTCGACCGATAAATAGCATGTGATAAATTTTCTAAATTGACTTTTGAGTGATCAAACGTTGGAATTAAGTGTCCTTGGCTTTTTCTTATATTAGTTACAAGTCATATCATCAATACAAGTGATTACAAAAATCATCTAAGGTCATTTGGAGTGATTTCCCAAATTGAACACTTGCATTTCTTTTGACTTGAACTTGAACAAGCTAGGGCTTGTGTAAATAAATCATTTTCATGTACCTAGAGCCTGAAATCGATCTTGAAAAAACATATTTGATACCTCGGAATGGAATGGATAATTCATTCTAAAAATATATGCAATATATAACTCTCAAGTCAACAGACATGAGTTCTAAAGTGAGGTCGTCATATGAGGTATGCCTATTAAAAATTCCCAATGGGTCCATGATTTGTTTCACCCCGTCATATATCCCCAATGTCTATAGGGGCTCCCTATTGCCAAACTTGATGGCCTTGATCTTCTTCTTCTGGAACATGTCGCACTAGATTTGGCTATGTTCTTCATTTCTAGCTAGAAAGTGATTATCATGTTGTTCCTTGTAAATTATAGGTGATGCTTGTGAGGCAGTGGTGCCAATCCAAACTATTGTGGTATTATGGCTTTTTTTATTCTCCCATGTGTAGATATTTTGGCCACCTTACAAGGTCTCCCTTGGTCCAGATTAGGAGAAGTCCTCTTCTTCAGATTATGTACCTCCTCAGACAGTGTATACTTAGAGAATTTGGTCCTTTTCTATTCTTCATCACTTGCTAACTCCTTGAGTACTGATTCTGCTTGCATTCTGAGCCTATTTTCTTCGAATCATGATTTTATGCTTTCCTTTCTAGGCTCTCCTTGTATCATAATGTATGTCACTGCTTCATCTTTTAGCTTTTCAATCCTCTCCTTCTCCTCTAGAGTCATTAATGCTTTAAGTTTCCTGGTCTATTCAGACTTTTGGATTAATTGGTTCCTCTTATGGTTTCCTATCATCCTTACCCTTGTAGATACTTAAGTATCTCACTTGTCCCCATGTTGGAGTTTCACCGTCAGATCATTTCCAGATCTTTTGTAGATTGTGTCCCATGTACCTCGAACAACAGTTGAGGTAGGATTTGTTATCGGGTCTTCATGGATCTTCGTTCCTTAGCTTGCTTCATCCAGTAGTCAGTAGGTAGAATATGACATCTTCTAATGGTTTCCTTTGGGTGGCTTGAGTCTCTTCAGTTGCCATGGTGTTGGAGTGTTCTTCCGGCTAGGGTTTATGAAGGGAAAATCTGATGAATTGGCTCAGTGGTTTCCTAGTCCCTCTTTTATAGGTTTTTGTTCCTTGGGTGACCATCAGGTATTAAAAACTAACAGTTCAACACTTAATCACCAACCGATGGTTAGGAAGGCATTGAGAGTCGATGGTTTCCTATCGACGGTTGGTTTGTGTTCATCACTCGATGTTGGTTATGAGCATAGGACATTTTATGGTTCTTCTATGTCTAGTTTCCCTTCTTGCCTTTTGAGGGTTTCATTTAATTCATTATCAGGTGGTACATTAGGGTGTCATCACTTGATGGTCAAGAAAATATGATGGCTCTTCTACTTGCTCATCCATGGTGGCACATCACTCAGCCAAACCTGATGGTTGCACTAAATGATGCAGCAATTAGATGGTTCCCTCATGGGATCGATGTTTTAGCTCGCAAGTTTGTTCCTGTATTATTCAACAAAAGTCAAATTTGAAAAAATTTTATTCTTAATATGCTAGACATCAAGGGATAGATAGATGCTCAATACATGTGACTAGATCCTAAAGAATTAATCACACTTATACATGTAAAGAAAACTTTAATTTTATTATGTATGCACTAAATATTATGACATAATCTAGAAGTTGCCAAAACCAAAGATTGAAATTGAAGGGGGTTTATGAATTCAAATTATTGGTAATCTGAGTAAACTAAATATAAATCTAGGAATTAGATATTATCAAGAGTCTAATAACAAAGGAGAAAGACTTGACAATTAAACAAAGCTGAGAAATCCCTGGGTTGCCTCCCAAGCAGTGCTAATTTGTAGTCCTTCGATTGACTCTCTTGATGTAGCTTCAGACTTCTCCTGGTGGTGCAGGCCAAGGTTCTTCCAAATGGACTTTTGGCCTTCTGATAAAGGTTTCATTTTCATAATACATTTTTACCCTATGACTATTCTCCTTGAATGTTCTAGTCTTTTCACTACCTATTCCATCATCCCCGTTAGATATATCTTTGAGATGATGAAGAGACTAGACTACTTTGGACTTCTGCTTTCCAGGGAACTGTCTGACCCTTGAGTTAAAGAGAACTTTATATCCCTCAGTGACATTTTTTATCTTTAGGTGGGTGTCGTGTCACACCTTAGTCCTTTGTTTATAGATCCTTGCATTTTCATATGCATGAAGTTGAAGCTCCTCCAGTTCTTGTAGCTACAAGAATCTTTTCTTCTCTGCTAACTATGGGTCCTTGTTAAACAACTTGATTTCCCAAAACTTCATGTGTTACAAATCGATAGGTAGGTGACATGTCTTTCCATATATAAATCTATACAGGGTGTTTCCTATAGGGATCTTGCAAGCTATGTGAAATGCACATAGGGCATCATCCAACTTCATAGAAAAAAAATTTTTGTCCACCCAACTATTTTCTCTAAAATTAGCTTTATTTTTCTGTTGTATACCTCCACTTGGATGGATTTCTGAGGGTGGTAGGGGTAATGACCTTATGTGTTACTCGACACTTCTTGATCAAGGTTGCAAACTATTTTTCAAAGAAATGGGATCCCCTTTCACTGATGACGGTGTGTGGGACCCCAAAACTTGGGAAGATGATCTTTTCAAACATCTTAATTACAGGCTTAGCATCATAGAAGGGAGTGGCTATAGTTTTCACCCATTTTGATACATCATTGATAGATACTAGAATATACGGGTTACCTACAGAAGATGGAAATGGCCTCATGTAGTCTATCCCATATACATCAAAAATTTTCTACTTCCATCCAATCAGACATTGGCATCTCATTTCTCCTTAAATTGTTCCCTACTAGTTGGGATTCCTTAAAAGTTTTGACAAATGCTTGGCATCTTTGAAAAGAGTCATCCAGTAAAAATCAAACTACATGATCTTCGTTGTGGTCTTGTCTCTGCCTAGATGTCCCCCATAGGGTGAAGAGTGGCATTCTTTAAGAATTTGTGGGACTTCTTCCTATGGTATGCATCACTGGTACCAATTGTCAGCGCATCTCTTGATTAAGAGGGGGTCATCCCCATAATAATTCTTCATATCAGAAAATAACTTCTTCTTCTCATTGTATGTTAACTCTGGTGGCAATTGGTGGCAAGCCAGGTAGTTGCATATATCATCAAACCATGGTACCTTGGGTTCCATAACCATAGCAATCATAAGTGCCTCATTGGCATAGTTATCATTGATTGGTAGGTGGTGTCCATTGCCTACAATAATCCTTGATACATGATCAACTACTACATTTTAAGACCCCTTCTTGTCTATTATTTCGTGGTTGAATTCCTGAGTAGTAGGGCCCACTGCAAGAGCCTAGGTTTCTTGTCTTTCTTTTACATTAGATACTTTATTGCTCTATGGTTTGTGTATGCCTTAACTTTCAACCCTATCAGATAGGATCTGAACTTGTCAAAGGAAAATACTATCTCCATCATGTCCTTTTCTATCATTGTGTAGTTTACTTGAGCTTCATCCAGAGTTTTGTTGATGTAGTAGGTCACATGATGTTTCTTATCTTTCTTTTGTCCCAGCACAGACCCAATGGAAAAATCTCTAGCATCACACATTATTTCAAATGGCAATCCCCATTCTGGAGGTTGGAGTATAGGTGTCGTGGTGAGAGAATTCCACAGCGTTTCAAAAACTTTGTGACAATCATCCGAAAATTTAAAAAGTGCATCCTTCATGAGTAAACTAGACAGAGGCTTTGCAATCATGGAAAAACCTTTTATAAACCTCCTATAGTGTCATGCATGACCAAGTAAGCTTCTTACTCCAAGGAATGGACTTAAGAGGTGTAAGTATTGATATGGCTTCAACTTTACTCACCTATACTTTAATCCCCTTCTTAGAAACCTTATGTCCCAAAACTATCCCCTCTTTGACCATAAAATGGCATTTCTCCTAGTTCAGAACTAGTTGCTTTTCTTTACAACACCCCAATTCTCTAGATAAGTTCTTCAGACAACATTCAAAGTCATCTCCTTATATGGATAAATCATCCATGAAGACTTCCATGATACTCTCTAGGAAGTATGAAAAAATGGAGATCATGCATCTTTGAAATGTTGTTGGTGTGTTGCAGTTTCCAAAAGGCATTTTTCTGATGGCATAAGTATCGTACACGCCAGTGAAAGTCATATTTTCCTGATCATCTGGATGAATTGGGATCTAATAGAATCTCGAGTATCCATCCAAGAAACAAAAGTATGGATGGTGATATAAATGTTCCAATACTTGATCAATGAACAACAAAAGAAAATGGTCCTTCTTAGTGGAAGCATTTAGTTTCCTATAATCAATGCACATGCACCATCCTATCATGGTTTGGGTTGCAACCTATCTCCATTTTATCCATTGACGGCCGTCACATCCATTTTCTTAGGCACAACATGTATAGGGCTAACCCAATTGTTATCACTTATGGGGTATATGATTCATGTGTTGTGCAGCTTTATTACTTTTTTCTTGACTACCTCCTTGATCATTTGATTTAACTTTTATTGTGGTTGGTTGAGGTTTTTGTAAAGAGTGGGACCTGATAGGTTAACAATCCTTACTTAATTCAAGAAAATAATTTGCATATAACCCCATGAAATCAAATATGACAAAATAAAAGGGGTGCAATATTTTTACTCAAACAAATGAGTACAAAACTTAATTTGTTGCAGCTAAAAAAAAATTTAACTATTACATAAATTCATTGTTCAACTCAACATTGGGCCTTAAGGCGATGTCTAAATTAAGAATCTAATTATCGGGATCATATTGTGGTGAGCAACCTTCCCATCTCAAAATTCATCCTTGCACTAGGTCTTGAGAAAAAACCATCTCCTCTATGAACTACGGGTTAAGCTAAACCTAGGTGAAAAATACCCATTAAAAAGGAAATAAAAGGAAGTACGTAAGCAAATATTGAGTATGCACAAAGTAAAAAATAATCGAGAATTAATTAAAGTGAGAGAAGACTCAATAAAAATAGATGTCAATAATTAGATATCCAAAAGAGAAGAGTTTTCCAAAAATATTTAACATGTCCAAAAGATGAGGCACTTTTTTTTTAAAAATAGCTCAATCTCATTAAAAGTAAGCCATACGGCATCTACAAGATAGACATCTCTCATCAAGTAACCAAGCAGCAACTCCTTTTGCGGAAAGACATAGCACAAGGCTCAGATTGGGATGTGATAGGTACGTTTGTACACCGTCCACCTCTTGTAGTGGTTGTCTAAAACATCTATCCAGGATGGAATTCATCAATCTACAAGAGCCTATGAGTACATCGGGCGAGGAGTTTGCATAGTCACTGGAAGAGGTTACCATCATCAAGAAAATGAATGATCACTTGAAAAAGAGTTCGACCACAAAGAAACAACACAAACACAACACCACACAAACAGGACTAGAAACACAACTAGCAGCAAAGAAACAAAAATAAAAAACAAACTGGCCAAGGAGCCACCCAACAACACAACGTTAACATAGAAAAAAATGTTGAGCACTAAGGGTGCACCAACCAGGAGACCCGAGAAGGTGGCCAAACCCCAGTGATGCAAATACAGAGGAAGGATGGCTCATGCAGATACAACAGTGGGGAGTAGAGGGTGTCGAGAACCCCACCACAACTCCCGACAACCACTGTGAGCAGGGGGCGGAAGACCCACACGAAGCACAAACCCAGCTTAATCCTCCTCTTCCTGAAGCACCTAGGGCACCCAAGCTCACCATCCACCCAAGAAGGAACCCAAGGCATGACCAAAAAAAAGACCACACTGACATTGAGAAAAAGACTAGGAAGAACAGAAAAAGAAAAAAAAGAGCAAACCCACCCCCGCTGGAACCGATGACCGGAGACCTCCAAAAAAGCTACTCTGCTCAGCCCTGAGGCAGATCTGAGAAGAAATACGCCAAAGAGGAGAGTGCTACATCCCCCCTCAAGCCATGCACTATGATTAATAAAAAAATCTTGCCATGCTCACATCAACATAATCATAGAGATAAATACTTGCATGGCGATCAATAAACACTAACTAGCATACACTAAAAAGTAGGATAGGATCCCATAAGTATTCCTTACCAAAGGGTAGGAGGACTAAAACCTTAGTGCCAAACAAATATAGTAATTTGTAGTGGAATAAAACATAGTGCATGGTAGGGGAATAAAACCCAATGCCTAAAAGTATATATGGTAGGGCAAATGAACCCAATGCCTAACAGGGGAATAAAACCCAGTGCATATAAACAATATAAGTGGCAGGGGAGTAAAACCTAGTACCTATATGGTGTCACTACTTCTATTAATGACTAGTCATCCACACGTGCAAATAGGGCAGACAAGAATGAAGTATAGTTATTTTTCATGCAAAGAATGAGAATATCAAGTTTACATCAAATGGGGTCAAAGGACCCTAATCATTGGTAAGACAAGGTCAGAAGTCCATCAATGTGGTATCAACATTAACAAATCAGGAGATTATTAACAAGGAAGAGCACTTTCACAAAAGGACGGGATTGTCCACAATTTAGTCAATGCCTCATAGGGGAAAAGATGCTTAGTAATGATATTATGCCCAATTTAAAAAGAGTATACGTGCATACCTCATATAGAGTTTACATGTATCTAAGGTCAAAATTCTTAATTCCATCTCAGTCCCAAGCACATTGTGATGTGATCATAAAACATGGTATAGAAAAAGCATCGATGACATCTGTCATAGCCGACAGTGATGACTTTTTGGGATAAGAGGGTTCGAGACTCACTATTGTGAATAGTTGATGACTGATGCTAACTGGTGTATTGATGTGTGTATCAGAGACAAAGTAGGTGATCAAACAAGTCCTTGAACAAATATTATATAGATTATCATGAATGAGTTTCTTTAGGGAGAGGCATGGCGGCAGCAGGTAATTACCATCTATGATTCAGATAGCACATATCTTGCAGTATATATATTACTATCACCAACTAGACAAATAGGATATTTTAAAAAGATAAGGGAAAAAATACAAAAATCAAAATGTGAATATCATTGGAGGGATGTGGGAGAAAGCAAGGAAAGGTTAATAAAGGAAAAAGAGGAACGAAGAGGGAAGATAAGAATTGGAAGAAAGAAACTACCACATGGGAAAGGAAAAGGAAAATAAAACATGATAGGAAGAATATTAGAAACCACATCAGACAAAATGTATTAAATTAAACAATTAAGAATTAATGTTCCCTAAAGTATATTCTCTTTTTCAATTTTTCCAAACAAAATAAATTTTGACACATAGGTTAATTAAGAGATGTATAATTTGAATTGTACATTAGTTTTCATTTTTAGAATGTTCAATATGTCATTTACTTTATTTGAATCCTTTTAGCATTATCTTGTTAATTTATTTAATAATTGGTTTATGTATACTAGTATTATCCAAGTATATTGGAATTTGGTCGTTGGACCAATTAATACATGAGAACAAATTTGACATTACTTTCATATTTAAAAATTGTTTAATGGATTACTTCATATACAATAACATTTTAGAAATGTTAAAATGAATGTTAATATGGTGTATATTTATTTACTATATTGGGTATTTATGATCCTTTCAAAAATATCCACTCATGGGAGAAGTAAATAATATCATATATTTACTTAAATCCCTCATTCTCTCCTCAATTATCCACAACTATGTTTATTTCTAATCTCTTTGGAATAATAGTAACTCGATTTCCCAATTCATGTTAATTGTTCCATAATATTAGTAACATCCACTAGAGATAATGTAAGAGGGGAAATTTGTATTCTTTTACCACCTTTTACTAAATGACATTTTACATCTAGTTTTTTAGTGCATACGAGTGTGATGCTATTCTTTACATATGTATTAATTAGTGTGTTACTAAAATAAATTTCAGATTTTACTTCTTTTATTATAATATTTTCATGTGTGTACAACATTGTTTCCAATTATGTTACACCATAATTTTATTTCTTACAATCCATACAAGTTGGTTTACATTATTCATCTAATATATTATATGTTCTCTTTTTAATAATAAATTCAAAATCTTGGCCTTATCTTTCATTTTCTTTTTTTAAGGAATTCGAGGGATCTAGAAACTCGTAAAAGATGTGAAACTTAGCCTACAAGCAAACTTGAACATGAGGTAAACAATTTTACAATGAATTCTTCTTGTTGTGGGTTTTTAGCATTTTATTTATTATTTGTGACTTTAATATAAATTTTCTCTCCTAAAATACACTAGGATAGATAAGATTTCCGAAATATTGTGGAAATTCAAACATAAACTGATTTTGGTATGTAGATTTTGAAATTGGGATTTTTGTACTATTGAATTTATTTAGTAATTCATTTAACACTTTTGGATCCTATTCTTTTTTTCTTTTACAATTAGAACTAAAATAGTTATCATTATGAAAATAATGTGAAACTTGGCACCCAAGGCAATTGGTACCGAAGGAACACAATTTTACAATTATATTTTACTTTTGAAAGTCCTTTTTATGAATTAAGTCACCATTTGAATTTTTGGCATATTACCATTATGTTTATCAAACATTATAGCTTTATTATAAACATCCACTCAATTGAGTCTCATTACATTCAATGTATTTCAAAATAGCTATATATTATTATTTTGCATGAAATTCTAAATTTTACTTATTTTACATACTTAATCCATTAATTTCGTATTTATTTAAATAATAGAACATTATTAATATTTATTGACATGGAATTGCCAATTGTTACTCCAAAGCATATTATTCATTTTTATTTAGCCATTATGTTAGTAAAGGAAATATAGATGTAACATATTTCATGATTTGTTACATGTTGACACACAATGAATTCATTATGTAAATGTGTTTTTATTTTTATCCTTATAAGGTCAAATCTAAAAAAACAAATCGTACTAGATTTCAAATCATGGAATAGGATAAGATTTTAAGTCTTGGTTTGTTACAGTTTGGTTATTTCTTCAAATGTATTCGGTGAATGTATAGAGTTGGGCTCAAATCTTTGATTTCATCCATTGAGTACCATATTGCATTTTTGTATTTTTTAAGCTCATATAAAAGCTTTTCCTATTTATCCTCCATCAAAGAAGAATTAATGATCACGGGATTTCTTTCCTCATCGTCTAAAAATTCATACCTTAGACCTTCCGGCAGTTGCTTCAATTACGGCTTGGGCTTGGGTGCCTCCTTTTCTTCCGATGTTTGCTCCAATGAGGCATACTTTGTAATTTCTATAGTACCCTCCTCATCACTACCATATTCCTTTGGCTGGAGTAGATAAGCCAAAATCTCCATGACTTTAGGATCTTCAATACTTGAATCAGGGTTGTTGAGAGCTCCCATGAGCAGATCTCCCGTTGCTCAGTCCTCTTGTACTTCCTCACAAATTTGTTGGAGTTGTCCATGAAGTAGACTGACTCAAACAGAGAGGGTCCTCTCATAGAAAACTAAAAGTAAAAGTCAATGTGATCATTTCCTACTCACAAAGTGATCATTCTTGTCCCTACATCAATCAAAGCTCTAGTACTGACAAGGAAAGGCCTCCCAAAAATGATGGGGAAAGTTGGGTCCTCCATAGTGTTAATTACAACAATGTCACAAGGAATGGAGAATCGGCCTACTCAGATCGGGACATCTTCTACTACTCCTACTGACTTCGTGAAAGTATGATTAGTGAATTGAATTCTCATCCCAGTTTTTACCATGTCGGTGAGTCCAAGCCTCTGAGATAGAGTAGGGGCATGAGGCTAATACTTTCTCCAACATTTGCAAGACCTTGCCTTATTATCTCCATCATTGAAAGGGATAGTGAATGCCCCTGGGTCCTTCTTTTTTAATAGCATTTTAGCCTAAAAAAGGCACTAGACATTTTGGCTAGTTGCACTATTTCCATGTGATCTCCTCTTCTTCTTTTCATAATTAGGGATTAAGAGAGAATGATTCTCCTCCTCTCCCATGCCCGTGGTGGAGGCCGAACGCCCGAGAGGGTGGTAAATCAAGGTGGAAATTGGGATTCGAACTGTCTTTTGTAATTAGATCTTTGAAGAACTTGGCATATATGGGCATTTTTTTATACAATCCAAAAACGGAACATCCAAGTGCAACTTTTTCACAGCCTCCATGAACTTCTCATACCTTTTCTTTAGATGGGCCTTTATCATCTTATAAAGGAAAGAAACCCTTGGGTGTATGGAGCTATTTTGGTGAATGATTCCTCAGTGAGGTCAGGCTTCTTGACTTTTGCAATTTTCTTTCCTTTGCCTTTCTCTTTATCCTTATTCTTCTTAGAATACTCCCCCTCATTAGGAACTTCCTACACTATGATTGGTTCAGGTTGCAACTCAGAAACAATGTTACCTTCTTTGTCAAACTCATCTAGTTGGTTCTCCAAAATCTTTCTCAAATGAAGAGTATCCATCTTTGTAGTCTTGATATTAGACAAGATCTTCCTTGAGGATTTTACATTAGTTTAGACAATTGTGCTAGTTGTTAATCAATTTGTCTTTAGTGTGTCTACAAATCGACCATTTGAGACTGCATTGTACTTAAAATACTTGTATTGGTGATAGCACTCTAAGTCAATTGCTCATTCCCTGTTTCCTACCTCTCTGCAAACTCCAAGAGCTCATTCATCATGTCAGGTTGGTCGCTGCCCTTATTCTGACCTTGATGTTAGCTTTGTTTGTTTGAATTTCAATTTTGACTTTGACCTTGTCCTTGGCCTTGACAGTTGTTTCTATTTTTTTGGTATACCATGGTTTAGGTGAAAGAAGTATATCCTCCTCCTCTTCCAAATCCTAGTGGAGTTTTAGACGAACCATTTATCTAGTGGGAATTTTTGGCAGCATCTTTGTTACCATAGCTAAAACTAGGGCAATCTGGTCACCTAAAATTAACATTACAAACATTCTTGGTCTCTTCCTTATCGCTTTCTTCCTTTATTTGAGTATAGATGCAGTTGTTGACCCCATGACCTCCTTCACCACATGTAACACATTTCATGACTCTCTCTATAGGTTTCTTACCTTTGCCTCTAGAGTCCTTTAGTTGCTTGACATTTGTGGCCATCTTCTAGATTGGGTCGTTGTTGTTTTTAGAGATTTTGATTCCGTAGTAGGTCCTTCGGATGTTGCCTTCTTTGTTGAACCTTTGTCTCCTTTATCATATTCTTTCCCTGCTTAAAGTACAACCATATTATCAATGATGACCATCGTCTTCTTCAGATTATTGCCCAAAAAATCACTTCCTATTGCCTCATTTAGTGAGGTTCTCTCAGGAGAGTTAAGTCCTTCGTAAAAAGTAGTCACAAGGAATCCTTTGTCAATTAGGGTGCAAACAGTCTCTTTGGTACTCTTGAAATCTTTCCTAAGCTTCATAAAGGTTCTAACTAGGTCTCTGAGTAAACCTAGTGATTTTGTGTCAATTCCTTAGGGTTCTCTCTATAGGGTAAAACTTGGTGACAAAAGTGTCAGCCAAAGGTCCCCATCCATTAATCTTCTTGTCAGGTAAAGCAAGGTACCATGACAAGTTCCTATCTCTCAAAGAGAAGTTAAACCCCTTCTAGTATATTACTCTTTTGGTACTCACCTCAATTTGATAGTGTCACAGATGTTTTTGTAAGTGTCTAGATGATGTTCGAGGTTCTCATCTCTGGAATTGCCTCCAAAAGACTTGTTTTGGATCATGTCGATCACTACAGGTTTCATCTCAAAGTTCGATGAGTTAAACCTTGGGATTATGATGGGGAATATTGACTCATTTGCCCTAGTATAGGCCAACTCATGAAGAGAAGGGCCTCCATCATCAACGTCATCTTCATTTTTTTTATCTTTGTTCTCACAGTTTTTCTTCTATTCCTTCTTGCACAGGCACAACGTCCTTCATTGCAACGTCATTCCTCACGTTCCTCTTCATGATGTTGTTCTTCATCATGTGGAATTGGTATTTCATGAGGTATTTCCTCCCATTTGACTTCATCAGATTTGTGCTCTTCATGATCAGATTAAATCTCTAGTGGAGGTCAAGCATGCTCAACTCTTACATTTCGATCACTATTGTTATGTGCCTTAAAGAATTAGGCTGATCCAAAAGTAGATATGGTCCAGAATTAAGTGGATCTTTGCCAACCTGATTAATGGGCATTGTGAAGGCCTTATCCCGACCGAATGGTATATGCTCCACAGTTAGGGTTTTACATCATCATGTATTCTATTTACATATATGGCAGCCACCGTACTTAGGGTGTACTTTGCCTCTTTTGAGAACGTTCATGATTGTAATATCTTCTCTGATATAGTGGAAATATCACCCCCCTCCTGTAGTGTAGATCATCCCGACCAAACCACATAAATCTTGTGTTCTTTGGTTGTGTGGTTGTTCTCTTCATTCTCGTCTTGTTATTACACAACACTTGTTGTATTCTCTCATTCAAAAACTTAACAACATCCAATATGCCCTCCCCTACGAGGTAGCATGTTGATAGAAGTGGGCAATGGTGCTCACAGTCCACTTCTCTCCAATCTACCTAAACAATTCACACATTCGAGTTAGAAAATTGGACATGTGAAAGAAAATATTTAGTGTAGTTAGATATAGTGGATTAAAAAGAGTTCAGTCAAGTTGACTGCCAAACTTGAGGTACAAGTGTATAGTGAGCAGACTTTGGTTCTTAACAGTATTGTTGGCTTGTCCCCAATAACGGTGCCAAATAGTGGACCGCCTAAATTACACGTCCAAAAGGGAGATGATCTAGAATAGTCGTACTCTTAAATGTATAACCCAACACTTATTATATAGGGTCTGATGTAGTAAACTATGGTCGATCCACGGGGACAATGGTGGTAAGTGTTGAGAATGTAGAACCCATCTCAAATACACTAAATGAAAAATGGGATAAGTTTTTTGTTCCTTATAGAACAATGATACTTCAACCAACAAATAAGTAAAAGAATTAAGGAAAAGTAAGAAATAAAACAAGAGAATGAGTAGAAGTAAAGAGTGGTAAGGTAAATATTGAAGGAAGACATAGATCGGGTTTCACCAACTAAGATCTCTAACCAACATGAAAACTCACACCCATAGCATACCCAGAGCAAGATTACAAGAAATCATCATATATGTCTATTCCTTCACTTCTCAAGATTAGGATAGATCTATATTATAAGGTTGTCTCTCTTTCTCTCTCGATATGGAAAACAAACAATCACAAAAATAACCCTATGGTCATAAGCTTAACTGTTCCAATATTCTCATACATTCATGAAACTCCATAACACTTAGATAAGGTTAGCACTACTCTTTTAAGGCACCAACAATCAAACATCACAAGATGGTAGCTAATCATGTAAGTGAAGATATAAGAACAAGAGTATGGAGATAACTATTTCTAGGAACATATATATTCAAATAGATGCAAGTATATACATGTTGGGAGAGCCTTAGAAGCTACTCTTAACCTGAGAAAGATGTTTATACACTCATGGTAACTAGAAGCATTACGGATTTACAAATGATTGCAGACATAAAGTATACTGGAGAGAAGTTATGAAAGAATGAAGGGAGGGGGAGTGAGATGAGTAGGGGAAGCTAGGAGGTATAAGATACACCAATTACGACCAATCATTGGCCACAATCAATGGTCAGGGCCTCCTAGCAAAGCTTGACGATGTGGCGGTGTAGTTATTCTCTCTATCCTCCCTCTGTCTAGGGAATGTGTCAAATAGGTAGAAGGTAAGGCAAAGTAGGAATAGGCCTCAACAAACTTTTGTCCTTCTGGTCTAACAACCAATGGTGGTGGCAGAGGTCGATGTCCAGCTTCTTCTCTAGAAGCACTTCGTCATCCTTCATGTTGTGCGACCCCTCACTATGTTCCTGGAGGTATTATATTTATAGGCCCTCATCTAGTGTCCTAGGTGCCCTTTGGAGCACTTTACTTACACCGTAAGTCCTTCACATGTCTGCCTTTGGGCACGTTCTTAACGGTCTCAAGTGAATGTTCAACTAGTGCTTCCATTAGATGTCAGATTTTCAAGAAACTTTTGTCTAACATGCCTTTGGCTAGCAATGCTAGGGTAGCCATTGGTTGAGGCTTTAGTTTATTATAGCTAATCCATCGGGTGTCAGGTTCCCGTAACCATTGGTAGGTGGGTCTGTGTGACCATCTCCTGATGGATCTACTCAACAATCGGCTGATGGATCCATGCAACCATCGGTTGATGGATGATGGTGGCATCTAATGGCAGTGTAGGTTTACCATCGAGCATCAAACAATGGTGGCGTAGACTACCTGTAACGTCCATTGGCTATGAACAGATGGTTGTGTTGCTAACTACTCCAAGGCGGCCACCGGTTGTGGAATCTGATGGAGGTCCTTCTCCATGGTGAAATGCTTTGCTTCCTCAATCATCTACGTGAAATGTTCTTGTTATCCTTAGGTGGGGGTAGAAAGAGTATTTATGTGCAAAATGGTGGCAAGTGAGTAGGAATTCGCATAATGAGAGAAAATTAAAGAGTAAGTTAAGGCATAAACTTGTGCCCACACCTCTTGACACCAACTTGTCTATTCATAGACTAAATTTTCATCCTTTGTGATCATGGATTAGTCCATATAGAGTGTGTCAAATATAATAATTTATTATCACAGGTGCAGTGATGCACCAAGCTTGTTTCCTAGGAGATTGGATCTTAGCATACTTCCTTTTTGGCATTTACATATCTCCCATTGCAAAAATGATTGGTGCTTTTCTAGGTTAAGACTTCTCTATCCCTCTTGCCTTTATGCAAATGCTTTCTGGCTTCTACTGGTTAGACAATGAAAACCTTTATGAGCATTAGGACTCCTTTGTATAGACTTTCTCAACCTTTCACGTCTAGATACAATAGTAATGCCATTTGTTTAACTATGTTTCACTTGTTCATAAATGATAAAGTCAAAGAGTAGTATTCCTAAAAAAATGAATCATGACTTAAGAAGAATGAATAACACCTTCTTAAAGAAATTATATTTTTTAGCTAAATCGACACACATGCATTGTGTTATTTTGAATTTTAGTGAATTAATCCATGTGAACTTCAACGGAAATTAAGAAAGGTTTCAAAAGTTTTTGAGAGATTTCCCCCATTTTGAGGTTCCTTTATGGTACCTAAGATCCATCCTAGATACATGTGAAGAGACTAAAGTTGTCCTTAATGAAGACAAATGTCATTTTATGGTTTAAGGAGGAATATTCCTAGGGCACAAGACTTCATACAAGGGGATTAGTCGATCCAACTAAGATGGATGTTATGAAGAATTTTTCACCACCAACCACTATCAAGAGGGGTAGGATTTTCCTCGGCCATGTATGGTTCTATAAAAAATTCTTCCAAGATAAAAAAGCCCATGTGTAATTTATTAATGAAGGATGCAAAATTTGACATTGGTTAAGAATTTATAGAGGCTTTCAGTAAACTTAAGTGTATGTTATCCACAACACCTATGTGAACCTCACCTAATTGGTGTGTGATCCTAGTGACACGACCTCAAGGGCAACTTTAGGGCAATATGATTGGAAGATATGTTGCATCATTTACTACACTAGTAAGTTACTTAATATGACCAAATTAATCATTTCACAACTTTAAAAGAGCTTCTAACTGTAGTCTTTCTCATTGAAAAGTTTATCAAGAATCTTTTTTGTTCATAAGATGTTGTCTATACGAGTCATGCTACTCTAAGATATGTGTTACAAAAAAGGATGAAAAATCAAGAATTGTCTGGTATATCATATTTTTACAAGATTTTATTTTGATATTAAGGACAAGGTGAGTTTCCAAAATATCATAGTTGATCACATCTCCAGACTAGACAAAACGCATGGGAGATTGACCACAATTTCTCATAGGAGATTAGTTCCATGATGAGTGACTCTTTATGATCCAAACTGTTACTCCATAGTTCACATCTAGAAAGCTACCTATAAGACAATTGTATCCCTAAAAGATATATCTAGAAATAGAATAAAATATTCTTATATGAATTTAAATATTATATCTAGAGGATCTGTACTTGTACAAAAGGTGTAATTTTGATATCCTTTGGAAATATGTTGGTGAAGAAAAGTCAAAGTACACTTTGCCTCATTATCATACATTACTATAAGAGGGCATCATATTACAAAACCGCACAAATACCAAGGTGCTACAATCAAGGTTTTGTTGGACATATTCAACAATTTGACAACTTTATGCTTCAATGTGAAAATTGCCAAAGTGCACGTAGCATTTTAATGAATTATGAACTACCCCTATGTTTTACGTTGGAGGTATACACTTCATAGAATAAAAAATTCCATTTTTGACTTAGCCAAATTAATATTCATGCTATAATCAAGTATTAATCATGCAAAAATCATGTAAAGCAACTAGTATAGCTATAAATGTGACAGTGTTTTCCTTAATCCTAGATTAGTATAACAGCAAAAATAGGGTTGCAATAAATGTACCACATTTATGCACAAATACTTTCAATGATTTAAAAAAAAATTGAATACATCAATAAATCAAAGATTTAAGAACGACAACATCAAATACTTTAGAATAATGTTCAGTGAATAGGAAGCAGTCGTTAAAATAGGTAACAAAGCACACAACACGGGAGAAAATATTATCTCCTCAAGAAACATGAAGCCTTCCTATTCTAGAAAATACTACTTGAAATAGAGATCCAAGACAACTTGGATCAAAGAAGGTGAACCACCTTCTTCTTCCATAGAATGGCCTCGAATCACCTTAGGTTGAACAACATTTCTTCAATGCAAATAAAATAACTACATTTCCTAAGAAAAAAATTGTGCCATCAACACAGTCCATGAATTTTGTGATAGACTTAATACTACATACTAATTATTCACATAACCACCTACTAATCTTTAATTGGTCTTCAATAATCACTTGGAAAAGTAGTAATTTTCTTCCACTAATACCTCCCTTCTCCTCAATTGAAATGAAATAAACATCCTTCTATCTAATGTGTTGATAAATCATTGAACTTTGGGCCATCACTGGTGTTGTTCACTTCATTTGGGAGGAGCATAATAAAAGGCTACATAATGGTGGCGCTTCTGATTTTGTCACCATCTTCAGCCGTCTTGCACTTGAGATCAAGAGAATGTACTTTACTTTTAAATCTTGTCTTGATTTTCCTCCTATTATAGCTAGGAATTGGGATCTGCTGTAACCAATTTCTATGTGTGTGTAGTCACATGTATGGGTGTGGCTTGTAACTTTGTCCCCTTTTAGGGGGTTTTTGGAATATACTTACCCAATTTTCCAAAAAAAAATAATGTGTTGATAAATGATTGGACCCCGACAACCTTGTATGTTCTTTTACAACACTCTCCACAGGTACTTCAATTTGATAGTTTGGATATGTTTGAGTGTTCTCATTGTAATGTTCAAATATAAGGCTTCAAACATATAAATAATACATATACATAGCCCTCATACTTGAAAATCAACAACCCACCAGGGTATCCGACAACAAAGTCATCAGTCTGATTAATTGATCATTAAAAATCATAAACTCTTAGACTTATTCTCCATGTTAAAATTGATCATATCATACATCTAGCCTAATGAAATTTACTAAATACAAAATTGTCCAAGAGTTCTCTTTATTTATGAGACTATTGAGACAACCTCGATACACTAAATAAGATTACTCAAAACAAAACATGTGATTGATTGCTAAATAACCACATATCTAGAAAAGAGGGTAAATTAAAACTGATTAAAACATCACCAACATATTCAGGGATAATTACATATAAGTCCAACAACCTACATAACAACACATACCATATTGGGTATTTACATATCTGACATGTATACAAAAGAGATGTTCCACATATATACATGCCACATACATCATTAGAGTACTACCAAAATCTCGAGTCAATATCCATATCATCTGCAAAACATCCCCTGCCTAGACTTGAGAATAAAGGGACGACTCTAGGACACTCTACCTACTAGCCAACTTTCTGATCCTACTGATATCTAAGCTTCTCTTCCTCACCTCCACGATCCCAATGACATTGTTGATGATCACCTAAAAAGATGTGGTGACACATGAGGTGAGACCCATGTCCTAGCAAGAGATATAACTTTCAACAACATTTTCATCTCACAATATGTTATGTAAATTAAAAAAATTGAGCATATGAGACAAATAGAATAATTATATATAACAAAAAGTATGATTAGCATGATGTTTAAGGAAACAAATAAAGCTATCACCTTTTAAACAGTTGATTTCTCTTACTGCAAATTATGTCAACTAAGGATTAGAAGAAACAAGGCAAAGGTTATCATCCAATGTTAATTGTTGTCTAACCTATCAGATATACTACACTACTGAATTACAACTTTCATTAACTCGGAGTTTGAGGTATAGCACCCAAACTCCAACAAACCACTGTGAATTGCTATTGAGTTTTGTATAAGATATAGGCGAGCTAGAATCCTAAGATCTCTTCCTCTCGATCAGTATGAGTCAAATATAACAACATATCAGTTAATATGCCTACAAAAATATATATTCAATCTACTAACACTTAGTCCACCCATGGTATATAGGTCATGACACTAAAAACTAGGGTATGCAAAACCCTAACATCTGAGATACAACTGCAGTCTTCCTCAATAGAATCACATATACATATATCTGAGACATGACATCAACAGCTCTCAATCTGAGGCATGACCGCAACCATCCTCTATACCTTGGGATCATGATGACAAGGATGTACTCTCCCTATAACCGCACATACTCAATAGTATGTGACTCCAAGTTTCCCTTTTGGAACACTCATTTTACCATTCAGTAAGTCCTAACACTGGAATGGTTCTATGCACATGGCACTACATGATAAGGGTTTCACTCGATTGGTTAATCCAAATTGGATGAATTAAGGCTACATCAATCAAGTTACATACAAACCCTAAAAGATTTGTACATAAGCATGTGTATATTGCAACTCCAGATGATATAAAATGTAAGAGTTATATTTTCTTTATCACAACATCATCGGGTACTAATATATTTCCAAAATCATAATGAGCATGAATAAAAATTGCAGATAAAACCCTATAATTGGGTAAATTATTTAGAGGTCCATATAAACACATAAATTGCATAACTTAAGCAAACAATGTCTGATTCGGATCAAACTTGAAACGTAGTTTTATCAACTTATTTCAAAACTTAACTTAGGGTTTAGTTAAGTAATTAAGAACCCAATTAAGTTAATTTAACCATGTTTATTGATAAATCTAGGTCAAGGGTTTTATCCCTAAACCCCTAACATGGATTTCTCCCCCAAAATCCTACTCAAACAAGGAGGGGTACTTCCTAATCATCTCATCCTCTAACTCCCATGTGGCTTCTTTCACACCATGGTGATGCCACAAATACTTCACTAAGACTATATCCTTCTTCCTTAGCTTCTGTATTCTCCTATCAAGGGTCAACACAGGACCTTGCACATAAGAAACATCTTCCTCCAACTCAACCTCTACTAGATAGATTGCTTGCTTTGTATTTGGGTGACACTTATTCAACATGGAGACATGAAAGACATTGTGCAGCATATGCAGGTATGGTGGTAAATCCAACTTGTATTCCACCTTTCCAACTTGTTCCAAGATGGGGTAAGGTCCCATAAACCTAAGAGCTAGCTTACCGTTCTTACCAAATCTCAGCACACCCTTCCAAGGGGAAACCTTGAGATACATGTGATCTCCAACTTGGACCTATAACAGCCAACTACATTTAACAACATATCACTTCTGTCTGTCTTGGGCTTCAACTACTACTGTATCACCTTTATCTTCTCTATAGTCTGCTACACTAACTCAGGACGTAAAAGTTGATATTCACCTGTCTCATGTCAACAAAGAGGTGATGACAATGTCTCTTGTACAAAAATTCATATGGTGTCATATCTATGCTTCTTTAATAGCTTTTATTGTAGGCAAACTCAATCAATCTTAGGTGCATAATCCAAATTCCAAGAAACTACATAACACATGCACTCAAAAGATCCTCTAAGGTCTAAACGGTCCTCTCCGACTAACAATATGTCTGTGGCTGAAAAGTGGTGCTAAACCTCAGATGTGTATCCAAAGTTGTATGCAGACACTCCCAAAATTGACTTGTAAACTGTGAACCTCTATTAGATATTATGGTAACTGGGATGGAATACAGACAAACTATCTCATCAACATATATGTGTGCCAACTTCTCCGTTGTATAAGTAATTCTGACTGGTCAACTATCACCCATATGGAATCATGACCTTTAGTTGTCCTAGGAAGACCAACCACAAAGTTCATGGTTATATGATTCCATTTCCACTGTGGTATCAGTAGAGGGTGTAATATCCCTATAGGCTTAACACTAATACAAAAACTACCTCTAGCATCACTTAAAACAACCTGATAACATCAGTTAAGGACCAACACTTAAGTGGGTGACACTATAGTCACAGGTCTAAGATGTCAGTTATTTAAGGACGGCAAAATCGATGACGGAGATCCAGCCTTAGTTGTGATGATAAAAGAAATTGACACGGATAGGAGTCTTAGTCATCAGTTACTAGAAAAAATTGACGTCGCAAAAGCCATACCATGTCACATTTATAGCTATAAAGGATCCTACAATGTCGATTAGAGAACAACTGACACCTATTTAGTATTTAACTTGTCAATTTCAACTCATAAAACTAATGATTTAGATGTACAGTGATGGTTGGGTAAAATAAATTGATGACTATGACATGCTACCCAGCATGGCCATGATGTCCAACACGGTCATTTCAAATTTTTCCTTTAATTTCAGTTATATTACTAAAACTGATGATTCATGCATATAGTGTTAGTTTTGTATAACAACTGACAACTATGTTTTGTTTTTTTAATAGCATGCTTGCATACCTGTTGCTCGGCTACTCAGCAGGATGTAGATGTTGCACCTCAGAATTGGATTTATAAACTACATGTTAGCAACATCCTGTGAGTTCATCTTAACAAAACCACCAAACCTAAAATAATACACATAATATGCACATAATTCTATTCATTCTCCAATTCCATTTCATCACATGTGCAAACATAATTATATTCATCTTCACATTCATTCACATACATGATGCTTCATTTACATATACACCAATTGTATCTGATGACATGTAGAAACACAATTCATTCATTCATCTTCACATTCATACACATGTATATAGATCATCATTCACATATGCACTAATAATTTACTCGCATCAAATTTAAAGTTGCAAGAAGTCATAAGAACCACATGTATATAGAAATAATGACATCAAACTTTAAAAAAGTCATTCTTTAATCCAAATCAAAATCAAATTTGGCATCCTTTTCAAAGGCTTGTGTTTATTGCTCTCATATCTCATCTAGTTGATCTATCGTATAGGGCATTTGTATGTCTTCTACCTTTTCTAGTGTATTGAAGTCTTTCATTTTAAACACCTACAAAGAGAATGATGTATATAATTAATAAGTTTGGTAATTTTATATTATCTAATGAGATTATATACTTATGATTATCAAGACTATACATATATATATATAGTGCTCATATCTGACAATCATGTCCATATACCACATCATGTAGTATTTGCATGCCCAACCGTTGTCTTGTACTTAACACTATAAATTTCAACATACAAAACATTAACAAATAAAAGTAAGAATAGTTGGAATAAATAGGCATTGGAGTAAAAAAAAACTACCTTAAAATTCTTCCAAACTATCACTTCCTTTTTCTTATTCACCTTTCCCCCAAATTTTTTGAATTCTTTTATAGCTCTATATGTTAATGTAACACACTGAATTAATTAGTAAATAGTCATGTAATATATATGTTAAAGGATATAAATACTAAACTTTACTCACATGAATGATGTCTATTTGAATTTGTGTCCCCCATGTCTACTTCGTCACCCTTAATATCTAGATTATACACAGTTAGCGTCATGGAAACAATAACCAATAACACCCAATGGTTATTCCTAAGTGAAAAGAAGGCAAACAAAATCAAAATCAAAATCAAAATCAACAAGGAAATGTTATTCTTAAGTTAAAATTATAAGTAGAGTAAGTAAACTTACCCAACATTGTAAGGAGCTAAAATCACATTCTTTTTATTTTTACCAAAATATTAGATGTGGTAGAGAAGTATTGGGTAACATATGTCGGGTATTTAATTACATGACTAATCAAGGATGGAACTAGAAATGTAACATGGGGTAGTCAAAACTCTATATAGACCCTATGTAAGTGGCTGCAAAAATATATCATGTATGCATTAATATATAAGAAAATAGATTAACATATATAAAATGTGGTATATAGCTATATAAGATCTCACCATATCCAAAGTTCTATCATAAATGTATTCAACCAAACATAACCAAACAACTCCAAAACATCTTACAAAAAATTACTAGTATCATGAGGTTGAACTATGATGTCCTCCTTACGATGGATGATCATAGGTGACCCTTTTTCATTTTCACCTATCCATACTTCCATACCCCTACACTGAGGATCTATTGAGTCAAATATGTCTTTTGTAATCCAACCACATAATTGAGGAGAAGGTGGAGGTGGAGGACGAGCTATAAGGGGATTCTTAGGTGGTATTAACTGCACATATATAATCTTATATCTATGGTATCATGTATATAAAGATACAAACACAATGTAAATTTATCATACATCAGTATACACAACTCCAACTTTGGGCCACATGACCATGTCACCTTTTGCATCACCTATCGCGTGCTCGGGGCAGTCATATGGAAGTGAAGTCTTCTTCTAAGGGGCATAGATAATTCTCAGTGACTCATGAATCCCATCAATGGGCAACGGTGCACTATGAATCATGTCACCTTCAATGCATGGGTAAGCCTCTGTTGGTATGTATGCCCTGAGAGCCAGTCATGGGATGATTGGTGGGATACACTAAGATTGATTTGATAAACATCAAAGGCAAGCTTCCAATTCTTTCTGGTTCAGTCATATGAGATAATGATAGGACAAAATGAATGTCTAGAGAATGATAGTACTCAATGATGTATGCTTTTCGGTTAAGGACCTGAACGATGAGATCATACAGATGCTAAGAGTTTATACATTCTTATTATGTACGTAGTCGGATGTCATTGTGGAAGGTAGATAGACAACAATGACACACAAGACTAGATTGTGGTGTTGGTTGATGACAAAATCTCATTAGTCATGATATGGAGATATCAAACCAAACACATAGGTACTTGTTAGAGAACAAGTTTACCGGACAGACCCACCGTGAGTTTGACACATGGAACCATGACATGGTAGTCACAGTCAGTTCTCACAATGATGGTGGTGAGTGTGATTCTTTGACCTAAAATCACTACACTCAACACATGTCGTTGGGTACACTTTGACATCATCAAACACAGTCCTAAAACATGGGTTGTTATAAAGGTGATGATTGGGTGTCTTTGACACATGGGGCTTTTGAGGGGTGAGTGATAGATATGGGATTTGTCCCTCCTGAGGGAGTTTGATATCCATGGACACTTGATGAGTAGGATTGAGATAGGCGTGTGCATGCATGTGTGAATCAGTATGTGATATTGATGTCATACATATCTCCTCCAATCTACTCTAAGATCAAGAAAGTGAATGAGCATTGAAAGGATGATTGTTCCATGCCTTGAGTTCATTCGGGATATCAGTGACAAAGGAATTATACATTCACTATAACACCATTCACGGATTGTAGGATTGAAAGTTTTTCTCAAACTTTCCATTTCACTTGGGTAGCACTGATGTGTGACTAGGCACCGCTCTTTTCTTGTGAAGTCATAAGTGTTATGGACTTTCACTGCCAACATGAAATGGACATGTAGGGTCACACACATAGGATTTAACCTGGAAGAGGAGTTTATCCACAAATGATGTTTAGATTGATTACTAAAGGAGTTTAGTAGTTCAATTAAACACTCGTTCAATTGATAGCTCAATATCATAGTGTTCAAGGTGTTGGACCGATTTATTAGAGTATCAGATTGATTGAAACTGCAATTGACTGATTTGCACAAGTCTGCTGCTCCAACTGATCGGATCATGTGATGAACTGATCGGCTCAGGTTGGTGAACCGATCGGCTCATGTGATGAACCGATCGGCTCATGACAGGCTGAACTGACTGGTTCAAGTGTTGAACTGATCAGCTCAACTGGTCCAACCGAGATCGTTTGGAAAGTCAGAAGACTATTTTGCAAATACAATTTGTTTCCCATGTACAAATTTGATTTGGACAAGGATTAATATTTGATTAATCGAAAACAAATTTGAAATTCAATTTGAGTTGAATCAGGACAATGAACCGATCAACTCACAAGTGAGCTGATTGGCCCACGTGCCCCAACCGATCAGTTGAGGTGTGAACCGATCGGCTCAACTCCCCAACCGACCATTTCATGTATGAAACGATCGGTTCAGGTGGTGCAATTGGTTGTTTTTGTGGAAAATTATGAACCCTTCTACTCCTGCTTTAATCCCGCATTGCCCAGGGTAGAGAACCCTATCCCATGACCCTGTTATTAATATAGGGGTAGTGGGGGCTTCTCAAGTGAACAACTCAGTGCACTAGTTGCTCTGTAAAGTTGTCGTTCTCTCTGGTTTTGGTAACCGAGAGAGAACCTGAGCAAGTGTCACCCGATAAAGGAGGCACGGCAAGGGAAAGACAACTATAGAAAGTGACTGGTGGCAAGAGAGTATGTTGGTGACTAGTACGCCGATAGGAGGGTACGACTCCTTCCAATTCCTTGTGGGATAAGGAGATCGGAGTTCCAGGTGGTTCATGTGGACTACTTTAGAGGCGGGAGACTTCTGCCACTCGGAAGACAACTTTCAATCCCAACAGTCCCGGTGCGACCAGGAGCTGCACAGACACTGTCCAAGACTAGAGATGAAGACCGTGCAAGCCATGAGGTAACATCACCGAGCAAGCCTTAGGACAAGGTATGCCTCTACACACCATCATTCATATTGTATAGACGTTGACGTGATTCCTTTATTCTGGGTTTGAGAGAAGAAAATTTTTGTTTCGAATGCCTTCTTAGTCTCCCCAAAAACCCAACAGTGGTATCAGAGCCACGTCAACTGCTCTATGCTTTAGGATTATCCATATGATCAATTTTAGTTTGTCACCTTTATTTATTGCATATGATGCAAATAAAATTGGCTTTATGCATGTCCAATCTTAAATCTACAAATCCCAATATACATATATGATATGTAATATTAATGCACTCGATACGCGTCAATGAGTTTTGTGGTAGATGTATAGTGTGGCTATGGCCAATAAACCCTATGTATGTGTGCTCGATTGTATGTGGTTGCTTGTATCTTGATCTACGCACTGATTCCCTATCTCCTATTCATGATGTAACTCGAGATAACTCGAGATTTCTTTCCTACCTTTCCTCCCCCCAAATTAACTTGGGGTTTCCCTTTTTAAATGTAAATAGGATAGATCTTTTTGTATTTCCTGTTATGTCAAAGAACGGAGGACATCTAACAACGACTGAGACGATAAGTTCAAGGCAGGAACCGATCGGTTGGCGATCTAGATGACCGGTTCGAGGAGCGAGACGATTGGGTGGCAGCCATGAGGAGATGAACGATGACCATACGAACCGATCGGTTAGAGGAGCCAATCGATCGGCTGGTTGCACCCAACCGACCGGCCTGAGGGTGAGCTGATCAATCATGGAGATGAGTTGAGCAAACCCAGTAAAGGAAAAGCACAGAGTTCATATTGTACAGGTTACATGTGATGTGGACCTAGATGACTGTGATTCCTCTTGGCTCGAGGAATCACATTAGGATGGCCATAATCATTACTTTTATCGTTTTGTATGTTTTATGTGGGATATAGCATGTATATGATACGTACTATGTATTGTGGTGATTGGATATGTATATGTACCTATAAAAACCAAATCCCTCATCTAAATATTAAGTCTTATATGCCTTCCATTAGTGGCACACATGAAAAACTTGATCGACCAAGCGTAGGTTACGCCAAAGCATGGTGTGTCGTATATCTCACAGAAGTGTGAAGGGTAAACATGTAGGTTATGCCAAAGCAGGGTGCATGTTTACCGTGTTGGCTTTTGGGTTAGACTTAACTGGTGATTCTTAGAGAGTCTAAGCCCAGAGGCATGGAATGTTCATCACAAGGTGTTGCGTATGTTCATTCATCAAGAGTTTCATATGATGCAATTGGCATGATGGCCTACCTAAATAGTCAAGATTGTGGGCGATCAGCCAAAGCTAACTCATGACTTGATGAAATATGGATCTTGACCCATTAGAAGATTGTACACTGCAATCTTCCGAATTGATGGTGAGGGCTATCAATTTGAACAAAATAGTGGGAGCGATAATTAATCAAATTCCTAATTATATCGTCAACCTTTCAAATCAATCAAATAAGTCAAAATTGAGTTTTGGACTAAATTGCATATATTTCCTTTTGTAGAAAATATGACAACAAACAACAATCACTTTTCATTGCGATCAATCCTTGAGAAGGACAAGCTAAATGGGACTAACTTCCACGAGTGGTTTAGGACATTGAGAAATTTTCTCACTCAAGAGTGAAAGCTCTATGTCCTGGATACTCTGATTCCAGAGGAACCTGCTCCTACCGCACCAAAGGTAGAAAGGGATGCTTATAAGAATCATTCTGATGATGCCATTGATGCAAAGTTCTTGATGTTGTGCTCCATGAACCATGAGTTGTAGAGATAACATGAGAACATGGGTGTCATTGAGATGATTCAGCATCTCAAGAACATGTATGAAGATCAAGCACGGCAAGAGAGGTATGACGTCTCCAGAGCATTGTTCAAGTGTGTCCTGACAAAAGGAGATCCAGTTGGTCCTCACACACTCAAGATGATTGGGTATGTGGAGAACCTGACAAGACTGGGATTTCCAATGAGCCAAGAGTTGGCTACTAACGTGATACTGCAATCATGGCCAGAATCCTACAGTCAGTTTGTGATGAACTACAACATGAACAACTTTGACAATTCATTGACAGAGTTGTTGGGCATGTTGAGGACAGCCGATACATAGATGGAGAAGGACAAGCCTAAGTCTGTGATGATGATCAACAGCAAGAAAGGCAAGTCCAAGCACAAGAGCAAGGGCAAAGCTAAGAAGGGTTCTGATGCTAGCCAGGAGCCCAAGTCATCTTCAACTCTCATGGCCAAAGGAGGCGTGACCAAGAGAGACAATTGCCACCATTGTTAAAAGCCAGGACATTGGAAAAGGAATTGTCCACTCTATCTGGAAGAACTAAAGAAGAAGGAGGCGACAGATGTCTCCACCTGAAGGTGTCATGAAATAAACTTGTAACATTGTTTTGAGGTATATGATACCAAGATATAAAATGTAAAGCACTCAATAAATGGGGCAAGTGTTGCCACCATAGATAGGAGTACTTTAGTTTATTTTCAGCCTTAAAGGCATGTAATAGAATTATGAACTGCTATTTCATATTTTCCAAATGAATAGAAACACTTTAATTTTTGCATATTGTATGACAATAATAGCAATTAATAAAGTTGATGTTTCAATTTCAAAAGATATGATCTTTTATGGCAATGCCTTGCTTATCTTATGGTACTTGGTATGCATAAGATAAAATGATACCTAAAAGTTATTGATAACTCAAACAATCAAATTAGCATAAATCATGAGAAATTCATTTCTAGTTTCCATATGATGGATAAATCTAGACTCTTTTGGTTAGAGAACCAGTAAGAAATATGAATCTCTATGACATGATTAATTAATCTTCACTAATGGTAGTGGGAGAATGATTATCCTATTAGGTATAATACATGTGATGAGTAGGATTGAGATAGGCATGCGCACGCATGTGTGAATCAGTATGTGATATTGATGTCATACATATCTCCTCCAATCTACTCTGAGATCAAGAAAGTGAATGAGCATTGAAAGGATGATTGTTCCATGCCTTGAGTTCATTCGGGATATCAGTGACAAAGGAATTATACATTCAATGTAACACCATTCACAGATTGTAGGATTTAAAGTTGTTCTCCAAGTTTCCATTTAACTTGGGTAGCACTGATGTGCGACTAGGCACCGCTCTTTGCTTGTGAAGTCATAAGTGTTATGGACTTTCACTGCCAACGTGAAATGGACCTGTAGGGTCACACACATAGGATTTAACCTAGAAGAGGAGTTTATCCACAAATGATGTTTAGATTGATTACTAAAGGAGTTTAGTAGTTCAATTAAACACTTAATTAATTAATAGCTCAATATCATAGTGTTCAAGGTGTTGGACCGATTTATTAGAGTATCAGATTGATTGAAACTGCAATTGACTGATTTGCACAAGTCTGCTGCTCCAACTGATTGGATCATTTGATGAACCGATTGGCTCAGGTTGGTGAACCGATCAGCTCATGCGATGAACCGATCGGCTCATGACAGGCTGAACTGACCAGTTCAAGTGTTGAACCGATCGACTCAACTGGTCCAACTGAGATCGTTTGGAAATTCAGAAGACTATTTTGCAAATACAATTTGTTTCACTTATACAAATTCAATTTGGATAAGGATTAATATTTGATTAATCAGAAACAAAATTTTAAAGTCAATTTGAGTTGGATCATGACCACGAACCGATCGGCTCAGAAGTGAACCGATCGGCTCAGGTGCCCCAACTGATCGGTTGAGGTGTGAACTGATCGGCTCAACTCCCCAACCGACCATTTCAATAATGAAATGATCGGTTCAGGAGGCACAGTTAGTTGTTTTTGTGGAAAATTTTGAACCCTTCTACTCCTGCTTTAATCCCGCATTACCTGGGGTAGAGAACCTTGTCCCATGTCCCTCTTATATATATAGGGGTAGTGGGGGCTTCTCAGGTGAACAACTCAGTGCACTAGTTGCTCTGTAAAGTTGTCGTTCTCACTGGTTTTGGTAACTGAGAGAGAGCTCGAGCAAGTGCCACCGGATAAGGGAGGCACAACAAGGGAAAGACAACTTCAGAAAGGGACTGGTGGCAGGAAAGTGTGTCGGTGACCAGTACACCGACAGGAGGGTAAGACTCCTTCCAATTCCTTGTGGGACAAGGAGATCGTAGTTCCAGGTGGTCCATGTGGACTACTTCAGAGGAGGGAGACTTCTGTCATTCAGAAGACAACTGTCAATCCTGACAGTCCTGGTGAGACCAGGAGGTGCTAGTCCCGGTGCAACCAGGAGCTGCACAGACACTGTCCAAGACCGGAGGTGAAGACTGCGCAAGCCGTGAGGTAACATCATCGAGCAAGCCTCAGGACAAGGTACACCTCTACAAACCATCCTTCCTATTGTATATACATTGATGCGATTCCTTTATTCTGGGTTTGGGAGAAGAAAATTTTTGTTTCCGCTGCCTTCTCTATCTCCCCTAAAACCCAATAGCCTCACCCAATGCAATGGCATATTCTTGTAATTTAAGACGACATGGACTCAACCCCTACAAATTTGCATAGAGTATTATATATATTATACAAATCATTCTAAGAAACTACTATGTCATAAAAATACTTACAACACACGTTCTAGGTGGAGGGTCCATAGAATTACTCCAAATCACCTCTGTCGTAGGGTGTCCACCTTGTATGAAGAGCGGGGAGGCACATGTACTGACGAAGCTATTTGAGAAGTATGATATTGGCTCATTGCTTCATGAATTCCCTTTACAATTAACTCGTGTACCTCCTCTTTTGAGAATCCCCCTTTCTAGATAGATTTATGCTTATGTTCTAATGGCCCAAAGAATGCTCTTATACAGACACCAGGGCCTACATCCCAAACATGCCTAGGATGATTTGGGTTACCTAGAGCAACTAACAATTCATCCCTTATGCCCTCAAGAATGAACTTGCCTTGTTTCCTTTACTCATGGAGCTCTTGCTAATCATCATTATTAGTAATTGGTAAGTTAAGCCACCTCAACATAACAATCACCAATACTAAGTGCTCTGAGAGTTCAATTTTACCATTTTTAAAGTTGTCTCAGTAGTTGTAGGGTTGGTTATTTCTCCAGATTTTGTTTTGCCTCCCAGCTATCCACACATCATGGAGAGGTAGAGGTTTGGGAGTAGTAGAGGACTTTGCAGTCCCAAGAGTGGGATACTAAGAAGAAGACACATGTAGTAGCTTTTGGCGAAGATTTGCATAGCCACCTGAACCCATCATGTGGTTGTGCACATTCTTTGCATGCCTTTATCTTTGATCATCATTTGTAGACTGGTTGGTAGCAATCATCAACAATAACTGGTAAGCAAAGCATGACAATCAAGGTCAAGGTAAAAAAATGAATTCATAAGAATGTAATCAAAATGGGGAGTGAGGCTTAATACTATGAATGCATCAATTTTTTCAATAGCAACAACACCTCCCACGTCTCCAGGTCAAGATAGATCCATTGCTCAATGGTGGACTTCTTCCTCTTCTCAACATCCCATATATATAGTCTTGTTAAAGTTGTCCTATAATTCCTGAGTACCCTCCCGCAAAGTTGCGTCACCTTTTTACAATGCATTTTTTCATCTAGGTCATATATGTTCTGCAAAATTTCATGTACTTAATGAAATATTCTTAAAAGTAGAATTGTAAATAGATTTAAAAATAGAATTGCAAATGATAATATCTCACACATAGTCCTTTCATATGAAGTCCTTCTTTCTTTTATCAATTTTTATGCCAAGATTCTATTGCTACAATACAATGGCTATGAGTAAGAACCCCTAGATATGCCAAAAAAGAGATGTGATTCTTTCCAAAAGGATTTCTTGCATCATCAAACTCAATGACCAAGTTTGGTGTATTACCCCTTTGTTGTCTTAACTTGATCATCATGGTGATGCCCCTTATTTTTTCACGTTGACAATGTTGCTCATAAAGCTGTAAAAAATCCTCAGAGCATACATCCTCAACCTAAAATTGACCCAAAAAAATACATATAGGTCATAAAAAGATATAACTTATAAATGTGATAAAACAATACAACAAGATAGACATATTATAAAATGCAAATCTCTATAATAAAATAATACAACCTACACTAGTGTCAAGGTTCATATTGTGATGCAGATCATCCTCATGGTAATCATCATCACGATCATCATACTCATGGTCAAACACCATCTGTAAAAAAAATCATATAAAAATAGTCAAACAATGAAATATAAGATTGTAAAATTCACATCTAACATTTAAAAAGATAAAGTGCATTTCTAATAATAAGATCTGTTATTAATTAATATTCTCTCTATGTGATCTCCACACACATATAAGTCAAAATCAGCTTCAATATTTGGTGTTGGCAAGCCAATTGAGAATGGACTGGAGTCATCATACTTGTCATAGTACTCTTCTTTAAAGGATCTTCAATGAAATGACCTTTACCATGAAGAACAACCATTTTTCATTTGCACGATCATTGACATAAAATACTTGCTTCACATGTGATGCCATTATGAATGGTTCACCCTTCTCGCCAATCTTTTCAAAATTCACTAATGTGAAACCTAATCCATCCACTAAACCTCCTTTGGTGTTATCAAACTAATTACACTTAAAGACTAGAATTCTAAAATCTATGTAGTCAAACTCCCATATGTCTTCAATGACATTGTAATATGGCATTTTAGCTTCACATAGAATTTTATCCTTCACACTAGAAAAAAAATGAAGACACTTGAAGGGTGACCCCACTATTTTGGACGACGCTCTTATCATCTTGATGCTTTGTGTAATATGAAAACCCATTTATGCAAACCCTTAATAAGACATAACATTCATTTTTGGTTTAAAGGTGAGGCATTTGATATTTTCAGCAACATTATTTGGAGTTTGAGATAGTTGGCATAAGACTTTATCTTGAAACAACATGATAAATGTCTCATTATGCTCTCTAGCAAGCTACATGCAATTGGCTCAAGGATATTTTGTATTGATGAAATTGGTATGTTCAGCGATATAAACACTCACTTTGTCGATGTTCTATAAAATATACAAGTGAGCTTATTCCCACAGCTCACGATTGATTACTTCTACTCGTGTTCCTAAAGTCCATTTACTGAAATAGTCCTCAACATTCTTGTCATTTATAGGAGCTTCATTACAACTCAGAAGTTGAGTCATTGAAAAAATCCATAACCTCCCTCACCACATAACCCTCAATAATACTCCCTTCAGACCAATAACGGTTTTGAACATCACCTTTAAAAACACTCATGTACCGTTCAAAAGGATAGATCCAATGCAAGAAAACTGATCCCAACATTTTCACTTCCCTAGTCAAATGGATAATAAGATGTACCATGATATCAAACAATGATGGAGTAAAATACATATCAAGCTAGCATAGGGTAACAAACACTTCTCTTTACAGCTTATCGAGATTCTCATGATCAGTAACTTGATGTATAGAGTGTTGAAGAAAAAAAAAGTCTACTGATTGCAAATTTTACATGCTTAGGAAGTATAGATCGAATTGCTACGTGCAATATTTGTTGCATTAGAGTGTGACAATCATGAGATTTAAAACCTATCAGCTTTAGATCTTTCATTGATACCAGTCTATGGATATTGGAAGAGTATCCATGTGGTACCTTAGCATTAAGTAGGCACTCACAAAAAGCTTTATTCTCCTTTCTAGACAACGTAACAAGTAGGAGGTAAATATGTTTTTTGATCATTCCTAACTACTTCTATTAATTTTTTCCTTATTTTCATTTCAGGTACGTCCATTCTAGATTTGATGCCATCTTTAGTCTTACTAGGTATATTCAACAGAGTACTAATGATGCTATCACACACATTTGTCTCAACATGGATGACATCGATACAATGCCTAACTACCAAAGAACTCCAATAATGAAGATCCCAGAATATTGATGTAAGGACCCTGACCTTTGTTTTGGGATTACCCTATTTGCTTTGCCTAAACCTTGTGTTTAGATTCTTACTAATCACCTCAAATGGTGATTAGGGTTTGCTTGTGCTTTGTTGAGAGTTGGAGGTGCAACTCACAAATAACCCAAGTTTTAGGGTTGATGTGCAAGTTTGTCACCTTGAGAGATATTTACTCTCTCCTTGCATCCTCTAGGGTTGAGAGGATGAGTTGGGCTTGTTTCTTGAGTAGTTTCGGGCCGTGATGAGATTTGATGGGCCTTGCTTTGCTATGATTTGCCTTGATAAGGGTTTGTATTGTGCATAGGAGATCTTGAAGCTCTGTGTCACCCAGAGGGATGTGTTGCCCAGGGCTGTGTCACCCAGGAGTGTGTCGACCAGTGGGGTGTGTCTCCCATGTGACCACCTTGACCTTGCCTTGGTTTTGTCATCATACCTTGGACAAGTGGCCGATCCTTTGTTAGTTGGTGGCATGACATGTGCATGAGGTTTAGCAAGGCGGCATGGCTTTGGACAAGTGTCCCTAGGTTGGACAGCACCTTGCCTTAGTTTCCTCTTTACCCTCTTCTATATATGCCTCTCCTTTCACTTGCTTGGGATCCCTTTTAGCTCCTTAGTTGCCTTCCCTTTTCCTTGGTGGATGATACCCCTCTTTGTTGGAGCTTGGTGGCCGATCTCCTTTGTGGAGTCTCCTTCTTCTTCTTCCTCTAGATGGTGGCTGAACCCTAGAAGGGTCTTGCTTCCTTGGTGAGTATCTCCTCTCTCTCTCCTTAGCACCTTCTTCTCCTTCTTGCTTGTTCTTCGGCCATGGTGGTTATGAGCTTTGCTTCTCTTCTTGTGGTGGCTGAAGGTAGGGTCCTTTAAAGCTAAGAGCTTAAAGCTTGGTTCTTGGAGACTTGGAGCTAGAGGAGCTTTCTTAAGGTGGGTTACATAACTCCTAACCCTAGTTATACTACTTCCTTTTCTTGTTGCATGTTTATGTTTCATCTTGATCGGTCATGCATCTTGTTAGATATGTTTCCTGTCCTATTTTGTACCTTTAATCTTGTTGAATATATGATGGATATGTTTTTGATGTGTTCTTGACCTTGGCAGTCGAACCATGAGATTAGGGTTTCCTTTAGGGCAATACCCCTTTCTCTCTTTGGTTTTGAGAAGTGAGTTCGAGCTCTAATGGTGTAGGCAAAACCCCTCTCACTTGGTTGTTGAGAGGTGAGTCTATACTCCAGTTGCTTAGACAACACCCTTCTCTCACCATGGATTTGAGAGGTGAGCATTTGATTGTTGATGATCTAGTTGAGGATGGAGTGTTTCCCGATATGTGACGGAGGTCATGCAAAACCCCTCTCACTTGGTTGTTGAGAGGTGAGCCAAATCTCTTGATCTTTTAGGGTTTGATGATGTTGGTCTTGAGGTTGATGATGACCAAACCGATGTGGTTCTTGTGTCCTTGCACGATACACTTTTTGGTGCTTTGCACGATACCCCTCATCTAGGGTTTGTCATAGATGATATGCTTAGTTGGGTTGTTTTAACCTTGTTGCCCGATATGGTGCTTGGGTGATGAACCCTAGATAAATTCCCTAGTGTTGACCAATATGTTGTGCCTACCTTAGTTTGACGATAGGCCCCTGGGCGCCATGGTAGGTGACCGACATGTGATGCCCACATGCTATCCGAGCGTGGTTTCAGGCATGTGGCTCAATATGAAAGAGCATGGTGAACAGTCCCAAAGCTCAGGATGTGTGGTAAGAGCATGGTGAATAGGCTCATGGCTCAATGATTATGGAGCACGGTGAATAGGCCATTGGCTCAAATCACTAGCGTCAATACATGTACCAAGGTGGGCTAGGCAGAGGGTGGCCTAACCCTATGTGGCTGTGGCCACCTAAGCATGAGACTGTGGTCCTGCTTGATTAGCACTCATGCACTGACCACAAGGTGGTGAGGTCATGGAGTTCGGCTCTTCCATTGACCTTGTATGGCACCGGTTTGGGCTTCGCAGCCGATGGTTGGATTTGAGCAGTACAGCTCACTTCCTCAGGGCATGATAATATGTAATCCAACCGAATATCATATACTTCTTAGGGCAAAACACAAAACATTGATTGAGGCCTTACTTATGTAGTTGATCTAATTATACCTTGCAGTTATTTGTACATTCCTTATGTTTTGTGCTAAGTTCCTATAAAGCTTATCTTGTCAATCATGTTCCATAAGAATATCTGGATATATTCCTCATGGATACCTTGGTAAGTTTATTAATAAAATAAGTCATGCTTAGTATGCTACTCATATAATATGTTTATATCAGTTATCTGCTTTATCTGCTTTAGCTTTACTGAAGTTTTATAGTTTCGACAGAGATTTGTGTTTCTCGCTGGGACTGTGTGTCTCACCTCATTTGTTTACAACCTTTTTAGGTGATCGTGCTAGATGTGGTGGTTGTCATGAGGTTGCGGCCGAGCAGAAAGAAGAGCAATAGAAGGCAAGATATGGATATACTAGTATTTTGGTTATTTTGTAGTAGAGTCCTAGAGTCCTCTCTGTACTCTCAGGTCCTCAGAGGTGTTTTGATGATGTTTTATGATGAATAGATGATGTAGCTTGTATATCCTACTATTGGCCTGATGTGGCCCGTTATGTATGTATAAACAGGTGATGAACTCTTGTACTAACAGGACAGTTGGCCCATATAAGATGTAAACATATATCCATGCTTGTACATATTTATATAACATGTTTCCTTGTAGGATGAGGATCTGTATGTAATGTTGTCTTTTATCTATTTTCCACAATCAGTTTTAATTAACCTGTGTTTTCGGTAATATGTGGTTTATGGTGTTTCTGCATGTTTTCGTGTGGCATTTCATTGTTTGTGTGATAACGGGATGTCACATCAGAAGTTTTGGTATTAGAGCTCTAGGTTTGTTGAGTCTATAGGGATCTAGGACTAGGGTTGTGTCTATTCTTGTGAGTTTTCCATATTTTCTTACAATAACCTTCTGCCCTTAGTAGAAGATAAATCTTAAAGATGTCTGGAAACCATGAAGAACATGCTATCGAGAGCAGTGATGCTGCATCAGTTGATGGAGCAAGAGTGTAGGCACATGATGATCGAGTGCCTAAGGTCCCCCAACTTGACCTAGCCATTCTTGAAAACCCTGCCTATCAGCACCTTATGGGGTAGTTAATGGCTACGATGAATCTCATGGTGGAAAGGTTTCCAGTGCCTCTGCCAAGAGCATAAGCTCCCCATGGTGAAACATCAGGTATTGGGAAGACCTTCGAATGGCTTTGTCGAGTCGGAGCTTTGGATTATGGTGGAATAGCTTATCTAGTAGATGTAGATCTGTGGCTGACAGGTCTCGAGTAGGCCTTTCGGATCCTCGACATCCTCGAAGGAGACAAAGTCAATCACGTTGTCTACCTTCTGAAAGGTAGTGCTGGCCACTGGTGGGCCATCAAGGAGGCGAAGCGGCCTGGTGAGGTGATCTGTTGGGAGGTTTTTCAGCGGGAGTTCGTCAGATGATACTTCCCAAAGACATATCTGGATGAGAAGATCAACCAGTTTGAGTGTATGCACCAAGGATCGATGAGCATCATTGAGTATGAAGCCAAGTTTATGGACTTGCTGAGGTTTTTTCCTCACATGGTAGTGATAGATGATGAGAGAATCAAACAGTTTGAGAATGGTTTGAGCACTGAGTTGACAACACATGTTGCTGCTTTGGAGAACTGGGAGCGGTTCACCACATTTGTGGATTCTGTACAAAGGATTGAATGGTCAGCCTAAGAGAAGAGAGAGTCCATGACCAAGAAAAGGCCTGCCCAGTTCCTGACACAGAGGTTTGATGGCTTCAAGAAGCCAAGGTTTTCAGCACCTTCTGTGATACAAGGTTCTAGTGCGTCGTCATAGTGCTCCCCGAGTAAGGGAAGCAGGCATGGATTTTCACCATCCAAATCCCACAGTACAGCTTCAGTGGTAGTGACAGGGCCATCTAGGCCACAATAGAAAGACCAGTCATGTCATCTTTGTGGTCAGGTTGGGCATTTCAGGACAAATTGCCCAAAGAGAGATGTTGAAGTTGTACAGCAGCTGAGGCAGAATCAGCGAGGGTCAGATAGACAGAAGTTTAGTGCTAATAGAGGGAAAGGACGCGGTCAAGCATCGTAAGCGGGATTGTTTGCCCAAGGAAGCAGAGGATGTCGACACCAAGCAAAAACTCAATTCTATGCTATGAGTCATCCGGAGGTGATAGTCAACCCGTGAGTGGTGGTAGGTCAGATGGAGTTATTTTATTCTGATTTGTCTTCTTCTTGTTTTATATCTATTCTGGTTGACTTGGGTTCTACGCACTCTTTTATCGCACATAGTACGTTTGGTAGTTGTCTTTTACCTATTAGTTGTAAGAGAGATGGTCTGTTGTTAGAAACCCCTCTTGTTGGACCCGTGTTGCTTCAAGAGGAGTGTCCATCTTGTGTTTTATCCTTTTTAAGACATAGTATACAAGTGGATCTTATACCACTTGATATGCATGGATTCGATGTGATCCTTGGGATGGATACCTTAGAGAAGTATAAGGCCGCGTTGGACTGTGGTTCTAAGAAAGCAGTGTTTGTTGACGGTGGTGAGAGGTGGATCTTCCAAGGAGATAGAAAGATCCTTCTGACATGTTTAGTATCAGCTATGGTGGCAGAGAAGTTGTTGTGGAAAGGCTGTAAGGCATTCTTAGCCCATGTTGTGGATACTAAGGAAAAAGGTCCTAGCCTTGAGGAGGTGCATGTTGTCCAAGAGTTTGCAAATGTGTTTCCCAATGAGTTCCCCGGTGTTCCCCCACCTCGAGAGATTGACTTTGAGATCAATCTGGTGCCAAGAACACAACTAGTTTCTCAAACACCGTACAGGATGGCTCCAGCTGAGATGGCAGAGCTGAAGAAGTAGTTACAGGAGTTGTTGGATAAAGGTTTCATCAGACTGAGCACATCATCGTGGGGTGCTCTAGTCCTGTTTGTAAATAAGAAGGATGGGTTGATGCATTTGTGCATAGATTATCGGCAGTTAAACAAAGTTATGATCAAGAACAAGTACCCATTGCTGAGGATAGATGATCTATTTGATCAATTATGTGGTGATACCATGTTCTCAAAGATCAACCTACGGTCTGGATATCATCAGTTGAGGATTAAGGAGAAGGACATACCAAAGTCAGCTTTTAGGATGAGGTATGGTCACTTTGAGTTCATGGTTATGTCATTCGGTCTAACCAATGTGCCTACTGCTTTCAAGGATCTGATGAATAGAGTGTTCCATCCATTTCTAGATCAGTTTTTTGTAGTTTTTATAGAAGACATCTGGATCTATAGTCAGGACATTCAAGAGCATGAACAACATCTTCGACAAGCGTTGACTCTTCTACACCAACACCAGTTGTATGCCAAGTTTAGTAAGTGTGAGTTCTAGTTGAAAGAAGTGACTTTCTTGGGTCATGTGATATCTGCAGAAGGAGTCAGAGTGGACCCTAAGAAGGTGGAGTCAGTTGCAGACTGTGATCAACCGAACACGCCGACAGAAGTTCGTAGTTTTTTGGGTTTAGCAGGATACTACCAGAGGTTTATAAGGAACTTCAGCGTGATCGCGTTACCATTGACAAAGTTGACCAGGAAGGATGTATGTTTTGTTTGGGATGATCGTTGTCAGCAAGCTTTCAAAAGTTTGAAAGAGAAGCTAACTAGTGCTCAAGTGTTGGTGTTGCCAGAGCCAGGGAAAGGCTATGTTGTTTTCTATGATGCTTCCAAGAAAGGCTTAGGATGTGTGCTGATGTAGGAAGATCATGTAGTTTCTTTTGCTTCGTGACAGCTTAAGAAACATGAGGAGAATTATCCAACACATTATTTGGAGCTGGAAGCGGTGGTCCTTGTGTTAAAGATTTGGAGACACTATCTTTATGGGGAAGTGTGTCAAATCTTTACAGATCATAAGAACTTGAAGTACATCTTTTCGTAGAGTGAGTTGAACATACGACAGCGTCGCTGGATGGAGTTTATCAATGATTATGATTGCACCATTGAGTATCATCCTGGTAAGGCAAACATGGTAGCAGATGCACTTAGCAGAAAGTCTTCTTCTCTTCCTATGAAGAAGGCACAGTTGAGTTCCATGGTATGTTATAAGCGAGATATGTTTGTCTCTTTGCAGTAGATGAATGTACAGTTGGAAGTTTCCTTGTTGGAAGGATGTTGGCACAAATGCAAGTAAAACCTACATTGAGACAGCTTATCATAGATGCATAGTAGGAAGATGCTTCAGTTCAGTTGATAAGATCAGAGTTTGGCAACGAAAAGCATGATGGGTTCCTTGAGTTCAAGGATAGACTAGTTTGCTATCATGGTAGGATGGTGGTCCCCGATGCTAATGATCTGAGAAAGCTAGTGCTTGAGGAAGCACACACATCGATGTATGCCATGCATCCAAGTGTCACCAAGATGTATCATAATCTGAAGGACATGTATTAGTGGCCTGGCTTGAAGAGGGATGTAGCCGAGTTTGTGGCTAGGTGTGTGGTATGCCAGCAAGTCAAGATTGAGCATTAGAAGCCGACAGGTATGTTGCAACCCATGCCGATACTGCAGTGGAAATGGGATCATATAACCATGGATTTCATAGTTGGTCTACCGAGGACAGCTAAGAATCATGATTCCATTTGAGTGATAGTGGACAGATTGACAAAGTCTGCTAATTTCGTACCTGTGAAGATAACATATATAGTAGAGAAGCTTGATCAGGTGTATGTGGATGAGATAGTGATTGCATGGTGTGCCCGCAACGATAGTCTCTAATAGAGGACCCTAGTTCATGAGTCATTTTTGGGGACAATTGCATAAAGCGTTGGGAACATAGTTCAGGTTCAGTATCGCTTTCCACCCGTAGATAGATGGGCAGTCTGAAAGGACTATTCAGACTTTGGAGGATCTTCTCCGAGCATGTGTTTTGCAGTTCCTAGGCAGTTGGGACGTGCATCTCAGTTTGATAGAGTTCACCTACAACAATAGTTACCAGTGGAACATCGACATGGCTCCTTATGAGGCTTTATATGGCAGGAAGTGCAGATCTCCTTTATGCTGGTATGAGTCGGGCGAGTATCAGTGTTTGGGTCCTAAGTTAGTACAGCAGAGAATAGAGAAGATCAAAGTGATACAGCAATAGTTAAAAGCGGCACAGGACAGACAGAAGTCGTATGTAGATAATCATCGATGACCCCTAGAGTTCCAGTTGGGATATAAGGTGTATCTCAAGGTCTCACCATGGAAAGGCATGCTAAGGCTTGGTCGGAAAGCCAAGTTGGCACCCAGGTATATGGGGCCATATCTGGTAATAGCACGTGTTGGAAAGGTAGCTTACAAGTTAGAACTGCTGCCAGAATAGCACAAGTTACATCCTGTGTTCCATGTCAATATGCTAAAGAAAAGTCATCCAGACATAGGGATAGTGATACATCCAGTTGAGGTTGAGCTTGATGAAGATGTGACCTACGAGGAAGGTCAAGTGATGATTCTTGACAGAAGAGTGAAGAAGTTGAAGAGGAACGACCTAGTTCTTGTGAAGGTTCTCTGGCATCATTGTGGCGTTGAGGAAGCCACATGAGAGATTGAGGAGAGATGAGGAGGAAGTATCCCTTACTTTTCTCTTCAGATTTTGGGGGTGAAATCCCTTTGTAGAGGTTTATGGCTTGTAAGGACCCTGACCTATTTTTTGGGCTTACCATGTTTGCTTTGCCTAAACCTTGTGTTTAGATGCTTGCTAATCACCTCAAATGGTGATTAGGGTTTGTTTATGCTTTGTTGAGAGTTGGAGGTGCAACTCGCAAATAACCCAAGTTTTAGGGTTGATGTGCAAGTTTGTCACCTAGAGAGATGTTTTATATCTCCTTGCATCCTCTAGGGTTGAGAGGATGAGTTGGGCTTGTTGCTTGAGTAGTTTCGGGCCTTGATGAGCTTTGATGGGCCTTGCTTTTCTTTGCTTTGCTTTGCTTTGCTTTTCCTTGATAAGGGTTTGTATCATGCATAGGAGAGCTTGAAGCTCTGTGTCACCCATAGGGTTGTGTCGCCCAGGGTTGTGTTGCCCAGGAGTGTGTCGATCAGTGGTGTGTGCCACCCATGTGACCACCTTGATCTATCCTTGATTCTGTCACCATACCTTGGACAAGTGGTCGATCCTTTATTAGTTGGTGGCATGACATGTGCACAAGGTTTAGCAAGGTTGCATGGCTTTGGACAAGTGTCCCTAGGTTGGACAACACCTTGCCTTAGTTTCTTATTCACCCTCTTCTATATATGCCTCTGCTTTCACTTGCTTGAGATCCCTTTTAGCTCCTTAGTTGCCTTCCCTTTTCCTTAGTGGACGATACCCCTCTTTGGTGGAGCTTGGTAGCCAATCTCTTTGGTGGAGTCTCCTTCTTCTTCCTCTAGGTGGTGGCCGAACTATAGAAGGGTCTTGCTTCCTTGGTGAGCATCTCCTCTCTCTCCTTAGCACCTTCTTCTCCTTCTTGCTTGTTCTTTGGCCATGGTGGTTATGAGCTTTGCTTCTCTTCTTGTGGTGGCCGAAGGTGGGGTACTTTGGAGCTAAGATATTAAAGCTTGGTGCTTGGATATTTGGAGCTTGAGGAGCTTTCTTGAGGTGGGTTACATAACTGCTAACCCTAGATATACTACTTCCTTTTCTTGTTGCATGTTTATGTTTCATCTTGATCGGCCATGCATCTTGTTAGATATGTTTCTTGCCCTATTTTGTACCTTTAATCTTGTTGAATATATGATGGATATGTTGTTGATGTGTTCTTGACCTTGGTAGCCAAACCATGAGATTAGGGTTTCCTTTAGGGAAATACCCCTTTCTCTCTTTGGTTTTCATAAGTGAGTTCGAGCTCTATTGGTGTAGGCAAAACCCCTCTCACTTGGTTGTTTAGAGGTAAGTCTATACTCTAGTTTCTAGGACAACACCCTTTTCTTACCATGGATTTGAGAGGTGAGCCTTTGGTTGTTGATGATCTAGTTGAGGATGGAGTGTTTCCCGATATGTGATGGAGGTCATGCAAAACCCCTCTCACTTGGTTGTTAAGAGGTGAGCCAACTCTCTTAATCTTTTAGAGTTTGATGATGTTGGTCTTGAGGTTGATGATGACCAAACCGATGTGGTTCTTGTGTCCTTGCATGATACCCTTTTTGGTGCTTTGCATGATACCTCTCATCTAGGGTTTGTCTTGGATGATATGCTTAGTTGGGTTGTGTTAACCTTATTGCCTGATATGGTGCTTGGGTGATGAACCCTAGATAGATGCCCTAGTGTTGACCAATATGTTGTGCCTACCTTAGTTGGACGATAGGCCCCTGGGCACCATGGTAGGTGACCAACATGTGATGCCCACATGCTACCCAGTATCATCCACCCTAGAGTGTTGGAAGTGTGTAGGTGTGCCTAGCTTTGGGAAATACTAGGGTCAAGTGCCTGGTCGATACCCCGTATTGAGGTGTGTTACCCTTTGACCGATCTGCCTTGCCCATTACATGTCTCCTTTTAGTCAGTTACCCATCATGAATAGGTGCTTGATAGCTTGGATAACTCTAGAGTTAAGAGCTAGGCCGATACATCGTAATGGTCTATCTAGATAGATGGGTAATAAACGATGAGGAGACCACCAAGAGGTGGTACCCTGGTTCCAAAGATTACATGACATGGGATGCATGGCAAAGGCCACGACCCATCCGTCCCCAACGACTCCACGCACGAAGCCAAACCTTACACTCGGGAGGTATCATCGGGGGCCCTCAGAGGGACAGACCCCTAGCTAACCCAAGGAACAGAAAGGTCCACGCAGGGGTCAGTTTACAAAGGTAGAACCCACGCATGGGCCATCTAAATAAACAAGGGGGAAGGGAGCAACCTATTTTCACCACTTGTTGCCACGACAAGCTGGAACTGACAGGCTTCACCCGCTTGGCCGAGGGGCCCAAGCAGCAGCTAGGCCGATACATGTGTTGAGCATGGATGGTACTTTAGACGATACAAGTTGAAGGGCTGAGTCTTGGACGATATGTGTACTCAAACCCTAGCTGGAGGATAGGGTGTCTTGGGCGACATCGTGGATGGAAATATAATCCATTGGGTGTCATGTAGAGCTTGTTGGGCATTAGGGTTTGCTCTTATCCGACATGACCTTAGGCGTCATGGCCTTGGCTGATATGGCTATATACGATATGGTGATGAGGATGGCCAATAGGTAACCCTAACCCTAGTGGTCGATAGGGTCATGGCCGATAGGTGAGTGTGTCCTTATGCATGATACACCCCTTGGATCAGGTTGCACGATAATGGTCCTGGTCTACTCGTGACCCTTGAACAAGTGTGCACGACATGATAATGCGATGAGGGATGATATGTGTGGCTAAGTGCCCTAGTCGATAGGCTTTGGGTAAGGGAGGTAACCCTACCTGATACCCCCTTTAGTGAGGGACAATGTTTCCCACCACACCTTTGGTGAGGGTAGGCAGAGTCTTTGGTGAGGGTTATTCTTAACTGGGGAAACCCTAGTGAATGAACTAATCCTCTTGAGCATGTATCTTGTTCATGATAAAATGTGGTTGTGACCAGTGATATGGCTAGACTGTGATTGGGATATACCCCTTGATTATGATCAATGAGATATTAGGGCATAGTGTATGCTCATGGTTTGATAACAATAATGTAAGTAATATAGATTGTGTTTCATATAATCATGGATGTTGTTCCAAACATGTGCATCCTCAACCCTAATAGCATGATAATCATAAAGATCTATGTTTCGTGATTCAATTATCTCTCTTGATATGCATACTAACCATGCAGGTGAATCAAGTGAATTCATAGCCAGGTAAGAGCTATGAGGTATATGTGTTTTGAATAACACTGAATAATGATTATCCTTGATTGATGGGATAACATGCATCACCCGTATGATGTGAAAAGGTTTGTTGACCTGATAAAGGTTGAGTGCCTAGTTGAGGTGTTATCCTCTGATGTTGAGATAAGGGATTGCTATCTCATGGTGATGATGTAAGTCTTGAGAGGCAGTGGCATTCTATGATGAGGGATTGAGATCCCATGATATTGTGATAATGACAGTAATAATGTAACTCAATGATGTTTATGTTTTACAACTTGGTTGCCTCAACAATCCACCTAAAATATACTAATTAATTATAGTAAAACATATCATGTAGTTTTCCCTGGCCATAGATCCATCATCATCAGTAGTTGGTGATGGTGAAACGGGTTCTCTTGTGGTTAATCTGGAAGTGCATATTGTTGAATATTTGTGGTTGCTTCTAGCCAAAAATAGGAGGATTAGAGTGCAACTTCGGTTGTAGACTCCAGAGCATGGTTTCAGGCATGTGGCTCAATATGAAAGAGCATGGTGAACAGGCCCATGGCTTAGGATGTGTGATAAGAGCATGGTGAATAGGCCCATGGCTCAATGATTATGGAGCACGGTGAACAGGCCCGTGGCTCGAATCACTAGCGTCGATACCTATACCAAGGTGGGCTAGGTAGAGGGTAGCCTGACCCTATGTGGTTGTGGCCACCTAAGCATGAGACTGCAGTCCTTCTTGATTAGCACTCGTGCACTGACTATGAGGTGGTGAGATCATGGAGTCCAGCTCTTCCATTGACCTTGTATTGCACCGGTTTGGGCTTCGCAGTTGAAGGTTGGATTTGAGTGGTACGGCTCACTTCCTCAGGGCATGATAATACATAATCCAGCTGAATAGTATATATTTCTTAGGGCAAAACACGGAACATTGATTGAGGCCTTTCTTGTGTAGTTGATCTAATTATACCTTGCAGTTATTTGTATGTTCCTTATGTTTTGTGATAAGTTCCTATAAATATTATCTTGTCAATCATGTTCCATAATAATATATGGATATATGCCTCATGGATACCTTGGTAAGTTGATTAATAAAATAAGTCTTGCTCAGTTTGCTGCTCATATAATCTTCTTATATCAATTATCTGCTTTAGTTTTTCTGAAGTTTTATAGTTTTAGCGGGAAGTTATGTTTCTTGCTGGGACTGTGTATCTCACCCTATTCGTTTACAACCTTTTTAGGTGATTGCGCTGGACGTGGTGGTGGTCGTGAGGTTGTGGCCGAGCAATAAGAAGAGGAGTAGGAGGTAAGAGATGGATATGTTGATGTTTCAGTTGTTTTGTAGTAGAGTCCTAGAGTCGTCCCTGTACTCTCAGGTCCTCAGAGGTGTTTTGATGATGTTTTACGATGAATAGCTGATGTAGCTTGTATATCCTACTGCTGGCCTGATGTGTCCCTTTATGTATGTATAAACATGTGATGAACTCTTGTGCTGACAGGACAGTTGGCCCATATAAGTTGTGGACATATATTCATGCTTATGCATATTTATATAACATGTTTCCTTGTACGATGAGGATCTGTATGTAATGTTCTCATTTATCTATTTTCCGCAATCGGTTTTAATTAACCCATGTTTTCGGTAATATGTGGTTTATGGTGTTTCTGCACGTTTTTGCATGGCATTTCATTGTCTGTGTGATAACGGGATGTCACAATTGACCTCTTCATGAATAAATATTTGCCACTCTCAGTTGGAATGGTATGTTGTGATCTCTTACCAAATTCATTTACAAAGTCTTTTACTCTTTCATATACAACATACCCTGATATAGGTTTAGGGGCATTGTGTTCCTCATTCGATCTATGGAATGTTTTGTGCAACCTTCAGTTAGGATGAACTTTTGGAAGTAACCTTCGATGATGAAGATATATAGTCTTTCCGCCATGTTTTATTCATATTGAATTAGTATTCTCTTCACATATAGGGCATGCTTTGGATCCTATTACATTGTATCTAGACAAATTCCCATATGCTGGAAAGTCATTGATAGTACAAAACAACATAGCATACAAACAAAATGTCTCTCTACATGAAGCATCATAGGTCATCACACCTTCTCCCTAGATTTTGTTTAAGTCATAAATTAGAGGTTCAAGATAAACATGGATATCATTGCCAGGTTGTTTAGGGCCCAATATCAACAATGAAAACATAACGTACTTATTTTTCATACGCAACTAGGGAGGAAGATTGTATATAACAATTATAACAAGTCGATTGCTATGTCGGTTGATCAATGTGTCGTATGGATTAATCCCATTGGTACAAAGCCCAAGTCTTAGATTCCTGACTTCTTCACCAAATTTAGGGTACAATAAATCAATATTTGTCCATGGGAATCGGACGCATGTCATAGGATCCCATCATTATTTTTCTTAACCTCTGCATGCCCCTTAAATTCTCCACATCCATTGGATTGGCTAACAAGCATTGAAATAGTGGTATTATAGGTAGATACCACATCATCTTGGCAGGAGAGCCAGTTTTGGACTTCCCCGAAGTCATCATTTTATACCTTGACAACCAATAGTTTTGATAATCTTTCAAATCAACATAGTCATTTTGAAATAACACATAGTCATTTGGGCATGTTAAACTTTATTCCCATTGGGCATAACATTTTCTTTAATTCATATGTTGAGATCCCTTCAATAAGAATTTCTTTTAACAAAGATAACAATGGTGTGAAGCTTTTGTCACTCCATCTATTGTTAGCTTTCATATTTTACAATCTCAACACAACTTCAGCTTCATAAACTTAGTACATACTATGTATAATAGTCTATCATCATCGTGCACAATGTTCCTAAATAAGGAAGGTGGATAGGTGTGCTCTACCCCACAACTATCTAGCATCGTATCAACCATGTCTATTAGAATCAGTTTCTTCACATCTACATCATCGATGGAAATTTATACTACTATCAACATCTACTGTCCCATGGTTGGAATCTCTCCATGCTAGTACCATTATGTATAGAACTATACAATCCCATTGCACATGACATGACTTTTAATTTCATCACTTGTGCTGACTTTCAAGTTGTTACCGCAATGCCTACATGGATAATAGAACCTATCTCTAGGTTGTTTCTTATGTTCCTACGCAAATCTTATAAACTGATCAAGACCATTAATAAACTATGTGGTGCAGCAATTTGGAATGGGCATCCATGATTTATCAATTATATGATCAAAGAGAAAACAAGTATTAGGGTTTAAGGTTTATGGATTAGGTTTAGGATTCACAAATAGATTAGTGTTTATTATTCTAGATTTAGGGATAAGGGTTTATAGACTAGGGTTTATGGTTTATAGATTAGGGTTTATGGCTTACAAATTAGGGTTTAGGGTTTAATAATGAATGTGTGTACCACCTATCCCCTTCTTGAACACCTAATCTAACTAGTAAGTGTATAATGTGTATTCAGTTTTCAAGAAAATTTCAACACAATTTCCTCGTAGTTTTCCAAGTACACCAATGTAGATGGGCAAATGTCCACCAACATCTATACTTAGAGAACAAATGGGGAATTTCTGGCAGAACATCTTAAAACTGAATATACATTATACACTAACATCCTAAGTGAGATTAATTACTCAAGAACAGTCCCGAACCGGGGACTATCCAAGATTTACTCCTAATGAGCAAATCTCAGACGGGTTTCTAGGCCAATAGATAATAGGGAAAACAAAGTTAAGGTTCATCAAGACATGGTAGATCTTAGAAACATTGCATACTTATTGATATCCAACATATTTAAACATACTAATTATTTATCCATACAACATTTAAATTGATCCATGGACCCAAATATACAAGAATGTATACCTAAATTGAACAATGCACCCAAATAGTTTCTTCAATTCTAAATTAAAGACCTAGATACATTTCATCATTCATTTTCAGAAGTCTTCAGACCTCATATAATTTAAGAAGCATTTGAATCAATGTATCATCAAGAACTAACTGATGTATCATTAGGCATTTTTATCATCAATCAAATGTGAATTACCATTAATCATTCATTTTTTTAAACATAATTATAAATGCTAATTAGGTATACAACTAGAAATAGTGACCAGGCATAATACATAATAATGTGTTTTCATAGAAAACCAAAATACAATGTAGAATTTAATGACCTAAACATAATACATGCATAATCCCAAATCAACAACTACATGTAAAAAAATTACCTGGAAGGTGAGACATCTGTCTGGTGGTTGCCAGAGATGTGAGGAATATGGCTGCAATGACTCTATGGTGAAGGAGAAGTTCGTCACGCCAACTCTGTTAATAGTGGCAGCTCTGTGAAGGAGAAGTTCATGTATCTATGAAGGAGAAGCAGTGGTGAATCTGTGAAGAAGAAGCAGAGGTGGAGGATCTATGAAGGAGAAGTAGCAGCGGTGGAGATCAACTCGTCAGCAAAAATGGGGAGACAGTCTGAGCAGCTAGAAGTTGTGCCAAGTAGAGCATGCATAGGAGTAGGAGAATGGCAACACAAGAAGGAGCACGAAGGTGGTGGTGGAGATCAGAATTTCTAGAGAGAATGGAGGAAATGTCGAGGGAACAAATGAAACATAGATTGGAGGATAGTGTTTCGCGCTAGTTATATTAAATGGCACATAATCATTCATTATCTTAAAAAAACTGACACTAGAATATTAGACGTCAGTTTAACAAAACAATACCGACACATAATTTAGTGCTGACAAACACGATCGTGCATCCCAACATGGCTATGTTGGACACTTAGTCATCTATTTATAAGTCATAAAATAACGCCAGAAACCCTAATCCAAAAAAATGTGTCCTTTGTTAGGAGACTTAGTCATTGTTTTCTATTTCTAAACTTGATGACTAAGTAAGAACTTTGACATCAGTTGCTTTACGGAAACCAACAATAGAGACCAATCACCAAACAAAAATGTAAGGCCCCTACACTTTCTTAATGAGTTGAATGGGATTAATTATCATAATTAGATTCTTACAACCCTAATATTACCTTTTTATATGCTTTTAAATCATAAGATAAGCTTAAGTTTCAAATTTGGTCGAATTTGGACATTGTTTGAGCAAGTTATGTAATTTTATGCACATTTTGGACTTTTCTACAATTTACCCAAATGAGAGGTTTTCTTTGAAATTTATCACTTGAATTATGTTCCTTGGATATTCTATAAGCATTCTTGAGGTTGTTGATCCATGGGGCTCCTATTTAAACCTTGTTTTTAAGGTGTTTTCCTCAAGGGTATTTTAGGGTTTACCCCTTCATGAATGAGCTACCTTTAGTAGCTATTAACTAATGAATTATTTTTTTTTTGCATGGAAATTCTAGAAAGTAGGGATAATCATGTCTCTATGGATAGTGGGGGATATGCTTGTGTGTGTGCTTATATATTCTTAATATTTTAAGGCCATGGACACTTGGAAAGATACTAGAACTTCAACTTTTTCTTTTTCTTTATCTTAAAGTTTCATATACTTATCCCTAAGAACCAAAACGAGCCATTTTCTCTACACCAATTCCCTACTTCTATGAACCTCGTTCTCCCTCTGTTCTTCTATGAATTTCCTATCCAAGGAAGAAGAAAGAGGGGATCTTCTTGGAAAAAGAATCTAGGGTTGCAATTGACTTCCTTTTAGGGTTTAAAAAGCTTCCTTCTAGTGATCTTGACGTAAAAGAGTAAGAATCCCCTTCTTTCCTTCGTTTATTTCTTTATTATCCTTCCTCCTACATTTATACAGGTTGTAACATTGCCCTTCCATGGTATAAATTGCTCTAAAGCTCTAAAACCCTACCTTTCTTGCTCCTTATGCTTAGGGTTTGCTCATTTGATGAAGAATGGTGCTAGATGGACGAGTTCACAACTTATGCTTGGATTTCCTACCCTACCTGATCATGTTCAATTCTATTTGGGAGTTTATCTTCTAATTAGAGGCAAGTTTTATAACTTTCTCCACGTTTATTGATTACCATAAGCTTTCTAGCTCATGTTCTTGCTTGAAAATGATGATCCATGTACTAAAAAGATATGCTCGACTTGGACTTCGATTTTTATAATGTTCCCTATTCTGATTTTAGTTCTATATGAACTTGTATTCATGTTTACATTATTCCTAAGGTATAATATGACTTGGATCGGGTTGGTTTGACAACCAATGGTGCTAAACACCTATTAACCAACGGTCAATTTTAGGGTTTTAAGCTGATTTCTTCTATAAACCCATTACCGATGATGGTACCATTGCAAAAACCCTATGGTGTTGTCTTCATGAAAATTGATGGTGACCAAGGGTGTCAACTGACATTCACCCCTTAGGTCATTTTTAGACTAATTATAAGATTAATGATCAACAACTAAGAACCCTAATGATGCTATCAGTCAATGGTGACATTAGCTTGATATTCGATGGTGATTAATAAATATAGTGTTGATCTAACAACCTATGGTGACTTAATGGTCACTAGTGCTGGTGGATCAGGTCTCCACAACCTATGATGAGTTGATCATATAGTTGTATCATCAATTGACCCTTAGACCAATGGTTTATTGGGTCACTTGATGCAATGATCGAACCTATACTATAATTGATGGTTTTAACATATGAAGTTGACCCAATGGTCAGATCTAATGTTTATTCCTCCAATAAAGTGTATTGATAGCTAATGTAATACATTTTTCCTAATAATTTGGTTCATATGGTTTCCTTTATATGATCAACTTAAGGAGCTTACTTGTTGATAATGGATGGCTTGTTTTAAATGAACAGTCAATTGTGGGTTTTACCCTACTCTCAACAGAACCCTTATTGTTGTTAATCAAAGGATGTCTAGGGTTAAATGGTGACTTTTATAGATCACAACTCAATAAAATCATATATGGATCATTTAAGGTGTTTACTTATGTAAATGACCAATGGACTTACCTTTTCAACATTTAATGGTTAGAAGTTGATGCCACAATATTCCCATTGTTTTGGGTGAAGCCTAAAGTGTAATGTTATGATTGTAATGATGAGAATTTGATGGTTCAATGTCTTAAACTTGTTGTCTTACCCTTTCCCTCGTATGATTATGATTTATAATCATCATAATGAATTAATGAGTAACTCTAATGAGGTATATCTTGTTATACATAGCTTTAATATAACTAAATGATGGTAATTGGGTATGAATAGTCCCTGAATGACTAATGCAATCATGGAGTGCTCTAGTATTGTTGTTGAAACCGTAGTATGCTATAACCTAATGGTTACACCTTGATTTATGTGTGGGTTCATACTTGAGAATAGTATTGAATGTGATGGTGATGCTTCACCTTATGCATCCTTGATCCAATGGGGATGTCGTGAGTTAGGGTTTGGGTATGAGTGTTGAATAGTAACATTAATATAATGTATCTTGTTGAGCCTAACTCTAATGCAATTAGATAAAGATGAGTATTCATTTTAACCTTCTTCTATGATGGCATGATGGTGAAATAACCTCCTTAATATGATCATAACCTTAATGTGTTAAATGGGGGTTATCATAGCCACATGGTTGATATTTTCTTATGCTAAAATGTGCATTATGAATATGATGAGGGTTAATCATATCTAGATTCCTTGAATGTTAATGTAATAAAGGAATGTTTTTAATGTTAGTATAACCATGTTATGATTGTTTATGAATATCTCCTAGCTCATTAATGCAATATTGTGTTGATCTGGTGTATTATATGTAAGTGATGTTGTTGAGCCTTGTTATAAGGCATGCAAAGATAATGATGATCTTACAGGGAATGGTATGATGGTCTTAATGACCTTTGGGCATGGTTGAGCGTTGAATGAGGTGTAATACTCTTGTGTTAATAAGGGTTGATACCTTGTGATATTGTGAAAAGGATTTATATCATGTGATAGGATATTGGCACTCCTAGATCTTATACGAAATAGAATAGCCCTTCACAGGGGTCGGTTGGATTTTGGATGGTATGATTTAAACTTCCCAGTGCATAATAAAAGATGTAAGATAGTTGTGTTGCATATCTATTTATGGTTATACACAATGCTTCATATTGGATGACAACCCTTGTTTGCTTTCTTTTCATTGAGATCATGTTTAGTACAATAAGAGGTAATAGATATGCTTATGTTGTAGTTATGCTCATGTTGTAAACATGCTTATGTTGTCTAATATACTAACATTAATGGTTAAGATGATTCCTCTAGCTATGTTTAATATTGCTAGCCATGCCTATGCAATTTTATATGCTTAAACTGTTAATCATGCCTATGCAGTTAATTTTTCAATGATGTTAGTTCTACTTATGATATACATATGTTACCTTTATTTGAGATGCCAATATTGATAGCCATGTTATGTTACTAGACATATTCATGATGTCATGGATGCTTATGCTACTAGATTGCTTGTGTTTTTAGCAAGGAATGTGGTGATAGTCAGATTAATGATAATGATTGTTATTAGATGTAATTTCATGATATTTGAGTGGATATCTATCTAGAGAAATGGATTTATTTAGTATCTATATATGCATTGATGATCATACTTGTTGCTAAGATTATTTTCTTAATCTGTTTAGCATACTTAAACTATTCAATCTGTTAAATTGATTATCAAATACCCCAACTTCTCAGTTATCTACTATTTAAAATGTTGTAATCAATAAGCATTGTTGGAGGTTATATCTCTTGTTGGGACATGGGTCTCACCCTTGTGGTTCACCACAATTTTTTAGGTAATCGAAAGTGATAAAAACAAAATTGTGACAACAAAGAGGAGATATAGTATGGATATAAGAAAGATGTTGGGATCTTATGCAAATGTTTTTGAGCGGGTGTTGATGTTGAAATCGGTTTTAATTTACCCATATTTTTGGGTATGTGATTAATTAGTGATTGATTGTGTTTTATGTTTTGAGTAATGTTGTTTAGTGTAACAGGTTATCACAGGTTGGCATCAGATCTTTAGGTTCACTAATTCTACAGGGACACTAGGACTTAGGACTAGGATGATGTCAAAATTAGGAAAATGACATAAAAATATGGTGTATACTGCCTAATCTCAATATTTGTGTGCCCTGACCAGGTATTCAATTATTGAAGAAAGGTAAGTATGGAACTCTTAGATTGTTATCTTTCTGATTACTCTGATCAAGTAGTCATTTTGAGACAATCTAAAGGGCATAATGAATAAGAAATCATGGTATGAATATCTCAATCCTACCTTAAAGAAGATGAGAATTGCATCATAATCTATCAAAACTTGAATGTTTGGTAACTATAAGAGAAAGATATAACACCATGAAATCTAAATACGAATACAAATTAGAAAATGAGGAGTTCTTGAAGATGTGATTCAAGAAGATAATAAAGTAAAAGATAGATAAGTCTATACTTATAAAGTGAATCAAGGTATGAAATCCACATAAGATGGAAAGAACTCCTATAACAAGTACAAAATGAGAAGATAAATGGGAACAATGACAAAGGAATAAGGTGGAACTTGAGTTAATCTCAGACCAACCAATGTGTGTAAGAAAGTGTTAATGTAAAATCAGCATAGCATGTGAAAGAAATTAAGGCAGATGATCCATGTTTAATGAAGAAAATGTGGAATATGATGATTTATATGTTGATAAGTGGTTGAAAAACATAATAAAATAAGAGAACATACCCAAGTGTGATAAATAGTCATAAAGGAAGGAGTAATGAGATATGTTAATCATGATGATATCTATGCTATTGTAAAGGAACCCAAAATGAAAAGGGTAAAATGATACATAAGAAGTTGTAACTTGCATAATGAAAATAGAATTGGTTACCTTTTTGCTAGTGACCCTTGAATAATGTTTCTATGATATGGGAAGTGTGTTTTCCTTTGTGTCTTTCCTTTCTAGGGCATAGATTTCAAGTGGATCATTGCCAATTGGTATGTGTGGATTCTCTATAAACATGAGAGTGGATAGCTTATTATAGCATAAGGTTGTTTGGACTATGGTTCTAAGATCATAAAGTTTGTGATGATTTTGCTTTTGATCCTTACAATAATTAGGAAGACTCCTCTTATATGTTTTGAAATTTTTTATGTTGGTAAAAGTGTATGAGATAATGATGTGAGTTCCTTATAGAACATGAGGTGGATACCAAGGTAATGAATCCTAGTATCCAAGATGTATCAATAGTATGAGAAATATGTGAAGGATGGAGATGTTTATTGAATGAACATTCCAAGTATTCCTCTCCCATAGAGAGAGAGAGAGAGAGTTGATGATGATCCTATAAATGTTGTTTGGAAGGAAAAAAAAAAGTGACTCTATAATGTTTTGTATGGTCTAGTGGCAGCTGGTCAAGACCACTATCAAGGATAGATGGTTTGCTGATGCAATAGATATAATTTTAGCATGATAGCTAGAATTTAAAGTTGAAAGTTACTATTAGATTTGTACAGGTGGCACAACAAGTTTCTATGTTCCATATTTGCAAATGTCTTCTTATGTGGGGGTTTTTGTGCTAACCCAATATGAGATATGTATGAATGATGTGACATTACCATGATATGCAAGTAACCATGTGAAGGTAATAGGATGAGGTGCAAAGGAAGTACCCATCTTTATTTACCTTGGATTTTGGGGGTGAAATCCCTATTAGGGATTTATAGTTGTAAGGCCCCTAAACTTGCTTAATGAGTTGAATAAGCTTAATTATAATAATTGGATTCTTATAACCTAATATAACCTTTTGATATGTTTTGAAATCATAAAATAATCTTAAGTTTCAAATTTGGCCCAATTTGGACACTGTTTGAGCAAGTTATGCAATTTTATGCACATTTTGGAATTTTCTACAATTTACCCAATTTGAGAGGTTTTCTTTGCAATTTATCACTTTAATTATGTTCCTTGTATATTCTATCATCATTCTTGAGCTTGTTGAGCCATGAGGCCCCTATTTAAACCTTGGTTTGAAGGTGTTTTCCTCAAGGGTATTTTAGGGTTTACACCTTCATGAATGAGCTACCTTTAGTAGCTATCAACTAATGAATTGTTTGTTTTACATGGAAATTCAAAAAACTAGGGATAATCATGTCTCTATGGATGGTGGGGGAGCTTCTTGTGTGTGTGCTTGTATATTCTTAATAGTTTAAGGCCATGGACACTTGGAAAGATACTAGAACTTCAACTTTTTCTTTTTCTTTATCTTAAAGTTTTATATACTTATCCCTAAACATGTCTCTATGAGCCATTTTCTCTACACCACTTCCCTCCTTCTATGAAACTTGTTCTCCCTCTGTGTTGCTGCAAATTTCTTGTCCAAGGAAGAAGAAATAGGGGATCTTCTTGGAAAAAGAATCTAGGGTTGTAATTGACTTCCTTTTAGGGTTTGAAAAGCTTCCTTCTAGTGATCTGACCTAAAAGAGTAAGAATATCCTTCTTTCCTCCATTTATTACTTTATTATGTTTCCTCCTACATTTCTCCAGGTCAGAACCTTACTGTTCCATTGTAGAAATTTCTCTAAAGCTCTAAATCCCTACCTTTCTTGCTCCTTATGTTTAGGGATTGCTCATTTGATGACGAAACACTAGTACATAACCGGCCTTTAGTGTTGGTTATTTAAGTCCTTTAGTGTCAGTTTTAATGTGACACCTATGTGGGAGCCGCTAAAAGGCCAACTGTTAGGCGTCGGTTCTCAAACCGACGCCACAACCCTTCATACGCCACCGAAAACGCGCCAGCAGGGGGGTATAGGTGTCGGTTATTAGCTTTGAAACCGACGCCATAAACCTTCACGCCACAGAAAGGGCACCATCTGGGGCACTTTCGGCGTCAGTTCATTAGTGATAACTGATGCCATCTCACCTACTTCCACGGTCGTGCTAGCCAGCACGGCCGTGTTATCTGACCCGCTGCCACAGTCGTGTTGGCCAGCACGGCCGTGGTGTCTGGCCTCATTAGGGAAATCGACATCGGTTATCAATAACTGACGCCAAATCACATGCATTAGGCATCGTTTTTAATTATTTATCCGATAATGTAACCATTTGTCATCGGTTTTTAACAAATAACCGACGCCTATTGCAAGTTTTTTTTTATCAGTCTGCAGACCTGCTGTGGCTGGTCGCAGGATGAGAAACCTGGAGTTCAGTTATGAACTACAGGTTTTACGACATCCATTGATATCAGCCAACAATAGGCCACAAACCTACAAAATTAACAACATTAATTTTCACACATTTAGCATCTTGCAGTTCCATTCGATTTTCACACATGTAGAAACATTCATGTAGCAATCTGCAGTTCCATTCATTTCCACATTCACACATGTAGAAACATTCATATAGCAACCAGCAGTTTCATTCATTTTCACATTCACACATGTATAAACATTCAGACACATGTAGAAACATTCATACATGTAGAAACATTCACACATATTATAATTCAGAAATTCATTTACAAAATATCATTCTTTAGTCATTATTCACTATCAACATCCCAATTATATATTAAAACCCCCACTACTTGTATGGTTGTTGCCCATTCTTCTCTTACTTCATTAAATTATCCCGTCATATAGGGAGCATGTACATTTGGTAAGGCCTTTCCTGTAGTGCGGACAGTTTTAAACACCTGGAAAGAGAATGATGTATATATATAATTAATAATATATAAATAAGATTGATATATTTCATATTATCTAGTGAGACTATATAATACCTCAGGAATGGTATCGATGTCCACTGTGGCATATTTGATAATCATGTGCATAAATCGCATCACATAGTATGCACATGCCCATCTGTTGTCTTGTGTAGCACATTATGAATTGAAACATACAAAATATTAAAAAATACAACTAATTAAGCATTGTTCACATAAATAATATATACATTGCAGTCGGTCACTTACTTCCACATTCTTCCAAATTATTTGTTGGTTCTTTTTCCTGGGGACCTTTCCTCTAGCCTTTTTGAACTCATCTAAACCCCTACATGTTAATGTAACACAGTACATTGCATAATTAAATAGTAATGTAATAACATATGTTAACAGATATGAAAATGAAATATTTCTCACTGGAATAATGCCATTTTCATTTTGTGTCCATATTTTGAATTCAATTTAGTCCCCTTAGGATCTAGATAATAGACAGTGAACGTCTCAGGGACAATAACTAGTAACTCCCAATGCATACCACTAGAGATAAAAAATTTAAAAATGAATAACTCAAAATCCACAATAAAAATGTAATTTTCTTAAGTCCAAATTATAATAAGCAAAGTAAACTTACTCCACATTGAATGGAGCTATTATCACCATCTTGTTATTTTGAGCAAAATTTGTAAAAGCATCACAGCAGTATTTTTGAACTGACAGAGGGTCTTTAGCTACTAGACTAATCAAAGATGGAATCAAAAATCCTACATGTTCGAATGAAAAATCTGCACATATCTTGTCTAAGTAGCTGCAAAATATGTATTACATATGCATTAATAAATAAGAAACTAGATCACCAGATCCTACACAAGGTATATGGATGTATAAAGAAGATCTCACCTTATCCATAGCTCTATCACAGATGTATTCAGCCAATCATATCGAAACAACTCCAAAATATCTTGTATAAATAGATTGCTTTTGTATGATTGACCTGCAGCATCCGCATCTATAGAAATAGTTATAGGGCAATTTATATCATGTTTGCCTAACCATATTGCCATACCCCAACAATTAGGACCTAACGGGATAGGTAGGTCCTGTGGAACCCAACTTGGTAATGTAGGAGGTGGAGGTGGAGGTGGAGGCCTAGATCTCTGGGTGTCTTCTTTTTAACTTGTATATATATATAATTTCAGATCAATTGACATCATATACACACACTAACAATAAATGGACATGTACATATAAATATATGATATATTTTTAAAACTTACATTGTGAGGCGACGCATTGATTTGCCCACCCTCACGGTAATCATCAGCATGCTCATCAGGAGAATGCTCAGCCATCTGAAAGTCCACATTCATATTGTAAAGTTCACATTGTAAAGTAATTCACATTGTAAAGCTCACATTGTAAAGTTCACATTCACATTGTAAAGTAATTCACATTGTAAAGTTCACATTGTAAAGTAATTCACATTGTAAAGTTCACATTCACATTGTAAAGTAATTCACATTGTAAAGTTCACATTTAGAAAAATAAAACATATAAAAAATATAAATATGACTCTAATATTGTGAGTTTTTATCAATTAACAATCCTTCATTGTGATCTCCACGCACATACAAGTCATCATTATCTTCAATATTTGCTGGCAATGGGAACCCAACTGAGAATGGACTGGAGTCATCATACTTATCATAGTACTCTTCTTCATCTATAGGATCTTTAATGAATTGTCTTTTACCTTGAAGAACAACCGACCATTTATCATTTGTAGGATCATCAATATAAAATACTTGTTTCGCCTGTGATGCCAATATGAATGGTTCACCCTTCTCACCAATCTTTTCAAAGTTCACTAAAGTGAAACCCAATTCATCCACTATAACTCCTTTGGTGTTATCAACCCAATTACATTTGAAGAGCGGAATTCTAAAATCTATGTAGTCAAACTCCAATAGGTCTTCAATGACACTGTAATATGACATTTTAGCTTCATGTGGACTCTTATCTATTGCACTTGCAAAAAACATAGTCGATGCTTGAAGGGTGACCCCACTGTTTTGGACGACACTCTTATCATCTTGGAACTTTGTGTAATATGTGAATCCATTAATGTCATACCCTTCATAAGACATAACATTCAATTTTGTTTTAAAGGTGAGGCATTTGATAGTTTCAGTAATATCATCTGGTGTTTGAGATAGTTGATGTAAGACTTTATCTTCAAACCACTTAATAAATGTCTTGTTATGCTCTCTACTAAGCCACATTGTATTGGCTCGAGGATATTGTCGTTTGATGAAATTGGTATGATCCTCGATATAAACACTCACTTCGTCCATGTTGTGTAAAATATACAAGTGACCTTGTTCCAACTGCTCACGGCTGATTACTTTCACTCGTGATCCCAAAATTCCTTTGCCAAATTGCTCCTCAATATTCTTGTCATTACCAGGAGTGTCATTACAACTGAGAAAGTCATTGCAAAATCCATAACCTCTCTCACCATATAACCCTCAATAATACTCCCTTCAAGCCGATAACGGTTTCGAACATCAATTTTAAAAATGCTCATGTATCATTCAAAGGGATACATCCAATGCAAGAAAACTGGTCCCAACGTTTTCACTTCCCCAGTCAAGTGGACAACAAGATGTAACATGATATCAAAGAACGACGGAGAAAAATACATCTCAAGATGACATAGGGTAACAACCACTTCTCTTTGCAAATTATCGAGAGTATCAGGGTCAATAACTTTGCTGCACAGACTGTTGAAAAAGAAACAAAGTCTGGTGATTGCAAACCTTACATGCTTCGGCAATATAGATCAAATTGCCACAGGCAATATTTGTTGCATTAGAGTGTGACAATCATGAGATTTAAGACCTATCAACTTCAGATCTTTCATTGATACCAATCTATAGATGTTGGATGAGTAACCCTGTGGTACCTTAACATTTTCCAAACATTCACAAAAAGCTTTCTTCTCCTTTCTAGACAATGTGTAACAAGCGGGAGGTAAGTATGTTCTCTGATTTCCCATTTCACATAATTCTGTTAATTCTGACCTTATTCCCATTTCACGTAGGTCCAGTTTGGATTTTATCCCATCTTTAGTCTTACCTGGTATATTCAACAAAGTACCAATGACACTATCACAGACATTTTTCTCAATGTGCATGACATCGATACAATGCCTGACTGTCAAAGAACTCCAATAAGGAAGATCCCAAAATATTGACTTCTTCTTGAATAAAGATTTGTCACTCTATGTGGCCATACATTGTGATCTCTTACCAAATTCATTGACAAAGTCTTTTACTCTTTCATAAACAACCTCCCCTGGTATATGTTTAGGTGCACTTCGTTCCTCATTCAATCCATTGAATACTTTGCGCTTCCTACAATACGAATGGAATTTTGTAAGAAACCTTCGATTACTGAGATATATAGTCTTACCGCCATGTTTTAGTCTTGTTGAATTAGTGTTCTCTTCACATATAGGACACACTTTAGCTCCTTTGACACTATATCCAGACAAATTCCCATATGCTGGAAAGTCATTAATAGTGCAAAACAACATAGCATGCAAATGAAATGTCTCTATTCGTGAAGCATCATAGATCATAACACCTTCACCCCAGAGTTTCTTTAATTCATCAATTAGAGGTTCAAGATAAACATCGATGTCATATCCAGGTTGTTTAGGGCCTGATATCAACAACGACAACATTACGTACTTATTTTTCATACACAGCCAAGGAGGAAGATTATATATAACAAGCATGACTGGCCAAGTGCTATGTTGGATGCTCAATGTCCCGTACGGATTCATCCCATCTGTACAAAGCCTAAGTCTTAGATTCCTGACTTCTTCACCAAATTCAGGGTACAATAGATCAATCTTCTTCCACTGTGGGGAATCAGACGCATGTCGTTGGATCCCGTCATTATTTTTCTTAGCATCTACATGCCACCTCAAATTCTTCGCATCTATCAGATTGCCAAACAAGCGTTGAAACTGTGATATTATAGGTAGATACCACATCACCTTGGCAGGAGAACCAATTTTAGACTCCCCCGAAGTCGTCAATTTATACCGTGACGCACCACATTTTGGACAATCTTTCAAATCCACATAGTCCTTTTGAAATAATACACAATCATTCGAGCATGTGTGTATCTTCTTGGCATCCATTCCCATTGGGCACAACAATTTCTTTACCTGGTATGTTGAGATTGGCAGCTCATTTCCTTTAGGAAGCATTTCTTTCAACAAAGACAATAATGACGTGAATCTTTTGTCGCTCCATCTATTGTTAGATTTCAGATTATACAATCTCAACACAGCGCTAAGCTTCGTAAACTTAGTACAACCTGTGTATAACGATATCTCAGCATCATGCATAATGTTTCTAAAAATGGGAGGTGGATCGGTGTGCTCTACCCCACAACTATCCAACATTGCATCAACGATGTCTACTGGAACTGGTTCATTCACATCTACATCATCGGAGGCAATTTCTTCTTCCATACAAGCACTTCCATCAACATCCACTGGCTTCAGGTTTGAAATCTCTCCATGCCAGTGCCATTTTGTATAGCCTTGTATAATCCCGTTGCACATGACATGACTTTTGATTTCGTCACCAGTGCTGATTTTCAAGTTGTTACTGCAATGCCTACATGGACAGTATAACCTATCTCCAGGTTGTTTCCTATGTTCCTCGGAAAATCTAATAAACTGGTCGAGACCAGAAATAAACTCTGGGGTGCAGTGATTGTGAATGGACATCCATGATCTATCCATTCTATGATCAAAGAGAAAACAAGTATATATTACAACAAGATTAGGGTCTAGGATTAGAGTTTTTGCATGGTTAAAACTTTAGGCCAACAAATACACGTGTTGTCATTCTTATATATAATAAATGTGTACCACCTATCCCATTATTGAACACCTAATCTCACTAGTAAGTGTATAATGTGTATTGGGTTTTCAAGAAAATTTTGGCAGCATTTCCCCGTTGTTCTCTAAGTACATATGTACTTAGAGAACAAACGGGGAAATTCTACCGAAATTTTCCTGAAAACCAAATACACATTATACACTTATATCCTAAGTGAGATTAGGTGTTCAAGAACAGTCCCAAATCGGGGACTATCCAAGATTTACTCCTAATGAGTAAATCTTGGATGGGTTTCTAGGCCAACAAATACATGTGATGTCATTCTATAACATTGATTTCAACATTTCGAGTGTCCATGCATGTTCATCATCAAGATAAAGATTACACATAAATTAGTATGACCTAGAGATGGAGACATTCATAATTGATTTCAAAATTTCAAACTAGCTCATGCATTATCAACAATCTCCATCATACAATAGGAATTCATGTAGATGTTAGGGTGACACATCACTACAAAATCAGAGATTTAACATTAGGGTTTTAATATCTTACATAGATTGATCACAAGATTTCAGCAATATAGTTAATTCAAGATTATGGTGAAATGTGTATTAGGGTTTTAATATCTTAATTCAACATGCATCAAAATTTACATAATTAGGTCAAGCATTAGTATTAAATTGCAAATGTATCTTCTTCTTCCTGCTCCCTCCTTACCAAATGGATAAAAGCAAGGCCATGACCGTGTGGGCTGGCCACGGCCGTGGCTAGCCCACACGGTCATGGCTATGTTGCCTTAACACGGCCGTGGTCGGCCAACACAGCCACGGTCGTGGCCATCCCACACGGTCGTGGCCTTGCTTTAATCGATTTGGTAAGGAGAGGGAGCAGGAGGAAGAAGAAGAGGGGCATGAAGGGAGAAGAAAGAAAAGAGGGGCATGAAGGAAGAAGAAGAGGGCTACCTAGCAGCATGGAGAAGAGTGGTGGTGGCAGTGTGAGAGCAACGGTGGTGAGCAGAGAAGGATGTGGTGAGCAGAGCTTTAGGCGATGGCTGTGGAGGTCGGTGAGCAGAGCAGCACCAGCAGCAGGAGAAGGAGGACACGGTTGCGAGCAGAGACGCACCAGCAGCAGCGGTGGCGAGCAGCAGGTTGAATGTGGGCGGGCGGGGGTGTCGTCGGGCAATTTTAGGAAAGCAACAGGAGAGGAGCTAGAATTCTCATGATGAAACAGAAGAAAGGGGAAGACTCGGGTGATCGTGGGTCGGCCAGCCAACACAGTCATGGTTGTGTTGCCTTAACACGGCCGTGGTCGGCCAACACAGCCACAGTCGTGGCCATCCCATACGGCCGTGGCCTTGCTTTAATCGATTTGGTAAGGAGAGGGAGCAGGAGGAAGAAGAAGAGGGGCATGAAGGGAGAAGGAAGAAAAGAGGGGCATGAAGGAAGAAGACGAGGGCTACCTAGCAATGTGGAGAAGAGCAGCGGCGGTGGTGTGAGAGCAACGGTGGTGAGTAGAGAAGGACGCGGCGAGCAGAGCTTTAGGCGGTGGTTGTGGAGGTCCGTGAGTAGAGAAGCACCAACAGCAGGAGAAGGAGGACGCGGTTGCGAGTAGAGACGCACCAGCAACAGCGGTGGCGAGCAGCAGGTTGAATGTGGGCGGGCGGGGGCGTCGACGGGCGATTTTTGGCAAACAACAGGAGAGGAGCTAGAATTCCCACGATGAAACAGAAGAAAGGGGAAGACTCAAGTGATCGCGGGTCTATTAAGTTTGTAAAAGTTGTCGGTTATCTACAAAACTGACACCTAAAATCTTACGTGTCAGTTGATAGTAACAAACCGACGTCCAATTGGACATTCCTTTACCCTAATTTTTTTGGCGAGGACGGCGTGCGCACCCTTATCACGTCGGTTATGCTAAGACAACTGATGCCCATATTGGAACTTTTGGTGCAAATTTTATCTTCATTCAGTTTCGGTTATAAGGTAAAACACCAACATTGTATCTGATACTTTGGTGCAATTTTTTTTTGCTCGAAAAAATTGGATTTTGCGGGCTACTTTAGGCATCAGTTTCTTTTCTTCAACCGACACTGAATGAAAAGCAATACCCGTGTCTAGATGGTCTTCAAATATAGACATCATATGTCCTTATTAACTGAGGTTTAATGTTAACAATGTCGGTTTGACTAAAAAATCGAGGCCTCTAAAAGCGACGTTGAACGTTGTTTCTGTAGTAGTGAAAGGTGCTAGATGGACAAGATCACAACTTATGCTGGTATTTCATACCCTACCTACTCGTATTTTCTTCTATTTGGGAGTTTATATTCTAATTATAGGCAAGTTTCATAACTTTCTCCACGTTTATTGCTTACCATAAGCTTTCTAGCTCATGTTCTTGCTTGAAAATGATGATCCATGCACTAAAAAGCTATGTTTTACTTGGATTTCAATTTTTATAATGTTAACTATTCTGATTTTAGTTCTAGATGAACATGTATTCATGTGTACATTATTCCTGAGGTATAATATGACTTGGATCAGGTTGGTTTGACAACCAATGGTGCTAAACACCTATCAACCAATGGTCAATTTTAAGGTTTTAAGCTGATTTCTTCTATAAACCCATGACCCGATGATGGTACCATTGCAACAACCTATGGTGTTGTCTTCTAATGGTGACCAAGGGTGTCAACTGACGTTCACCCCTTAGGTCATGTTTTAGACTAATTATAATCTTGATGATCAACAACCAAGTACCCTAATGATGCTATCAGTCAATGGTAACATTAGCTTGATATTCGATGGTGATTAATAAATATAGTGTTGATCTAACAACCTATGGTGAATTAATGGTCACTAGTGATGGTGGATCAGGTCACCACAACCTATGATGAGTTAATCATATAGTTGTATCATCAATTAAGCCTTAGACCAATGGGTTCTTGGGCCACTTGATGCAATGATCAAACCTATACTATAATTGCTGGTTTTAACATATGAACTTGATCCAATGGTCAAGATCTAATGTTTATTCCTATAATAAAGTGGAATGATGGATAATGTAATATGTTGGTCCTAATAATGTGATTTAGATGCTTTTCTTTTTATGATCAACTTAAGGAGCTTACTTGTTGATAATGGATGGCTTGTTTTAAATGAACAGTCGATTGTGGGTTTTACCCTACTCTCAACAGAACCCTTATTGTTGTTAATCAAAGACTACCTAGGGTTAAATGGTGAATTTTATAGATCACAACTCAATAACATCATAGATGATTCATTCAAGGTGTTTACTTATGTAAACGACCAATGGATGTACCTTTTCAACATTTAATGGTTAGAAGTTGATGCCTCAATATTCCCATTGTTTTGGGTGAAGCCTATAGTGTAATGTTATGATTATAATGATGAGAATTTGATAGTTCAATGCCTTAAACTTGTAGTCTTATCCTTTCCCTCATATGATTATGATTTGTAATCACCATAATGAATTAATGGGTAACCCTAATAAATTAATGGGTAACCCTAATGAGGTATATCTTATTATACCTAGCTTTAATATAACGAAATGTTGGTAATTGGGTATGAATAGTCCTTGAATGACTAATGCAATCATGGAGTACTCTATTATTGTTGTTGAAACCTTAGTATTCCATAACCCAAAGGTTACACCTTGATTTATGTGTGGGTTCATAGTTGAGAATAGTATTGAATGTGATGGTGATGCTTCACCTTATGCTTCCATGATCCAATGGGGATGTCGTGAGTTAGGGTCTGTGTATGAGTGTTGATTTGTAACATTAATATAATTTATCATGTTGAGCCTACCTCTAATGCAAATATATAAAGACGAGTATTCATTTTTAACCTTCTTATATAATGGCATGATGGTGAATAACCTCCTTAATATGATCATAACCTTAATGTGTTAATTGGTGGTTATCACAGCCACATGGTTGATATTTTATTATGCTAAACATGTGCATTATGAATATGATGAGGGTTAATTATATCTAGATTCCTTGCATGTTAATGTAATAAAGGAATGTTCTTAATGTTAGTATAACCCTAATATGATTGTTTATGAATATATCCTAGCTCATTAATGCAATATTGTGTTGATCTAGTGTATCATATGTAAGTGATGTTGTTGAGCCTTGTTATAGGGCATGTAAAGATAATGATGATCTTGTAGGGAATAGTATGATGGTCTTAATGGCCTTTGGGCATGGTTGAGCCCTGAATGAGGTGTAATCCTCTTGTGTTGATAAGGGTTGATACCTTGTAATATTGTAAAAAGGATTTATATCCTGTGAGAGTGTGATGGTCTTAATGACCTTTGGGTATCATTGAGCCATGAATGTGGTGTAATCCTCTTATGTTGATAAGGGTTGATACCCCATGATATTGTGAAAAGGATTTATATCTTGTGATAGTGTGATGACAAGTGTGGTCTCATGAATGGCAAGTGAATAGTACCATGTGATGATGAGATGAGAAATTATGTTTCACACATTTTATATCTTTTAAAAGTTGTGATATTTATATGCTTTCTAGAAGTGAATTAGGGTTTGTATATTCACTTGTTTGATGCAGCCTTAATCACCCAATTGGCATAACTAATCAAGTGAAACTCTAATCATGTAGTGCCATAGAGCCATCTTCAGTGTCAGAACTTGCTGGATGGTGAAATGAGTATTCCTAAGGGAAACTCGGAGCACATACTATTGAGTATGTGGGGGTAGCAAGTTGAGGATATATCCTTATCATCCACAATGTAGGTTGTGGAGGTTGGATATGGTCATGCCTCATACATCTGATGTGATTGAGGACAACTGTGGTTGTACCTCGGATTAGAGGGTTTTGTATACCCTAGTTTCTATTGTCATGACCTATACCAAGGGAGGACTAGTGGTTAGCATCTTGACTATATGTCATTGTGGTGAAAGCTTTGACTGATATGTCACTGCATTTTTACTCGTACTGACTGAGGGGAAGAGATTTTAGGATTACGGAACTCCTAGATCTTGTACGGAACCGAATAGCCATTCACATGGGTCGGTTGGACTTTGGATGGTTTGATTCAAATTCCCTAGGGCATAATAAAAGATGTAAGACAGTCGTGTAGCATATTTGTTTAGGGCTATACACAACGTTTCATATTGGATGATAACCCTTGTTTGCTTTCTTTTCATTGAGATCATGTTTAGTACAATAAGAGATAATAGATATGCTTATGTTGTAGTTATTCTCATGTTGTAAACATGCTTATGTTGTCAAATATACTGACATTGTTGGTTAAGATGATTGTGCCAGCTATGTTTAATATTGCTAGTCATGCCTATCTAATTATAGATGCTTAAACTATTAATCATGCCTATGCAGTTAATTGTGCTATGAAGTTAGTTATACTTATGATATAGATCTATTCCCTTTATTTGAGATGCCAATATTGATATCCATGTTATGTTACTAGACATATTCATGATGTCAGGGATGCTTATGCTGCTAGATTGTTTGTGTTGTTAGCAATGAATATGATGATAGTTAGATTAATGATACTGATTATTATTAGATGCAATTTGATGATATTTGAGTAGATATTTATCTAGAGAAATGGATTTATTTGTTATCTATATATGCATTGATGATCATACTTGATTCTAAGATTATTTTCTTAATATGTTTAGCATACTTAAACTATTCAATCTGTTAAATTGATTATTAAATACTCCAACTGCTCAGTTATCTACTATTTAAAATGTTGTAATCAATAGGTGTTGTTGGAGGTTATATCTCTTGCTAGGACATGGGTCTCACCCTTGTGGTTCGCCACATTGTTTTAGGTAATCGAAAGTGACGAAAACAAAATTGTGACAGCAAAGAGGAGATATAGTAATTAATCTATGAGAAAGTTGATTAGATGTCTAGTGTGTCCTAGGGTCGTCCCTGTACTCTCAGGTCCGGGTAGGTAAAGTTTTTATATTGTGTTTCAAATGAATCAGAATGTTGTTAGCATGTTAATGCTTGTTTGTGTGGAATATTGTTTGTGTGGCATACGGGAATATTGTTCTCCTATGTATATATGTTGTGGCTAAGGTGATAGACCAATTTGTATCAAATTCTTGGCATAGTATGGATACAAGAAAGATGTTGAGCTCTTATGCAAATGTTTTTTATCGAGTTTTAACATTGAAATCAGTTTTAATTTACCCATATTTTTCAGTATGTGATTAATTAGTGATTGATTGTGTTTTATGTTTTGAGTAATCTCATTTAGTGTAACTGGTTCTCAAAAAAAATCAGCCCCACACAAGCAATTTGGGGGCAAAATATTTTTGTGGGGACAAGGCGTGAAAAAACTTAGACTTCAGTTCCATATCAAAAACTGATGACAGAAACCCTTCTACAAAAAAAGTGGGCCTCGGTAAGGGGAATGTGTTGTCGGTTCACAATGGTATCTGATGAATAAGAAGCAATTTTGGGGGATAATATTTTCCGTGGGGACATGGCATGAGCTCGGTTTCATCGATTCTTTAAAGAACTGATGCTAAACATGATTTTTTTAGGCAATTGTTTTTCCCTAGAAATGTATTTCTCAGGTTATCTAAGATGTATATATCACTTAAACAAAATCGACATTATAGTTAAAGTGGCACCCGTATCTTTTCTGATTTGGCAGGACTTGACCAATGGTGATAGTTTTACTTAAGAACGGATGTTATTGATGATATGATGTCGGTTTTGGATTGTAATCAATGTTAGTGAAAGTGACATTAAACGTCAGAAATGTACTAGTAGCTTTTGATGTTCTGCCATGACTTGTTGACAAACTAGGTGCTTGGTAACAAACTCTGCCACATCACGCTTCAGACCTGGCCCCCACTATAAGTCCTCTAGATTATGGTATAACTTTGTATTGTTAGGGTGCATTGCATATACAGAGGAATGAGCCTCCTTAAGTATTATCTCCCATAGTCCATCTATATCTAGAACCAATTTCCCGATATGAAAACACATTGTCCCATCATCTATCTTATGGAAGCCATCATGCTTCCTACTACCAAACTCTAAGTAGAATTTCTAGATCATGCTATCATTCTTCTGTGCATCTCTAATATGTTATATCAAGGTAGGCTTAACTTGCAACTGTGTTAGAAATCCTTCCAAAAAAAACCTCTAACTAAATGTTCATCTGCTAAATTGATACCAACATGTCCCGCTTGTGACACACCATAGAGTGTAAAAGTGCCATGTTGACATATGATGATGAAGATGACATCCTGCTCAATGCATCAGCCACCACATTTGCCTTCCCCTGGATGATAGCCTATTGTGTAGTCATAGTCATTGATCAACTCCATCCATCTCCTTTGTCTCATGTTCAGCTCCTACTTCGGGAAGATATGGTAAAGATTGTAGAGATCGGTGAAGATCTTACACTTCTTCCCATATATATAGTGTCTCCAAATCTTCAAGGCATGAACCACAACTACTAGATCTAGTTCATGTGTTAGTTGGTTCTCCTCATGTTTCTTAAGTTGTCGTGAAGCAAAAGAAAACACATTGTTGTCCTACACCAGCACACATCCCAAGTTGTTCTTTGAAAAATTATAGAAGGTGATGTAACCTCTCTCTTTCTATGGAAATACTAATACTAGGGCACTGGTCAACTTCTCCTTCAACAAATAGAAAGATCACTAACAGTTATCATCCCAGACAAAAGGAACATCTTTCCTAGTTAGCTTGGTTAGGGGAAACACTACAACATTGAAATACTTAATGAATCTCTTATAGTAGCTTGTTAGACATAGGAAGCTTTAGACCTCCATCAGTGTCTGGGGTTGTTCCCACTCCAGCATTGACTCAGCCTTCTTAGGGTCTACACAAACACCTTAGTAGGTATGACATGACCAAGAAAATATATCTTAGTCAGCCAGAACTCACACTTGCTAAACTTGGCATACAACCGGTTCTGCCTTAACAACGCTAACACTTGGCAATGATGCTACTCTTGTTGCTGACTATCCCTAGAGTACATCGAGATATCATCTATGAACACAACCACAAAGTGATCCAGATACGATATGAACACCATGTTCATCAGATCCATAAAATCGATCATTGCATTATTTAGCCCAAACGGCAAAACTACGAACTCATAATGACCATAGCTAGACCTAAAAGCAGTCTTAGGTATGTCATCCACCTTGATCCTTAATTGGTTATAATCTAACCTCAAGTCTATCTTAAAGAACATTGTATCACCTCTCAAATGATCAAATAAATCATCAATCCTCGGTTATGGATACTTGTTCCTCAGTATGACCTTTTTCAACTATTGGTAATCTATGAAAATACTCATGGAACCATCCTCCTTCTTCATAAATAGTATGGGAGCACTGCAAAGGGAAGTGTTTGGGTCTGATGAAACCCTTCTCTAGAAACTCCTACAACTATTTCTTCAACTCCTACATCTCTGTTGGTTCTATCCTATAAGGTGGTTGTACTATGGGTTGTGTTTCAAGAAATAGATTGATCTCAAAGTCAATCTCTCTAAGAGGTGGAACACCAGGAAACACTTCTAGAAATACATCCTCAAACTCGCTTACCAATGGTACTTCCTAGATACTAGGATATCTCACCTTGGTATCCATAATATGTGCCAAAGAAGCCTCACACCCTTATCTCATAAGCTTCTTAGCTATCACATATGACACCAAACACGTCAGAAGAATCTTCCTATCACTTTGGAAACTCCAAGAAACATATCCATCATAGAACGTAGACACCTTGGAACTACAATCCAAAACAACCCTTTACTTCTCTAAGGTATCCATCCCTAGGATCACATTGAATACATGCATGTCAAATGGCATAAGATCCACTTGAATGTTACGTCCTAAGAAAGAAAGAACACAATATGGATACACCTCACATAAATCAGCGAAACCAACTAAAGGGGTTTCTAGCAAAAGGCTATCAGATCTACTACATACATGCAGATAACAACTATTTATCACTTATATGGTGATAAAAGAGTGCATCACACCCAGGTCAACCAAAATAGATATGAAAGAAAAAGAAGACAAAATAGAATGAAAAAGTTCCATGTGACTTATCATGACCCATGGATTGACCATTCCCTCTAGTTGACTTGGAGCATAGAATCTAGCCATCGCCTATTGTCATCCTTGTCCTTTGCTAGCTGGTCCAGATGACCCCACCTGTGATGCCTGACCACATCCTCTACCACCACCACTTTTGTATTGTTGTTTCTATAAACCTCCCTGACTCTACCTTGACTATTGTGTCACTTCCTCATTATTCATAGGGCACGACCACATCATATGACTGACTTGTCCACATTTCTGATAGATCTTGGTGTCTTACTGCATCCTAGACAACCATGTCATTGATAGTGATGTTACACTATTTTTCCCTGCCGATGGAAAGCTACGACCTCTACCTTAATCAAAGACCACTGTGATGGTACTTGTGATCTCGCCTTGGATAAAGTTGACCTTTAATGTGATTTTGGTGATGAGAAGCTCGACTTCTTAAAGCCTCCAGATGACTGTCCTTAAAATTGAGTTGGCCTCTTTTAGCATTGGCTTCACACTTCTTGAGAGCAGATGTAAGGACCCTGACCTTTGTTCTGGGCTTACCCTGTTTATTTTTCCTAAACCTGGTGTTTAGAGGCTTGCTTAATCACCTGAAGTGTGATTTGTATTTTTTGTGTTTTGTTGTGGGGTTGAGGTGCAACTTGAAATTTACCCAAGTTTTAGGGTTTTTGTGCAAGATTGCCACCTTGAGAGATCTCTTTGTATCTCTTTGCATCCTCTATGGTTGAGAGGATGAGTTGGGTGCCTTTCTTGAGTTGTTTGGGCCTCGTTTGGGCCTGCTCGTTTAGTTTTGAGCCTTGGGGTGTGGCCTTGTTGCCTTGTATCAGGCAAGAGAGCTCCCCTTGTTGCCTTGTGCCAGGTAAGGGTGGTGTGTCGGGCAGGTGCATGTCGGCCAAAGGTGTGTCGGCTAAGTGGTGTTGGTGGTGTGTCAGGTTGGTGTGTTGGGCGACACACTCCCCCTCCATCTAACCTCATTGGCATCACTCTGTTATGGACATGTGGCATTTCCTTTGCTAGCAAAAGGAAGGTGTTGGACAAGTGGAGCTAGACGAGCTACCATGTGGCTTTGCTCCATGGACAAGTGCACTTAGGTAGGATGAAACCTTGCTTGCTTCTATCTTTTACCCTCTCCTATATATATCTCTCTTTTCTCTTGCTTGGGATCTCTTTGCCCCTTAGTCATTTTCTCTCTCCCTTGCAAGATGAGAATGAGTAGAAGAGAAGGAGAGGAGGCAGTCGATATACCTTGTTGTTGCTTTCTTCTTCCTTAGTGGTGGCCGATAGATCATGTTGTTCTTGCTTATTCTCTTCTCTGTTGGTGGCCGAAGCTTGGAGGAGGTTCTTGGAGCTTGGAGGTTGGAGAGTTGCGCTTAATGCGGGTTACATAACTTCTAACCTAGTTATACTATCTCCCTTATATAATGCGTTGATATGTTATCTTGATTGGCTTTGCTTATCTTGCTAGTAATGCTCATGCTTTAGCTATTAATGTTGCTACCTGATATGTGTTCCCTAGATCAGGTTGGGCGATATGATGTAGCTACCCTTGTGTTGGCCGATCCTTTGGGTTGTAGATCCTCAAGCAACACCCCTCTCTCATTAATTTGAGAGGTGAGCTTAGGGTTTCTTAACCCAAAGAGGTATGGTAGTGTGTCTGTGAGGCAATACCCCTCTCTCACATTGTTGTTGAGAGGTGAGCCTATGCTCTAGCTATTGGGTGTCATGATTAGTTGGTTTGGCCGATAGAGTGTTGTCCTGCCCTAGTTGCACGATATGCCTTTAGGGTTAAAACCTTAGTTGGTACCTTGGGCAATAGGGTGTGTCCATGCCTTTGATGGTGATCTTTGAGCAACACCCCTCCTTCCTTGAGTTGTGAGGTGAGCTCTAGCTCCTACCCGACATGCTTGGAGATTGTGCAAGACCCCTCTCTCGTTAACTTGAGAGGTGAGCCAATACTCTTGGTGTCCTTAGACGATATGGTGGTCATTATGAGGTTGAGGCTGTTTCTAACCCTAGTCACCCGATATGGATGGTGGTATCTTGAGGCTTGTTTCCCGATGTGGTCTTGTGAGGGTGCTGCCTAATATCCTTCTTCTTCCCTTAAGTTAGGGTTTGGGCGATACAGTAGGCAGATGCCTTGTTGATCCTTCACCCGATATGGTTCTTAAGGGTTGAGTTAGCTTGGGCGTTGTGAGGCTTGTATCCCTTGGATGATAGGTGGTCTGTGTTGGGCGCTACGGCTTGTTGGTGCCTTGTACGACATCCTCTTGGATGGTGTTTCCCGACACCCTGCTAAGTAATGCCTTGCCCCATAGGGTGCTCGACGTTGTGATGATCTTGTTGGGCGATATGGGTTGTAACCCTTGGCCGATATGGATCTTGGATGGTGTTGCCCGACACCTTGCTAAGTAATGCCTTACTCGATAGGGTTCTCGAAGTTGTGATGATCTTGTTGAGCGATATGGGTTGTAACCCTTGGACGATATGGATCTTAGATGGTTTGAGTTCTTGGGCAATATACTCCTATTTGTTAACCTCTTGAGCATTTCTCGTCATGGGGCATTGCATGATGCATGTTGCATGTTATGATGTTTCTACTCTTTTGCATGATACCCTTGTTGGGCAGTGCTGCCCGATACTCCATGAGGATGTGTTACCCGATATGGTGCCTTGATGGGTGTTATGACCTTCGTTTACCTTGGACGACAAGGCTGACCTTTGGTTTGGGCGATACAGGTTGGTTCTTAGAGTGTTTCCTGACATGGTATCTTGGGCGTTACACTTGAGGAGGTGCTGCCCAATATTAGTTGCTTGAGGCTTTCCCGATATGGGTGTTGCCCGATAGTGCTGGCCGATACAGCTATATGTGGTTAGTTGCATTTTAACCTACACCTTAAGGTTGGGTTGTAGAATGATCTTTTGGTGAGGGTCAGTCCCTTACCCGACATGTTTTGGTGAGGGTTTGTCCTTACCCGATATGCCCTTTGGTGAGTGTTATCCCTGACCTGATATGTTGTTGTGAGGGTTATGCTTGAAACCCTAATGTCGTTTGGAATGTGCTTATATGTGGATGTTATGTTGCACACAAATATATCTCGACGATGAAGTGTTTATCTACTCTTGAGCATACTAACCATGCAGGTCCCATCAATTGAGATGTGTAATCAGGTATGAGCTGTGATGATGTCATTAGTGACATTTGCATAATGTTAAAATGATGTGCTATAAGAACTATGAGGATGCATGATGAGTGTTGCCTATGAGATGGTAACATGTGCTTAATGATGGGATGGAATCCCTATGATGTTGGATCCTTGTGATGGATCATGATAATTCACAAGAGGCCAAGTGGCAATATGTGATGTAAGAACCTTGAGATGGATCATGATGATGTTGATGGCATTGAGAATAGCAGTAACAGTGTGAACAAAATAATGGAACCTATGTTGTTTACCCTTGTTTATGGTTTGCATAATATAACTTGGTTGACCCCAACAATCCACTTGAAATATATTAATTAATTACATATGAACCTTTCATGTAGTTTGCCCTGGCCATAGATCCATCATCGTCAGGAGTTGTTGATGGTGAAATGGGTTCTCTTACGGGTTAATCCAGAGTGCATATTGTTGAATATGTGGGGTTTCTCCTAGCCAAAAATAGGAGGATTAGAGTGCAACTTCACTTGTAGACTCAAGATGTGTAGAAGAGCATGGTGAATAGGCCCATGGCTTATTGTGATAGAGCATGAATGTGTTCATGGCTCGAGAGCACGATGAACATGCCCGTGGCTCAATGTATACTAGCACCGAGACTTGTACCAAGGCAGGCTAGAGCAAAGGGTAGCCTGCGGAGCTAACCCTATGACTGAGGTCACTTAAGCAAGAGACGTGGTCCTTCTTTGGATATCATGCACTGACCATGAAGAGGATGAGGTCATGGAGTCCGGCTCTTCCATTAACCTTGTATGGCACCTACTTTGGGTTTCACAACCAAAGGTTGGATTTGAGCGGTACGACTCATTTCCTCAGGGCATAATAAATGGTAATCCAGTCGTATAGTATATTTGCTTAGGGAAAACACGGAACATTGGTTGAGGCCTTGCCTAATGTATGATTGTCTTATATACATGCTCTAAGTACTTCTTGAATCTAGTTATATTCTTTTCAGGTATCATGGTAAGTTGTTATATATATATAATCCTATTCTTCATATTTCATATATGCTCTGGTTATCTTCTATATATTGCTCTAGCTTTTTGAGATTTTATAGTTCGGCGGGGAGTTATGTTTCTCGCATGGACTATGTGTCTCACCCCGCTGGTTTCAACCTTTTTAGGTGATTGTGCTAGACATGGTGGTGATCATAGTGTTGCGGCTGAGCAGCAAGAAGATCAGTACAAGGCAAGGTTGTATATGTTTCTTATGTGGTTGTTTTGTAGTAGAGTCTTAGAGTCTCCCTGTACTCTCAGGTCCTTGGAAGTGTTTTGACAAGATTTCACGATGTATGATCTTAGTATGGCTTTTTGTAACTTGTTGTTGGCTTGGCTAGGTCTGATATGTATATAATCAGGTGATGCATCCTTGATGGATATGGAGCACTGGATCCTATGTGTTGGTGGACATATATCATGCTTATGTATATATAACATGCTTCCTTGCAGGATGTGGATCTGGTTGTAATAGTTCCTTTTTTATGATGCTTTCTACAATCAGTTTTAATTAACCCGTGTTTTTGGTAATATGTTATTTATGGTGGTTCCACATGTTTTCGTGTGGCATTTTGCTATCTTTGTGATGGTGGGATGTCACAACAGTAGACCTCTCAATCCTCCTTACTGACTCCACAAAGGTAGAGAACCTTTCTCCATTATCCAAAGCAGATGATGTCGTAGACAAATCCGAACTCAAACCCTTCTCAAACCTCCAAATCCTCTCCTTCTCTATCGCTATCATATGAGGAAAAAACCTCAAAAGATTCATAAACCTTGCCTCATACTCATTGATGAACATCAGACCTTAGCACAACCTCTCAAACTAGGTTGTCTTCTAGTCCAGATATGTCTCTAGGAAGTAGCGGCTCACAAACTCTCATTGAAACTCTTCCCAACTCACCACGACTCTTGGTCTCTTCTCCTCTTCTATGGCCCACCAATGGCCAACACTGCCCTTCAACAAGTAAAAAACATGCTTCACCTTCTCCTCTTATGGGATGTTTAGGATCTTGAATGCCTTCTCTAGATCGGTCAACCACAAATCAGCGTCATTCGAGTCTATCTTACCCACATACTTGGTAGCTCCAGCTCACTTCAACCGCTCAAATGTCTTCCTGGGACCCTAAGATTCTGCATTAGGAATGGCTACTCTAGGTTGAAGTGCATGCACTCTATTTGCTAAGTGTGTAATCATCACCATGAGTTGTCCAAACATGGACTAGAAAGTTGGATTTTCCATGGTTGTAGGGTCAAACTGAGGCATTTTAGGTTGTTCTGGCCCTGTCACAAGCAATATTTCATCATGTGTCGGCCTCATACCACCACCTCCTGGCACAGCATATCTACTCTCTGCATGCTCTTCATGTTCTTCAGACATATCTACATAAGCATAAGCTATGATCAAATATGTTGGATTATGTAAGAACAGACACAAAACCTAAGTCTTATGTCCTTGTAGACTCAGCAAACCTAAAGATTTGATACCAACCTTTGAGACAAGCCCAATACACTAAATGAGATTACTAAAAACAAAACATGTGATCGATCTCCAAATAACCACATATCTAGAAAAGGGGTAAATTAAAACTGATTATAACATCACCAACAAGTTAAGGATAATTACATATAAGTCCAACAACCTACATAACTACAGATACCATATCAGGTATTTATATATCTATGTAGTTCCCTCAGCCACAACCTATATATAAAAGAGATGTTCCACATATATGCATGCCACATACATCATCAGATTACTACAAACATCTCAAGCCTATATCCATATCATCTACAAAACATCCCCTTCCCGGACATGAGAGTACATGGATGACTCTAGGACACTCTAACTACTAGCCAATCTTCTGCTCCTACTGATCTCCGAGATGCTCTTCCTCACCTCCACAAACTTGATGACTTTGTTGGCGATCAACTAAAAATATGCGATGACCCACGAGGTGAGACCCATGTCCCAGTGAGAGATATGACTCTCAACAATGTTTTTAGCTTACAACAGGTCATGTTAATCAAATACATTAAGTAGATGAGACAAATAGAACAAACACGTATAACAAGTATGATTAACATGATATTTAGAGAAAAGGATAAAACTATCACCTTTTAAATAGTTGATTTCTCTTATCATAAAATATGTCAACTAAGCATTATAAGAAACAATACAAAGATCATCATCCAATGTGAATCGTTGTCTAACCTAGCATATATACTACACTATTGGATTACATCTTTTGTTATGCCCTAAGGAGTTTATGCCATACCGCTCAGAATCCAATTGACCACTGTGAAGTGCTATTCAGTTTTGTACAAGATGTAGGAGAGATGGAATCCTAAGATCTCTCCCTGTCGGTCAGTACGAGTCAAATACAATGACATATCAGTCAAGCTTCCTACCACGACATATGGTCAAGATGCTAACACTTAGTCCACCTTTCGTATATATCTCATGACACTATAAAGAAGGGTATACAAAACCCTATCATTTGAGGTACAACCACAATTGTCCTCAATCATGTCACATATACATATACATATATCTGAGACACAACCTCGACCGCTTCGAATCTGAGGCATGACAACAACCATCCTTTATACCTTGGAATTAGGATGACAAGGATGTACTCTCCCTACACCCGCACATACTCAATAGTATGAGACTCTAAGTTTCCCTTCCAAAACACTCATTTTACCATCCATAAAGTCCTGACATTAGAATGGTTCTATGGCACAGGGTACTAAATGATTAGATTTTCACTTGATTAGTTAATTCCAATTGGGTGAGTTATGTCTGCATCAATCAAGTTACAGACAAACCCTAAAAGATTTCTATATAAGCATGGGCATATTACAATTACAGAAGGTATAAAACGTAAGAGTTATATGTTCTTTATCACAACATCATTTGGTATTAATATTTGTCGAAATCATGATGAGGATTACACCTCTACTAGGGCATAACACTACCCAAAAGTCGTTAAGGACAAACCACAATTTTCCTCCTGGTAGCACATCATAATTATTATTTGAGCTTGGTATAAGATTCACCATGTTCTCAAGGAACATACCATTCTAGACTTAGTACCAAAGTGCATGAAACATAGAGTCATGACATTCTTAAGACTAGCATAAAAGAGTTATTCTAACATTATGAGCAAAACATTCACCATCTTAACATCAATAAAAGGGTAGGGGTATTAAGACATCACTAGTTAACCATATTATGTGAATGACTTAGAGGTTTATGTTGAATTTGTGCTTTTAAAACAGCACATATAGTCACCCCACTGATTCATTGGAAACCTATAGATAACCATTTGGATTATTAAGGGATTCATTAGAAATATCATGTCATTAACTCTATCATTACGATCAGTTGATTGATGGACAAAAAGAGCCATCAATACTTTTAAGGACCAAACCAAGAAAGGGACTACCAAATCTTTGTGTTACTAAACCATAAGAAAGCCATAGAGTCTTTTAATGACTTAATCAAAATAGTTATATACTAATATGATATCCACTATTTCATGAAAAGGATACCAACACTAAAACCATCAGACTATTTGGATACTTAACCAAAAACAAACCCAACAAATTCTATGTATGCAAGACCATCAAATCATTTTAGGACTTAACCAAAATTAGTTCATGTTTCTAGTATGTCCGTCGGTTTATGAAAGAGTAAACGTAATACCATTGATTGATTTATTAACCCTAGGTTCATTCAAGTGAAGTCATTGATTCTTTTACCATAATAAAAATCAGTTTTATCCCTTAATGTCCTATCATCGTTCCAACATCTTGAAGTCCAAAATAGTTCATATTCATGAACAAGAGTTTATATACATATGAACAAAATCTAGCTTACATCATGCAAACCACTTTTCATGTATGTAAAATAGTTTACAAGGATCACCATCCACATGTCAACTATCTTTTAGGTCTAATCTATATGAAGCAAGTTAAGAGCAAGCTAGAAAATGGGATGAAGGTTATATAACTCGCCTCTAGATAGGTGATGAAGGTATAAACAACATGGTAGATCAAATGGAGAATATGAAACCCTAACTTGAACTTCCAAGCTCCAAAAGGAATACTTCCTCAAGATCAAGATGAAACTAGGTCAAAGAGAGAAGAAAAGGAGATCTTCATCCACATGTGCATAACTTCTCTTTAAAATAAAATAGGGTTTAGTCCATGGAAGAAGAAAGGAGAGAGAGAAAAGTAAGAAACAAGATAGAGATGTAGAAGATACTTGGTTAGGTCAAGAATTAGGTTAGGAACCCTAGAGTTTCTTCATAAAAATCCTAATGCAACAAGCATGCAAGCTCCACCCAAGCTTTGGCCTCCAAGAGCTTCTCCTTCTCCACCAAGCAAGGGGGTCGAGCCTCTCAAATAGGAAAAAGAAGAGGAGAGTGTAAAATTTTTATTTGAGTTGAAGGATATATGTATATAAATATTAGGATTGAAGAGAGAAGTGGATGGAGGTGTCAAAACATGCATGACATGTGTCAAAAAGCCAAAAAAAAAATCATAATCCATGCATGCAGAACTTCCATCAGATCTTTGCATGGTTTTTCATGGTTTCTTGCCTTAGAAAAATCATCAAGATGTATTATTAGAGTCCCCATCAGATCTTTCATAGGTACCATCATAAAACCCATCGATTCTTTCACTATACTTAGCCATTTTGCCAAAAGTAACCACTCATCGGATCATTTCTATACTTAGTCAAAAACTCAAGTCTCATACTCAACCTACCATGGGGGAATCAAAATATAGATGGTGCATCTACGTATACAAATATGCATTTATATCAAATATCAAGAAGAGTATTATGAAGTATAAGAATTAGGTAATTTGCATAGAGGTCCATCTAAACACATAAAAAGAGTATTATGAAGTATAAGAATTGGGTAATTTGCATAACTTAACCAAACAATGTCTACTTTGGACCAAACTTGAAACTTAGCTTTATCAACTGATTTCAAAACTTAACTTAGCTTTTGATTAAGGAATTAAGCATCCAATTAAGTTAATTGAGCATGTTTATCCATAAAGCTAGCTCAGGGGTCTTACAACCTCCTTACCTAAAACACATTAAAAGCTTTAAAGTCATAGACTTTTCAAATTCTGACAATGTGAATTGGATAGTCCTTCTTGTCTATTTTAAAGCTACCAACTTTAATCATATCTAGTATATGTGGATACATCAATGCATTTCCAAAAAACACGTCATAATCCATGCATGCAGAACTTCAATCGAATCTTTGCAAGGTTTTTCATAGTTTCTTTCCTTAGAAATATCATCAAGATGTATAATTACAGTACCCATCAGATCTTTCATAGGTACCATCAGAAAACCCATCGATTCTTTCACTATACTTAGCTATTTTGCCAAAAGTAACCACTCATCGGATCATTTTTATACTTAGTCAAAAACTCAAAGTCTCATACTCAACCTACCATGGGGGAATCAAAATATAGATGGTGCATCTACATATACAAAGATGCATTTATATCAAATATCAAGAAGAGTATTATGAAGTATAAGAATTGGGTAATTTGCATAGAGGTCCATCTAAACACATAAGAAGAGTATTATGAAGTATAAGAATTGGGTAATTTGCATAACTTAACCAAAGAATTTCTAATTTGGACCAAACTTGAAACTTAGCTTTATCAACTGATTTCAAAACTTAACTTAGGTTTTGATTAAGGAATTAAGCATCCAATTAAGTTAATTAAGCATGTTTATCCATAAAGATAGCTCAGCGGTCTTACAACCTCCTTACCTAAAACACATTAAAAGCTTTAAAGTCATAGACTTTTCAAATTCTGACAATGTGAATTGGTTAGTCATTCTTGTCTATTCTAAAATTTACAAACTTTAATCATATCTAGTATATGTGGATACATCAATGCATTTCCAAAAACACATCATAATCCATGCATGCAGAACTTCCATCGAATCTTTGCAAGGTTTTTCATAGTTTCTTTCCTTAGAAATATCATCAAGATGTATAATTAGAGTACCCATCAGATCTTTCATAGGTACCATCATAAAACCCATAGATTCTTTCACTATACTTATCCATTTTTCCAAAATCGACCACTCATCGGGTCGTTTCTATACTTAGTCAAAAACTCAAAGTCTCGTACTCAACATACCATGGGGGAATCAATAAACCAATGGTGCATCTAGGTGTATAAAGATGAATTTATATCAAAAATAAAGAAGAGTATTATGAAGTATACACGCATGAATAAAAATTGCAGATAAAACCCTAGAATTGGGTAAATTGCTTAGAGGTCCATATAAACACATAAATTGCATAACTTAAGCAAACATTGTATGATTCAGACCAAACTTGAAACTTAGTTTTATCAACTGATTTCAAAACATAATGTAGGGTTTGATTAAGTAATTAAGCACCCGATTAAGTTAATTAAGCATATTTATCCATAAGCTAGGTCAAGGGTCTTACAGCCATAAACCCCTAACAGGGATTTCACCCCCAAAATCCTACACAAACAAGGAATGGTACTTCCTACACATCTCATCCTGTAACTCCCATGTGCCTTCTTTCACACCACACTGATTCCACAAAACCTTCACTAAGACTATATCCTTCTTCCTCAACTTTTGTATTCTCGTATCAAGGATCAGCACATGACCTTTCACACTCCAACTCAACCTCTACTAGATATATCACTTGCTTTGTATCTGGGTCATAGTTATTCAACATGGAGACATGAAAGACATTGTGCATCATATGAAAGTATGGCGGTAACCCTAGAATTGGGTAATTTGTATAGAGGTCCATCTAAACACATAAATTGTATAACTTAAACAAAAAATGTCTAATTTGGACCAAACTTGAAACTTAGCTTTATCAATTGATTTCAAAACTTAACTTATGATTTGATTAAGGAATTAAGCATCCAATTAAGTTAATTAAGCATGTTTATCCATAAATCTAGCTCAGGGCCTTACAGCCTCCTTACCTAAAACACATTAAAAGCTTTAAAGTCATAGACTTTTCAAATTCTGACAATGTGAATTGGTTCATCATTCTTGTCTATACTAAAGCTACCAACTTTAATAATATCTAGTATATTTGGATACATCAATGCATTTCCAAAAAAAATCATAATCCATGCATGCAGGACTTTCATTGAATCTTTGATAGGTTTTTCATGGTTTCTTGCCTTAGAAAGATCATCAAGACGTATTATCAGAGTAACCCATCAGATCTTTCATAGGTACCATCACAAAATCCCTCACTTCTTTCACTATACTTAGCCATTTTTTCAAAACTGACCACTCATTGGATCATTTCTATACTTAGTCAAAAACTCGAAGTCTCATACTCAACCTACCATGGGGGAACCAACAAACCTATGGTGCATCTAGGTATATAAAGATGCATTTATATCAAATATAAAGAAGAGTGTCATGAGGAATACAACCGTGAATGAAAATAGTAGACAAAACCCTAGAATTGGGTAAATTACATAGAGGTCTATATAAGCACATAAATTAAGCAAACAATGTTTGATTTGAACCAAACTTGAAACTTAGCTTTAGCCACTGATTTTATAACTTAACTTAGGATTTGATTAAGGAATTAAGCATACAATTAAGTTAATTAAGCATGTTTATCCATAAATCTAGGTCAGGGGTCTTACAACCTCCTTACCAAAAATACATTAAAAGCTTTAAAGTCATAGACTTTTCAAATTCCAAAAATGTGAATTGGTTAGTCACTCTTGCCTATTCTAAAGCTACTAACTTTAATCATATATAGAGTATGTGAATACATCAATGTTGTGACGACCTCCCTTTTAATAATAACACAACCATAGTGCAAGCATTGCACATATTAGAGACCATGACAAATCATGAAATGATATCATTGACCAAGCAAAATCCATAGAATAAAAGAGATAACCACCAGAGTGCCTTATTACATACCATAAACAAAAGACTCTAACTCCAACATAAAAGAGTTCTAACACGAACTTACCGTGCGTAGAACGTAAGTGCACGCGTTAGAGTAATATAGGCCTTTGTGAGGCCTGAGTCAAACTCAGGGAAACATAATTATTGGTAGACTACTACTAACTACTTGAAATCAGCTAGACCGATTAAAATGAATTGAGAGTTGATTGAAAAAGAAAAGAAAAATAAAAGAAAATAGAGCAATCAATTAAATTTTTGGTTTAATCAATTCAAATGGGAATCTTTAGGATTGCGGTTTCACCACAGGTTCTCGTTGTATTAATTCCTACACAGTTATCCTAATTCATCTCTCATTCCACGTAGTGGCCTGTATTCATAATTGCTCACTTTTGTGATACAATTCACTACCTAAATCTAGGTCGGTTCCACGGTAGTAGTAACCTATACCCTAAACTAGGTGCATGAAGACCATACTCTGGGTTTCCACCATTAACTGTACATCGCCTTATTCAAAAGATTTATTAGTTAATGTAAATTTCATCTCTTTTCAACCGCTAATTATTCTTTTAAAGTAATTAAAGGTATTAGATTATCATTAGGGTGATCAAACATAATGATATAATGGAGAAAATGAAATGATACCATGGATTCAAGAGACAAATTATGAAATACTATGGTAAAAATGTCATACAATGATCACCCGGGCTACTCCCGGCCATAAAGATAAAGGGGATTAGCCCTGCATGTTCATCTCAATGAAAGATATGATGAGAGAAAGGGAAAACATGGGGAAAACGTGAATAGAAGTGATGTAAACCCATGAACAGAGGAGATCCTGGCGTTCCTCGGCATAGAATGAGAGATCTACAGCCTTTCGATAGTGGGAAACTCCTTCTGTAGCTCTCGGAACGATCGGGGCATGGCTCTGGGCTCTGTTCTTCTCCCCTCTCCTCCTTGAGACTTGTGCAATGACTAATGATGTGATCCCATGCTTAGGGCCGCCGTAATTAGGTATATGTACCAGGTTAGATCGCCAAAAGATCACCACCATCTGATTAGAAATGATCTGTAATAAAACCTGATCTGACGGCGTCGATACCATCGACGTGGGTCAATGGTATCGACTCGTCATAATATCGATGATTCTTCCTTTTTCTGACGTTTCGTGCTGATGCAGACTTGATACCATCGACTTTAGTGTTAGGCGTCGCTTTTATCACCAATCTGACACTGAAGCTGGGCAAGGTCGATAGTATCGACCAGTTGACTGTTGGCTCGTTGTAGGTATCTCGCTACCATCGAATTCAGTGTTGATGGTATTGACTCATCTTGGTTCCTTGCGGCTGTCTCACTGTGGCCGAGTTGATACTATCGACAGCTGCATGTATTCATTTTTCCTGAAAATTCAAGATAAATTCGAATCAGCCTTGCTAAAACACATCAATATGATCATTTATAACCAAAAAGATGAAATATAGTAGATTTGATGCAAAATGAGATTATAAACTAAAGCAAGTGAATCATGTGATACTAACCAAAAATGTGACTAATAAACACATAAAACGCATGTAAAACAAGTCTATAAAAGTGACTCAAAATCCTCGCATCAAACTCCCCTAAGCTTAAACATTGCTCATCCTCGAGCAACAAAACTATAGAATAAAATTGCAAGGATCAACTAAAGAACATACTATCACAACAGACATTACTGTATGATTCCCACCAGACATTCACTACCAGCCCTCACTAACGACAGAATGGTAACTACCCTACATGTGACAATGATCATCCATAATAGATATCCACTCCAAGATTGGTGAACACTATCAAATAAGGAAGTTAATATAATAAAATCTTCCAGTTCAGGCCTGATGCATCTTGTGATCTCATATCTACGTTGCTCATAACCTAACTACCATCTAGATGGAAGCAGATCTCCTGAAATACAAAAGTGAGGAGATAATCACGGGTGGCCTACCATTTTGAGCAATGGGTGGATGGGATAGGTGGTTTATGTAAGAAAAAGTAGCACAATACAGTTTGACATGCAACAATACAAAAATGACCTACATGATGCTCATGCATATGAAAATGACCTAATGCTTACATTTTAGGTGGAATGATGCATGCACTATCATTCCATCCCAATGAGAGACAAAATATCTACAAAACTATACATGTGCTTTTTCTTCTTATTATGCATGTGAACAAGTTCCTTCCTCCTTCTGATCTTCACTTACTTTTTTTTTCTCTTTTCAGCCCTTATTTTGCTTAATGAACTAAGATGAAATTTTTACATGTTCGTCTTGGGCTTATTCTCATAACTACTATTTTTTTCATTGTATTTTTTTTTAGACAGTATGAAACAAGTTCCTTATTTTCAGAAGAAGAAAGGCACATCATGTAAAAAATGATTAAAAATATGCAAAATGCAACTAAAATGACATTGACATGCATTCTAAAATTTGTGCATGCATGACTATAATGCAACTTTTTTTTCATATATGCAACAGATGTAAAAACTAACTACAATGCAATCCTATCTACATGATATGCAATCAAGAGATGACAAACTGTAAAGTGCTCCCAATTCTTATGGTGGAGTGTAAATGAGATGAGGTGGATAGATCACAAGATTAATTGATAGAACCATTGGAGAATATTATATGTCCCTCCTTACTGACATGTGTAAAATCAAGGGGTTTCTCTCTCTTATTTCAGATTAAAGTCCCATTACCATTTAGTCAGTTCAGGCTCAACATCCAATTCCGTCCACTTTCCTTGAATCATAGGCATGTACAGTTGTGGTTTTATGTTTTAAAGTTGACAAACCCAATTATTTTCATAAGTTAAGTGCTCAAGTTCAAACAAAGCAAGCTTACAATTACATGAAAAATTTTCAAATTTACCCATAACTCTCATGTGAAAAACATAGAGATGACAAATTACATTAGACATCCACAGATACACTAGATAACATGTGGATCCTAAAATCTAAGAAAATTTCTAAAATAAAAGAAAAGGCAATAAAGGATAAAAACAAAGGAAAATAAAAGATAGAAATTATTCCATCTCCCCCCAAGCTTGAATTCGACTATGGCCTCATAGTCAAAAACAATCTCAGTAGGTGGAACATCAATACCATTCACTGCTCATGTGGCGGGTACTGTGGGGCACTGGGATCCCTTGATGGATATTGCCCCTGGAAGTTTGGATCATATGGGGGCATTGGTGGTGGTTGTTGGTAGCCCCCAAAGTAACCTTGATTCCAGTAGTGATCATAAAACGACTGTTGATGCTGCTCGATCCTCCCCAACTGGTTGTAGACATGCTGTTGATTGGTGAATAGCTGACGTTCATTCTTGAAGATAGCTTATTGATTAACATACATCTGATTCATAGTATCCTAGATATCAGCAAATGATGCAGTGTGCTATTGTTGTGTCTCCTGAATGCTCTATAGCATGGTGTACATAACCTACATAGAATAAACATCCTCTCGTTGTTGAGAGGGTTGTGGTGGCTGAGGCTACGAGGATGATGATTCACTCGGGTAGAAGCATGGCCGCTTCCTGGGTGCCACTCATGAACGAAGAGGAGTAACAGTCTCCTCTTCCTCCTCCTACTCGTCACCATCATCATTGTCATTGTCGTCCTTGTCTTCTCCACTGTTAGAGTCGTCTATGGCAATTATGGGCCATATGAAATGTTGGGCCCCCTGGATGTTGAAGATGGGATCTGGAAGGGCGCACTCTTGATATTCTTTGTTTACGTGGCAATGTGCATATACCACGCCATCACAAAATGTCAACAAGTTAGACTGATGCAAATGATGAAGGTTGACAGAACTTTTACTTAGCAGGGGAGGCATTGAAGAAAGGTCTAGCCCAAGGTAGAGGGCTAAAGGAGTGATGAGTCCCCCAAAATGAATTGGGGCCCGCTGAGTACTTTTCTTCACCGCAATTACGTGTGTTAGGAAGAACGTGCCCCAGTTTAGCTTGCCTCGTGTCAGTAGATTATACAGAAAGAAGAGGTTGGTCTCTTGAAATTTACTCAGTGAAAGCTTTCCTCGAGCGAAGAAGGTAATACACAACATGCGGTATAAGACACGAACAAAGGGATGCTCAAAATCAGCCACTGCAGTATTGTGATAGCTGATCGTTTTGCCTTGAGGGGTTGTCACCAGCTGTGTGAGCATGGCATCGTAATCAACTCGATTGTCTGGCTGCCAGCGTTGTTCGGGGGAGTGACACCAATTGTAGATGGAGTTGAATTGTTGTAGAGTAAGATTATAGTTTCTATTGAAGAGTTGGAAAGACACTCGGTCTTTGATCCATTCCTTGTCAGAGGTGTTAAGGTCGTTTGGGACAACACAGATATCAAGCGATGCCATAAACTCAACCACCAATTCTTTATAAGTCAGCACTTGCCGAAAAAGGGGTGGCCCTCCACATGATGGGTGACCATGTTGTCAAGTCCGCCCGTGTTCCCCTCCTGGCCATGGAGGACATACATCAGGTTATCCTCAAATCCGAGATCTCGGATCATTCGTCTGTCGCAATATCGAGTCAGCTCGATAGTTCTTTTCATCAGCTCATCGTAAACTTTCTTCACATCTGTAGAAGGATGTGCAAGTCAGGGACGAGGGATGGAGCATGGCGGGGGCAGAATAAACATCTCAATTGCCATCAGCACAGCGCTTGAAGATGATGCAGCAGTGTTCCTCCTCATGATGAAAGAAAGAAGACAGAAGAATGGAGCTCGATGAAGATCGGATTTGATCGGAGAAGATGATCTTCAATGTCGATGAAGAGCTCAGTGAAGATTGCTCGATTGCTATATGCTCGGTGAAGATCTCTGGTTGCTCCGGATGCTTGGCACAAGAGTTTAGGGGATTCACTTTGAAGGTGTGAATAGAAATGAGAAACTACCCCTCCTTTTATAGCTGAACTCGTCGCCACTGTCGCTCCATCGATACCATTGACAGGTTGACGATGATATCGACACCTAGAGCACAATCCGCTCTTCGCGACCATTGACGGTTGTCGATTGCTTGGTGCGGGGGGGGGGTGGCAGATAGGTGACGTGTCAATACTATCGACATGGGTCGATGGTATTGACCCATCCCACAGATCGACTACTTCATTTTGGCACGCTCCATTGATTTCTTCTCGCAGCTCGATGACGTGTCACGTCAATACCATCAACTGGGTGTCAATGGAATCGACTCGTTATGGTTTGATTACCCTCGCGAGGCCTGGGCGCCGCTTCCTTGCTGACCCTGGGTCGATACCATCGACTGGGTTGTCGATGGTATTGACTTCACTGAGAAGAATTCGTCTATAAATCTTCAGGAATCTCGCGAGCATCAACTTCATTGTTGATACTATCGACTGCATTTTTCTTGTTCACTGATAGCATGTCGATACCATCGACGAGGCCGTCGATGGTATCGACTCAGAAAAATTTCTATAGTCACTTCCCTGCACCCATGTCGCTACCATCGACACTGTGGTCGATGGTATCGACTTTGATTCAGTACTGCACACTGAGCAAAATGATTAGGGTATCATTTTTACACTAAAGCAAAATTAAACAAAACTAACTTGCAAATGTGAAAGAAAATGAAGGGACTACAAATTAAAACTATTGATGGTTGGGTTGCCTCCCAACAAGCGCCCTTGTTTATTGTCTTAGGCTAGACGCAATAAGGCTCTTCATTCTTCCTTAAGTGCCATGAGTTTAACCTCATGCACTTTTATCGTGTAGTTCTCTCCAAAGTAAAGCTTCAACCTTTGACCATTAACTAGGAACATGAGCTCTCCATCTCTCACCATAATAGCACCATGTGGGTGCACCTCCTCCAACACAAAAGGTCCACTCCACCTGGATTTCAATTTCCCAGGATGAAGCTTTAGTCTCGAGTTGAACAGTAAAATGCGATCACCCTTTTTGAAAACACGCGTTTGAATGTGGCAGTCATGGATTTGCTTTGTCCTTTCTTTATAGATCCTTTGATTCTCATAGGCATTCATCCTAAGCTCATCTAACTCATTTAGCTCCAATAGTCTCTTTTTCCCTGCATCATCATAACTCACATTGAGCTTCCGTAATGCCCAGTGCGCCTTGTGCTCTAACTCAACCGGCAAATGGCAAGCCTACCCATAAGCCAACCTAAAAGGTGTAGTGTCTATAGGTATTTTAAACGCGGTCCTATATGCCCATAAATCATCCGGTAGGAGTGCACTCCAATTCTTCCTGGAAGATGCCACTATGTGTTCCAATATCTTTTTGATCTCTCGATTGGAAACCTCAACTTGACCTTGAGTCTACAGGTGATACGGGGTACCGACATTGTGCTTGACCCCGTATTTACTCATTAGTGTATCAAATTTCTTGTTCGTGAAGTGGGTGCCTCCATCGCTTATAATCATATGGGGCACACCAAACCTGCAAAAGATATGTTCTTTCACAAACATGCACACTACCGTAGCATCATTAGTTCTTGTGGGTATTGCCTCTACCCACTTCAACACATAATCAACGGCTAGCAAAATATATAAATTGGAATTCGAGGACACAAATGGTCCCATGAAATAGATGCCCCATAAATCAAATACCTCAACTTCTTGAAACACATTGAGGGGAATCTCTTGCCGCTTTGAGATATTACCTGCCCTTTGACACACGTCACATCTTTTCACATAGTCATAGGCATCTCGAAAGAGTGTAGGCCAATAAAGACCATTCTCTAACACTTTGGTCGTTGTCCTTGTGCTCGCATGATGGCCGCCGGTGGGTAATGTATGGCAGTGAGTAAGTACACTATCATATTCATCCTTGGGTACACATCTGCGTAAGATGCCATCCCTGCATTGCCTCAACAAAATGGGGTCATCCCAAAAGTAATATCTTAAAGAATGGAAAAATCTCTTCTTTTCTTGAAAATTCCAATCATCAGGTATTTCCTTACATGCAAGATAATTCACAATGTGCAAAAACCATGGATATTTGGATTTTATGGAAAGGAATTGCTCATTGGGAAATGTCTCGATAATTGGTATATTGATATCTCGCTCATCTACCCGCTCTAACCGAGACAAATGGTCCACAACCACGTTCTCAATACCCGCCTTGTCTTTAATTTCAATGTCAAACTCTTGTAAGAGCAAGATCCACCTAATTAATCTAGGCATGACATCTTTCTTTTCCATTAAATATTTAATAGCAATGTGGTCCGTCCAAACCACAACTTTTGACCCCACTAAATATTGCCTAAATTACTGCATGTTTGTTCTCAAAATGTTGCCCAAGAAAAGCCCCAACAGCAAAATCGGATGCATCGCACATGAGCTCGAACGGTTTGGTCCAATCCAGCGTTTGAACAACTGGTGCCGAAATTAATTTTTCTTTAAGAACATTGAAGGAATGCATGCATTTATCATTAAAATCAAACAATGTGTCCTTTTCAAGCAATTCAGACAATGGTTTAGCAATTTTGGAAAAATCTTTGATAAAATGGTGATAGAAACCCGCATGCCCAAGGAAACTCCTCACTCCCTTCACCGAGTTCGGTGGAGGTAATTTGGCAATAACCTTGATTTTTACTGGGTCTACCTCCAGTCGTTTGCTAGACACCTTGTGTCCAAGCACTATTCCTTCGCTAACCATCATATGACACTTTTCCCAATTTAAGACCAGATGTGTATCTTCACATCTTTGTAGCACTCTATCCAAATTTTGCAAACACTCATCAAAGGATGCACCGTGGATGGAAAAGTCATCCATGAAAACCTCTAAGCAGCGTTCTACCATATCAGAAAATATAGCTAGCATACAGCGTTGAAAAGTAGTCGGTGCGTTGCATAACCCAAATGGCATTCGGCGATATGCAAAAGTCCCATAAGGACAAGTGAAGGTGGACTTCTCTTGATCCTTAAGGTCTATAGATATCTGATTATAGCCGGAATAGCCGTCCAAAAAGTAAAAATGAGAGTGGCCAGCCAGCCTCTCTAAAATATGATCAATAAATGGGAGCGGAAAATGATCCTTTCGAGTTGCAGAATTCAAGCGGCGATAGTCAATGCAAACACGCCACCCGGTTACCAATCGGGTAGTAACAGGTTCATTCATAAGATCCTGAGTCACTGTGATTCCCCCCTTTTTAGGGACTACCTGTGTGGGGCTTACCCACGTTGATTCTGAAATAGCATAGATGATGCTCGCAGAAAGGAGCTTGATCACCTCCTTCTTGACGACCTCCATCATGCTCGGGTTGATTCGATATTGTGGATGAATAAAATAATTGGCTCCTTCCTCGAGCCGGATCTTGTGCTGGCAAAGCATAGGGGAAATCCCCTTAATATCAGCAACTGACCACCTGAATGTGCCACGGTGGTTCTTCAGCATGATCATCAACTGCTCTTCTTCACCGGCATTCAATAATGCCGAAATAATCACCAGTAGTTTTTCTCCACCAGCTAAGAATGCATACTTCAAGTGAGGGGGCAGTGGCTTTAGTTCTAATTCTGGTGGATAGATCAATGATGATTGAAGCGGTGGTGGGAGCAGCCCAAGATCCTCATAATGCTTGGCATACTTCTCATCCAATCATTCATGATGTTAAATAAGCAAGCTTCAAGGGGAAATTCTAGATATGAGTCAAGCACAGAACTTGCTATTGCATCATCCTCAGTAGATAGAGGAATTTCCTCCTCTTCATCATTTGGATAACCCACAGCTTTACAAAGAGAAACAACTTTTATTTGTTCCATAATATCCACTGCCAGTGTCCCCTTATCTACCTTGGTCATTACATGAGCCATATCCAGAAATGGCTTCCCTAAACAAAGAGAAATGTTTTGATCAAAATGCTTCACCATGCGACATTGCTCCTTTGCCCGTGATTGTTTTGTACTTGGTGGCATAACCATTTCAAATTTGTCATCCGCTATTCCCAATGTCAATCGACCTCTACCCATCTCCAATATCATATCAATAGTAGCCTGGAAGGGTCTTCCTAGGAGTAGCTCATTCCCTTGGTCATCTTGCATTTCCATTACCACAAAATTAGCTGGAAATACAAATATATCAACCTTTACTAGGACATCCTCACAAATACCATATGGTCGTACCACAGAATTATCTACGAGTTGAATCGTCATGTTGCTTTGTCTAGATTCCTTAAGACCCAGCTTCTTGAATGTCGAGAAGGGCATCAAGTTTATACTTGCCCCAGAATCGCACAACGCTTCACCGAATTTCACCTTACCAATGTAACATGAAATATTGAAGCAGCCTGGATCTTTTCATTTTGGTGGTAATGTTCCCAAAATGAAGGTGCTAACCTGCTCTTTAAGAACCACCACCTCCGTATCAGGAATCTTCCTCTTCTTGGTAATTATATCCTTCAGAAACTTACCATAAGAGGGTATCTTCTCAATAGCTTCTAACAACGGGATGTTGACAGAAAGTTTCCTAAAACTATCTAGGAACTTTTTGAACTGGGTGTCCACTTTCTTTGCCTTCATACTATTTGGATAGGGAACTGGAACGGTTTTTTCCCTCTGATGTGGCGGCACATATGGCATCCTCTTTTCAGTCTCTTCCTCAACAGTGGGCTCTGTTGTGGCTTCCTCTACAGCATCCTCTATTGGCTCTATGATTGTGACATCCTCTGTGGCCTCACCTATGGTCTCTGGCTGGGGTGTGCTTGGTTCATCGGCCTTAGAGTTTAAAATCTTCTTTCCACTCCTTAACAGAATTGCTTTGGCTTGTTGATTTCCTCTTGGAATATTTGTATTTCCTAGAAAACCTTGCTGTGTTGGTTTCTTTAAGCTTGAAATCTTGGCTACCATTTGTGCTAAAGATGTCTCAAGTGTCCTCATCTGAGCCCCATGACTTTGTAAAGTTTGCCCAAACTGATTCATAAACTCTCCTTGTTACTTGATTTGTTGACCAAACATGCTCATGAGTTCTTGATTCTGCTTGATTACTTGATTGAGCAACTCGTTGCTCTTTTCTTCTGTAGTAGTTGTAGCTTATCTTTCAAGTCCTGCAAGAAATTGTTGGGATCTTTCCAGGAAAATTTCTTATCCTTCCTCCAGGATTAGTCATTATTCCTATATCCATGTTGCTGACGCATGAATTTCACTTGTGCTTCATCATCATACTCTTCATTTTCTTTTTCCAGAAGTCTCTTTGTAATAAGATCCATCTTATCATTCAGTTCTTTAATGGTTTAGCATCCCCTACAGATCTAACTTATTCAGGTGCATCTCTGGTACCCCAGGACTGCTTCTTTGCCATGTTTTTAAGAATCTCTCAACACCTTGTATCAGTATTGTTCAGAAAGAATCATGAACCTGCTGAGTCTAAGTTGCTTCTGTCATGCTCCTTAAGCGCAAAATAGAAAATCTTCACCTGTTTTTCCTTGTCTAACCCATGATGAGGGCATCTTCTCAGCATTATCTGAAATCTTTCCCAGGTCTCTAAATAAGTTTCCCCTGCATTCTGAGTGAAGTTGTGGATTTTCCATATTAAATCATTAGTCTTCTCATGTGGGAAGAAACGCTCGAAAAAAACCACAATCATCTGATCCCAAGTCTCAACAATCTCATCATCCAGATTATGAAACCATTCCCTTGCATTTCCTATAAGAGAACTTGGGAACGGTTTCAAATACAGTGCCTCCTACGGAAAATGATCGATCTTGATCATGTCACAATTCTCCACGAAGGTGCTTATGTGGGCCATTGGATCTTCGTTCTTTAGTCCATGGAATGCTTGAGATTTGACTAGATTTATTAGTGTCAGATCAATTTTATAAGTTGGGATGTTGATTGTCTGCCTCTTGATCGGCCCTTTTGATGCGGAGGAAGAAGATGCCTTGATCTTTTCCCATATCGTCTTTTCTTCAGCCATCTCTTCTTGTTCAGAATATGAATTTACTCTCTCAAATTGATTCTGAATGTAGTGCTCCTCGTCGTCTGATCCTGAAGATGGGACCTCTGGTAATGACTACGTGTAGTCTGTGCTACGCATGCTCACCATGCACTGGTACCTACAAAATGATATATTTAGTTAAGTATAGTGCTAGATGAATATAGATTTCTAAAAAATAGACAATCAATTGTAAGAATTAAAAATGTAACTAAAAGAAAAAGGTAGCCTAGAGTGTCCGCTTGTAGCACTTGTAGTGCCAACAATTGTCATTTCCCTGGCAACGGTGCCAAAAACTTGACACGAATTTACCGTGTGTAGAAAGCAAGTGCACACGTCAGAGTAATATAGGCCTTTGTGAGGCCCGAGTCGAACTCAGGGAAACATAATTATTGGTAGACTACTACTAACTACTTACAATCAACTAGACTGATTAAAATGATTTGAGAGTTGATTGAAAAAGAAAAGAAAAATAAAAGAAAATAGTGCAATCGATTAAATGTTTGGTTTAATCAATTCAAATGGGAATCCTTAGGATTGTGGTTTCACCACAGGTTCTCATTGTATTAATTCCTACACAGTTATCATAATTTGTCTCTCATTCCAGGTAGTGGCATGTATTCAGAATTGCTCACTTTTGTGATACAATTCACTACCTAAATCCAGGTCGGTTCCATGGTAGTAGTAACCTATACCCTATACTAGGTGCATGAAGACCATACTCTGGGTTTCCACCATTAACTGTACATCACCTTGTTCAAAAGATTTATTAGTTAATGTAAATTTCGTCTCTTTTCAACCGTTAATTCTTCTTTCAAAGTAATTAAAGGTATTATATTATCATTAGGGTGATCAATCATAATGATATAATGGAGAAAACGAAATCATACCATGGATTTAAGAGACAAATTATGAAATACTATGGTAAAAATGTCATACAACGATCACTCGGGCTACTCCCAGCCCTAAAGATAAAGGGGATTAGCCCCGCATGTTCATCTCAATGAAAGACATGATGAGAGAAAGGGAAAACATGGGGAAAACATGAATAGAAGTGATGTAAACCCCTAAACAGAGGAGATCCGGGCATTCCTCGGCATAGAATGAGCGATCTACAGCCTTTCAGTAGTGGGAAACTCCTTCTGCAGCTCTCGGAATGATCAAGGCGTTGCTCTGGGATCTGTTCTTCTCCCCTCTCCTCCTTGAGACTTGTGTAATGACTAATGACGTGATCCCATGCTTAGGGCCTCTGTAATTAGGTATATGCACCACTTTAGATCGCCAAAAGATCACCACCGTCCGATTAGAAATGATCTGTAACAAAACTGGATCTGATAGCGTCGATACCATCGACGCGGGTCGATGGTATTGACCCGTCATAATATCGATGATTCTTCCTTTTTCTGACATTTCGTGCTGATGCAGACTCGATACCATCAACTTTAGTGTTGATGGTATCGACACCTTTAGGCGTCACTTTTATCACCAATCTGACACTGAAGCTGGGCGAGGTCGATAGTATTGACTTTATGTCGATAGTATCGACCAGTTGACTGGTGTCTCACTGTAGGTATCTCGCTACCCTCGACTGCAGTGTCGATGGTATTGACTCATCTTGGTTCCTTGCGGTTGTCTCACTGTGGCCGAGTTGATACTATCGACAACTGTTGATGGTATCGACAGCTGTTGATGGTATCGACAGTTGCATGTATTCATTTTTCCTAAAAATTCAAGATAAATTCGAATCAGCCTTGCTAAAACACATCAATATGATCATTTATAACCAAAACGATGAAATATAGTAGATTTGATGCAAAATGAGATTATAGACTAAAGCGAGTGAATCATGTGATACTAACCACAAATGTGACTAATAAACACATAAAACACATGTAAAACTAGTCTATAAAAGTGACTCAAAATCCTTGCATCAAGTTCAAAGAATGAAACTCCAACATAACATAACTAATAAGAAAGACAACTATCTAGAATGGCACCCCACCAAGTAGGATCCACAAACTATCCTTGATCTTGAGTTGACGTCCCTTAGGTCTACTTCCTTTCCTTCTCCTCATTTGTGGACATCTCGTCCCCATCCATGCAAAGTAAATTAAACACAGGGCTTCTTCCTGGTTTAAGCCATGGATTCGATCCTTTCTACCCAAGCTTTGATCTCCAAAATGGAAGGGAAACAAAAATATTGGGAAGGGCGGTGAGCAATTGGAATGCAACCTGTAGTGTAAACTGAAGCTGATAAAACACCACTAGAGAAAACTGTGGGCTAGAGATCCCCCTGTTATTTCTGCCATGGACGAAATAGGGCAAGAAGCTCAAAACATGAAAATGACATTACACTGGCAACTCGAGTCATAAAACCATCATGCAAACTTCGTAGTATCCTACTAAGGTTGGATAATTGGTTTCCATGGCCTGAACGTGGTTGTGAAGCCTGGCCGGCATGCGAGCTCTTCTGATCAGAAAACAGTCTCATGTGTACAACAATAGAATGAAACACGAGGGCTAAGGACCATAGAAATAACTAAAGTCTAGTGTAAGGATGCTTAATGTGTGAGGGATTAGACTAGAATGGCCGAAGAAGCCAGGTCAATCTCACCATCTGTGAGGAAGAAGATCCACTCTATGGTGGATCCTCATATGGCTTCGATCAAAATTGGAGGTGGAGGGAGGTTCCTCAGAGGTCGGCCTTGCTTTTTGGGTTGCTAGCTCTTAGTCTGATGGACCTTCGTGGCCTGGGGATGGTGGTGTCGTCGACTAGAGAGGAAGGCAATTTTGGGCGTTTTCAATGTGGGGGGAGCTAGGGTTTGAGTGGGGGCTTAAAAGACTCACAGTGACCTCCTGATTCTGTTGGCATTGAGATAATTGAAAATTGTAGAGGAGGGAGAGAGATATTGATGGGAAAGGGATTGAGGTTCTGTTTCCCCCTTGCGTTCGGATACTACGGGAGGTAGGAGATGAAGGCCCTGCCCTTAGATCCCCATCTGAAACCTCACAAAGAGCTCGGTTCACTTAAGCTGTGCGTGATGCACATTTATTTAGTACTTTGGAAAATCCTAGGATAATCGTATGTATTATCAAGTTGATTAATCAAAGAAATGACAATATCTCCTACTTTCTTCCTAATAACATTTGAGGCATCTAGGATTATCCAATACAAACCAAATTTGGTAGACAAGCTAATTCGATCATGAGGAATTCAATTATCCAATTAGATTTTAGATATGAGTTAGGGAAACATGTGTTTTACATTATTAGCTACTTACGGTAATTAACACATTAATAATCACTGAAAAGGAATTGTATTACCAAAATCTAAGGGAAACTCTATTATTATATTATCTACTCATATACAAATTAATGGGATACATTATACATGTACATGGTTCCAAACTATCATTTAACCCCTAACTAGTCACCATTGCATAATTAGGGTTAGGTTTTTGTCACTAGTACAGAAATGGGTTATAACGTCACTACCTCTAGGGTTAGTTTTTCTAAATAACCGACCTTATATGTCTACAAAAAATGCGGGAACCACTTAAGACATCTTGGGTCAGTTTTCTTAAAAAAACCGACCTTGTAGTGTAACTCTATAGGGTCGGTTTTCCAAATAACCGACCTTATATGTCTATAAAAAATGCGGGCACCGCGTAAGACCACTTGGGTTGCTTTTCTTAAAATAACTGACCTTGTAGTGTATCTTTATAGGGTCGATTTTCATAAAATAAGCGACCTTATAGACAATTGGATTAGAAAGCCAATTACAGTTTCCCGCAAAAAAAATTTGCTCAATTTTGGCTTCACGCCTCGATCTATAGGGTCGGTTTTTCCAAATAACCGACCTTATATGCCTACAAAAAATGCGGGAGACATCTTGGGTCCAATTTGCGTTCATGCATGTATAAGCACCTCTAGGGTCGGTTTTTTTCTTAAGACCGACCCTAGAAGTCACATCGGTCGACAATATTGTAGACCGAGTTGAATTTTGGATCTAGGTAAGTTCACGCATGTATAAGCACCTTTAGGGTCAGTTTTTTCCTTATAACTAACCCTAGAGGGCTCCTCGGTCGACAATATTGTTGACCGAGTTGAATTTTGGATCCAGCTAAGTTCACGCATGTATAAGCACCTTTAGGGTCAGTTGTTTTCCTTATAAATGACCCTAGAGGGCCCCTCGGTCGACAATATTGTCGACCGAGATGAATTTTGGATCCAGTTTAGTTCACGCATGTATAAGCACCTTTAGGGCCAGTTTTTTCCTTATAACCGACCCTAGAGGGTTCCTCGGTCGACAAATATTGTCGACCGAGTTGAATTTTGGATCCAGGTAAGTTCACGCATGTATAAGCACCTTTAGGGTCGGTTTTTTCCTTATAACCGACCCTAGAGGGCCCCTCGGTCGACAATATTGTCGACTGAGATGAATTTTGGATCCAGTTTAGTTCACACATGTATAAGCACCTTTAGGGTTAGTTTTTTCCTTATAACCGACCCTAAAGGGCTCCTCGGTCGACAATATTGACGACCGAGATGAATTTTGGATCCAGGTAAGTTCACGCATGTATAAGCAGCTCTAGCGTCAGTATTTTACTTTTAACCGGCCCTAGAGCTCCCCTCGGTCGACGAATTTGTCGACCGAGAGGTCGACAAATTTGTCAATCGATAACCTCTCGGTCGACAAATTTGTCAACCAAGATGAATTTTGGATCCAATTTAGTTCACGCATATATAAGCATCTCTAGCATCATTTTTTTACTTTTAACTGACCCTGGAGCTCCCCTCGGTCGACAAATTTGTCGACTGAGAACCACTCGGTCGACAAATTCGTCGACCGAGAAAGAGTTTATTATTTAGGGTTTTAGATCCAGATTTCCTTTCGTGCGTGTATATGCACCTCTATGGTCGGTTTTATCCATATAACCGACCTTATAGGAATCCTCAGTCGACAAAATTGTCGACCGAGAAGGTTGTTCGGACATCGCTTACCTGTTGGGTCGGTTGTTTGCAAATAACTGACCCTACAGATCTCGAGGAAATAACAAAGTGAGTCGGGGTCTCATTTTCCTCCATTCTCACTACCGAGACCTAGCTTCTTTTCTCTCTTGCACCGCCAAAGCTATTCCTTGCCAAGAAATCTCATTGCCGCTCCACCAAAGCTTCTCCTTACCAAGAGAGTTTCCGCGCCGCCAAAGCCTTTGCCAAGAAGCTCATCGTCGTGTTCGAAGAGGGATCGTGGTGTCCGTGAAGCCCTTGCCGCCTCTCCGCGCCGCCAAAGCCTTGCCTCCTCTCCGCAAAGAGAGCCCATCATCGTCGCCTCTCCACACTTCCACGAAGGTTGCCGCCTCTCCGAGCAGGTCGTTACATCCTCCATGAAGGTCACCGCCATTTCCAACTAAGGTCGCCGCCTCTCCAAGCAGGTCGTCACATCCTCCACGAAGGTCACCGTCATTTCCAAGTAAGGCCGCCGCCTCGTTCCCGAGTTTGTTCCCGCCGCCATGGTAGCGTCCAGGTCCACTCTCGGTCGAGAATTCATCGACCGAGAGTCCACCTGCGTGCAGTGTCCAGGTCCACTCTCGGTCGAGAATTTGTCGACCAAGGGTGGACCTGGATGCCGTGCGCAGGTGAGCTCTCGGTCGACGAATTGTCGACCGAGAGTGGACCTACGCTCCTTTAACTACACAGTTATATTGTTTTTCCATTTTATATGATTTGATAACCCAACCAATAATAAAAACATGTATTTTTCATATGTAATCATTATATAAATTCTAGAAATTAATATGAGATTAAACATGTGTACTCCCAAATTGACACTTTAGGGTTGATGCATGATGTTTAACTTAATATATAAATATGAAAATAATGCATTTATATATTAACTTAGAAACCCGTTCAAAATTTACTCATTAGGAGTAAACTTTGGATAGTCCCCAGTTTGGGACTATTTTTGAATATTTAATCTCATTTAGGATGTAACTGTATAATGTATGTTTAGTTTTGAAGAAAATTTCAGTAGGATTTCCTCATTTGTTCTCTGGGTACATATGTGAGTAGTTATTTGCCATTTACATCGGTGTACTTGGAGAACTTAGGAGAAATGCTGCTAAAATTTTCTTCAAAACTAAACAGACATTATACAGTTACTAGTGAGATTAAATATTGAAAAATGGGATAGGTGGTACACTTTAGTATAAAAGTAATAACTTCCTATCAATAAAAACTTACAGCTTATAGTATCAATATTAAATGCTTTCTTTATAATTAATTTTAATGTGATATAGAAAATGGATCGAAGTTGGATGTCTATCAAGAATGTTGCAGTCCAGAGTTTGCCAAAGGTCTTGATGAATTTATCAGATTTGCTGAGGAACATAGGAAACTACCTACAGATAGGCTATATTGTCCATGTAGAAATTGTTGTAACAATTTGAAAGTTGATACTTGTGAGGAAATTGAGAATCATTTCATATGCAATGGGATCATACAAGGTTATAATGAATATTATTGGTATGGAGAGAAATTTAATTATGGATCAGAAAATGTCGATACTAATAGTTGTGGCATAGAAGATATAGATAATTATGATAATGTTAATGATGAACCGATTCAAGATGACCGGATTCAGGATGATATGGTTGATGAGATGCTACATAGTTGTCGGGACAATGTCATTGATCCACATTCTTTATTTGCAAACATTGTCCATGATGTTGAAAAACCATTATATAAGGGTTGTACTAAGTTCACGAGGTTGAGTGCTGTGATGTGATTATATACTCTTAAAGCTCAAAACCGGTGGCGCGATAAGAGTATCACTTCACTGTTGTCTTTGTTAAAGAAAATTCTTCCTGAAGTCAACGAGCTTCCAATTTCAACATATCAAGCAAAGAAAATAATGGGCCCAGTGGGAATGGAGGCTAAGAAGATTCATGCATGTCCAAATGATTGTGTGTTATTTCATAAGGACTATAGTAATTTGATAAATTGTCCGAAATGTGGTGCGTCAAGGTATAAGACCACAAATTCAGCTAAGGCTAAAAATGGCTCTCCTGCCAAGGTGATGTGGTATCTACCAATAATACCACAATTTCAACGCTTATTTGCTAATACAGAAGATGCACAAAATTTGTCTTGGCATGGGGAGTTAAAGGTCAATGATGATGGCGTCCTACGACATGCATCTGATTCACCACAATGCAAGAAAATTGATTTATTATACCCTCAATTTGGTAAAGAAGCAAGAAACTTAAGACTTAGACTCTGTAGAGATGGAATGAATCCCTATGGTACATTAAGCAGCCAACATAGCACGTGGCCTGTATGATTGTTATATACAATCTTCCTCCTTGGTTGTGTATGAAAAATAAGTATGTGATGTTGTCAATATTGATATCAGGGCCCAAGCAACTTGGAAATGATATTGATGTTTACCTTCAACCTCTAATTGATGACCTAATGAAACTATGCGAAGAAGGTATTATGACATATGATGCTTCACGTAAAGAGATCTTCAGTTTGCGTGCTACGTTATTTTGCACGATTAATGACTTTCCATCTTATGGAAATTTGTCTGGATATAGAATAAAAGGATACAAAGCATGTCTTATTTGTGAGGAAAATATTAATTCAATCAGACTGAAGCATGGTGGTAAAATCGTATATCTTGGTCATCGGAGATTTCTCCCACCAGTGCATCCTTATCGAAGGCAACGCAAAACCTTTAATGGATCAACTGAGGAACGAAGTGCTCCTAAACCTATATCGGGAAATGTTGTATATGATAGGGTGAAACATATTGTTAATGAATTTGGAAAGAGTTCAAGTAGTCGTCCACTCGCATGTGACAAATCTCTATACAAGAAGAGGTCAATATTCTGGGATCTTTCTTATTGGAGATCTTTGACAATTAAACATTGCATTGACGTCATGCATGTTGAAAAAAATATTTGTGATAGCATCATTGGTACGCTATTGAACAAACCAAGAAAGACTAAAGATGGCATCAAATCTAGAAAAGATTTAGAATTAATGGGTATAAGAAAAGAATTATCAGTGGAGATCAGGGGTCACCACACATATTTACCACCAGCTTGTTACACTTTTTCAAAGAAGGAGAAAAAGACTTTCTGTGAGTGCTTGTATAATATTAAGGTTCCACAAAGATACTCTTCTAATATTCGTAGATTGGTATCAATGAAGGATCTGAAGTTGATAGGTATCAAATCTCACGATTGTCACACCTTAATGCAACAAATGTTACCTGTGGCTATTCAATCTATATTGCCGAAGCATGTAAGGTTTGCAATCACAAGACTTTGTTTTTTCTTCAATGAAATATACAACAAAGTGATACATCCTGATACTCTCGATAAATTACAGAAAGATGTAATTGTTACCATGTGTCAGCTTGAAATGTACTTTCCTCCTTCATTTTTTGATATCATGGTTCATCTTGTAGTACATATTACAAGGGAGGTGAAGATGTTGGGTCCAATTTTCTTACACTGGATGTATCCATTTGAACGCTACATGAGTGTTTTTAAAGGTGATGTTCAGAACTATTATCGTCCTGAAGGGAGTATTGTTGAGGGTTACGTGGCTAGGGAGGTGATGAACTTTTGTAATGATTTTTTGAATTACAATGAAACTTCTAGCGATCTAAAAAATTCCCATCACACTTAATCTTATTGTGGCAAAGGAACTCTGGGAGGACGAGTGAAAGGAATCAATTGTGAGTTGTGGGAACAAGCACATTTGTATATTTTACACAACATCGATGAAGTTAGTAGATACATCACATAACACAATGATCTTATCAAGAGAAATCATCCGCGATCCAGTTCAATGTGGCTTGCAAGAGAGCATAATCGAACATTTATTAGGTGGTTTGAAGAGAAATTATTTAATCAACATTTTGAATCACAGAATAATGTTGCTAAGAACATAAAATGGCTCGCCTTTAAGCCAAAAATGGATGTCATGTCATATGAAGGTTATGACATAAATGGATTTTCATACTACACAAAGCGCCAAGACAAAAGTAGTGTGGTCCAAAATAGTCAGGTCACTGTTCAAGCTTGTTCGTTGTATTTTGCTAGTACCAAAGATAAAAGACCACGCGAAGTTGAGATGTCATATTACGGCGTCATTGAGGACATATGGTAATTGGACTATACAAATTTCAGAGTTCCTATCTTTAGGTGTAATTGGGTTGACAACAACAAAGGAGTTTTAGTGGATGAGTTGGGTTTCAAATTGGTGAATTTTGAAAAGATTGGTGAGAAAGATGAGCCATTCATCATGGAAGACCAAGCAAAATAAGTATTATATATTGATGACCCGACAAATAAAAATTAGTCTGTCGTTCTTCATGGAAAAAGACAGTTTACTGTAGAACCTATAAATGAAGAAGAATACTACGAAAAGTATGATGATTCCAGTCCATTCTCAATATTATAAATGTCATGACCATGCTGAAGGAATTTTACTTGATTAACAACTCAACCAATACTAAAGGCATGTATTCTTTGAATTATTTATTTTATTATCATTCAAGCATGTAATCTTTTAAATATACATCATATATCATGTATACCTTATCACTTGTGCTTTTATTATCACTTTTTTTTATCATGTATACTTGCAGATTCTAAAATGGCTAGTGAAGATGAACATTCTGAGCATGAGCATGAGCACCATGAGGATGGTAGTGGGGATGCTAAGAAAAGTAGAGGTCCTACACTGATGCGTAGGCTGCAGGAGCATAGGGCTAAAGGGGAAAAATTTCCAGTCCAGTTTGATATGACAGGAGCACCTGTTGGGGAACATGCTAGTGCTTTCAAGCATTACGTAGGGGCGACCGCACGCAATAAGGTGGCAATAGATATAGAAAACTGGCATGATGTTCCTAATGCCCAAAAAGACCTCATATGGAAAGATATATCTGTGAGTGGAAGTGATATTATTTTAATATGTTTTTTATCTATTTATTCTAATTTAGTTTGCTTGGAATTAATTCCTTTTCAGAACAACATTATTAATTTCTTCTTTTGTATGTATAGGGTGTTTTTCATCTAAATGAAAAAGATCACAAGAAAAGAGTGCTACAACATTGTTGTGTACAATGGAGGGGTTTTAAGACATATCTTGCAAGGGAATTTATAAATAATCCTAAACAAAAGAAGAAAGCAACAGATGTATATATTTTTATAGATCCTGAGGTGTGGGAAAGATTTGTTACAGCTAGGAGATCAGAAGAGTTTCAGGTAATAAAGATTGTGATGTATTGTATGAATCTTTAATTTTATACAATTAAGGAGGTGAATCTTTTTATACATGTTTGCCAAGTCTAAATTGCAATACCTCATTTTAAATGATCAGGCTATTCACCAGGCTCAAAAGGAAAGACGGGCTAAAAATGTGCATGACCATCACTTGGGGCCCGGTGGTTATGCCTTCCGCTGCCAATTATAAGAGAAGCAGTCCTCTTCTGGATAAGAATCGAGTACAACTCAAGTTGAGACTCCACCCCGACACTTGACATGGATTGATGCTAGAAAGAATCGAGCAGGTGAAATTGTCAACCCTACAACTAAGGAGGTGGCACAAAAGATGGTAGATTTATCCCAACTAAGTAAAGAGTAACTCCCACAAACTTAGATTTATTTATATCTAATTGATATTTTGATTTAATATTTTTATTAACTATGAATAGATTGATCTCCACGAGCAAAGGAACGAAGGAAAATTCATCCCAACTGGCCACATGGATGAACTATCAGTTGCTCTTGGTACGAAGGAGCATCCTGGTTGTGTTAGGGGATTAGGAGCTGGCATAGGATTCAAGTCTTATTTTGGCCCTTCACAATCTAAAAGAGGTTGTGCAGGAGGTCTTACACAAGAGGAGGTTGAAGCATTAGTAGCACAGAAAGTAAAAGAAATAATGTCTTCATTTCAGCCTACTCAACCTTCTCAACCTATTCATACTGTGCGTCTCTCAATTGATGAGGTACAAGCTCGTGCTCCAGTTGTAGAAGGTCATGGGAGCACTTCCGATGACCCACCACAACAATCTACAGTAAGTTTTTGTTCTATATGTTGTGTTATTAGTATGATATATATATGATAATATATATAGTTGTAACATGTATCTGTTCTACTGCTTCTTATATAACTTATATTATTTCAATCTAGGTTGGTATGAACTATAAACTTGCAGTGGAGGTTCCAGAATATAATGTTGTGGCAGCGGGAAAGGTGTACAACCTTGGTGGTACATTGCATTGCCTATAAATTACTGATGACATTTGTCGTGTGTCCATCCATCTTGTGTATGACGGAATGGGGGACAAACCACTACCCATACCCAATCTTGAATATAGTACAGTTGAAGAAGCTGAGGGTGCTATGGTGGGTTGGCCTAGACACTTGGTTATCAATGACAATGTATACCTTATTTCTACCATATTTTTCATATTTGACTGCATATATGAACTCATGTAATATAAGTATGTAATTTAATTGACAGGTTTGTAAACCAAAAAGTAAAAATTCTACTAGTCTCCCTCCTATGCCCAAGCCATCTTTCATTCTCGAAGCTACATTCGACGAATTGGGAAGCAAATGTATATGTTTGTGTCGATACTTAGCCAACCAAAGCTCAGGATCACATATGTTGGTCAATTTAACAGAAGATGTAGTTGGGAGGGACTTTGAGAATTTTATTTTTCTTGATGATATTATAGAGTTGTTCCGGTATGATTGGTTGAATACTTCGATAATAGAAGTATGGATAAGGTAAGGATCTATCAATATATATAGAAAATTCCAATACATATTTTTAGCTTATTTCTACATATGAAAAATAATTACAAATGTTTAACGGCCATTTATATACCGAGGCCACAAACTTTGATATAAAGAATGTTGGATTCTTAGTTCCTTCGGTCACTAGTCAGGTGGAGACCCATATTGAGGATGTGAATGAGTACTTCTCTGATGCATTTAAATATTTTGCTAGTGAGGCGAAGGAAATTATCCTAATTCCTTTTAACGTCCAGTAAGTATTATTATTCAATATAATTTTAATAATGAATAAAATTATTTATTTTAATGTTTGTTTTATTCTTACTCAGAGCTAGACATTGGGAATTAGTGGTGATTGCCCCAAAATTGATGACTCTTTATTATCTTGATCCAATGGGTAAAACAACAAGGAGTCACAAAATGAAATTGTCAGCTATGGAGTAAGCATAAATTTAGTCAATGCTTCAACATGATATTTCTATTTAGAATTTCTATTTTACCAACTATCGTTTAATTGATAGGGGTATAAAGGCTTTTTGTGAAGCTGGAGGACAAATATCCACAAAATTAAAGACATTAACTTTGAAAAATGTCAAGGTAGCTACTTTGACAACTGCTTACTCTTATATGTATTAATTTTCAACTCTAATATTCAACTCTTATAGTCTTATCTCAATTTTTGTTTATAGTAGTTTACTAACATTAAGTATAATTCGTTATTTGTCGTGTCCTATGCAAAATAATGACTGGGCTTGTGGCTACTATGTAATGAAATATATGCAAGCTATTGTCAAACAAGCATCACATGACATTCAGACTATAAGTCTGGTAATAAAGAATAACATCATAAATTTACAAGTGATTGTAGTCATTTTATAAAATATTAGCATGTGCATTTTCTGTTACAGATCTTTACAACTTAGCCTTACACACGTGTGGACTTGAATGAATTCTGAGATGAGTGGTCAGATTCTTTTCTAAATGAAGTCAATATAGCATTGGATTAAATATGTCAGCTCCATTTATGTATGTGGTTTGAGTACTCTTTCATATTTACTTTTGTATCTGTTTAATATCATCTCAGACTTGCAATCTATCATTTTGTAAATTATGATGTGATTATGAATCATTTTTGTTATGAATGTGTGGTTTTGAATGGTGACGGTTGAGCATCAATGCTCCCCTCTCCCAGAATATATGAATCTTCTTGTTCTTCTGTTCTATTTCAGTTTCTACAAAAATTTAAAAAAAAATCGTAACTTCTAGCGTCAGTTTTTTAAATAACCGACCCTAAAGATTGAATTCAGTGTACACTCCTCGGTCAAGAAATTTTTTGGCCAAAATATAACTTCTAGCGTCAGTTTTTTGTAAAAAAACCGACCCTAAAGGTCCTCTATAAGGTCGGTTATTTATAAAAACTGACCCTAAAGATTGAATAAACATTTCAGTGTACCCCTCGGTCGACAATTTTCTTGATCGAGGGGTACACTGAAATGTTTATTCAATCTTTAGGGTCGGTTATTCCAAAAAACCGACCCTGTAAACTCTCTCGGTCGAGAAAATTGTTGAATGAAAATATTTTCGGTCGACAATTTTCTCGACCGAGAGAGTTTACAGGGTCAGTTTTTTTGGAATAACCGACCTTATAGGCTCCTTTTTCTCGCTTGGGTCAGATTTTTTACAACCTTTTGCGTCGGTGTTTACTCTGTAAGGTCAGTTTTGTTTGGTCAAAAAAATGATGCTATAGAGCAAATTCTATAGAGACGGCCACTTAGGGGTCAGTTATTAAGTGACGCTACAGGCTTAAGAAAATTGACGCTACAGACCATTCATGTACTAGTGTGTGCATTATAAATGGCATTGATGTGAATAGGTATTGATGTAAATGATTCAATTCAAGTCCACTTGATAGCTTTGGATCATTTTGGAATAAAAATTAAGCATGGTCTCAACTTAAGTCAATATATGAAAGACAAATTCTTTCAACTTAGGGTTTCATCTTTAGTAGAGGTAAGAAATTTTGGGACTAAATTTTGAGGGTCGTTACAACCTACCCACCTTATTGAAATTTCATCCTCAAAAATTTTCATGTCATATTAAGATACTACCCACCTTAGGGTTTCACATATATGTACCTTAACTTACTATTTGATTATAACATTTCATAAGCCAACACTAAGCATAATCATGATATGGTATCCCATAGATAACTGTTGCATTATATTTAACATGACTAGTAAAACTAATGAGTGCATGAGTCACTAATGTAATTTGAAAACTAAGCCTTACCTTCATCATCCACCATAGAAAAAATCCTAGCTTTCCTTTTATTTGGGGGACCTGGGTTAGGGTTATGATCTGCTCCTTTCATTGCAACTACCCTAGGGCATTTGTCCTTAAAGTGCCCTTCTCCTCCACAGTAGAAACAAACACATAAGCCCAATCTGCACGGTCCTGTATGGGATTTGCCACACTTGGGGCATTCATCCCTCACTGGGGAATCCTCAGGGGCCTTGTGCTTCTTGTGATCATTGTGGTGTCAGTTCCGATTGTTGTGGTCATGGTGGCAAAGTTGTCCATTGTGGGAGTTCTTCTTCCAAGACCTCTCCGGGTGATCCTCGAGCTCAGGTGCCGCATCAAGAGCTTCCTGCATCATATTGTGGCCTCATCCAGAAAGTGAGTAGCTGAGATCATCCTTGAGACCTCGAATGAACTTCTTGGCTCGCTTCTTGTTATAACCCTAATTTTTGGGTTCAATTGATGAGAAATGCAATTTCTCATATTAAGGATAATTGAACAAATAATGATGTGATTTGTTTTGAATTATTGAATTTCATTTAAAATAGCCTTGTTATTTGATTTGTGGGCTTTATTGGCTATTGGGCCCAATAATAAGGAAATAACAAAGAAAATTCAATTAGTGAATGAATAATTGAATTTATAAGAAAAGAAATATGTAGAAACCTCAAGAAGGCAAATCCAAAGAGGATTTCGTGCCTCTTGGGTTCCTTGGGTTCCAAGGAATACAAAGTTGCATAAAGAAAGCAATAAGAAAAGAAAATGTTAACTAAGTATTTCTTTATTAAGAAATAAATTGAAAATAATGGTAATATGTGGAAAGTAAGTAAAAAGAGAAATAAATGAGTTATCCTTTGAGGGATTTCGTATCCCAAAGATTACTTATGATAAAAGGGATGCCAAAGAGGAAAATAGAAGAGAAATAAAAAGAAATCCTCAAAAGGAAATATTATAATAAGAAATAAACAAGATAATGTGCAATAATGCATTAAGATGCATCTAGAAGGATATTAAGTATCCAATAAAAGGAATTTCGAAATAATTGAGTGACTTGGGATCCAAGGAGTCCCAATAAAGAGGAAGGAAAGAGAAAATACTAAATTTGCTAAATATGAAGATAATGTGACATATTATTAATGAATTTTGTGTTGATTTCTTAAATGGGTGGTATTTTCTATTAAAAGGAAACATGATTTCGTGGCCAATAGATTAAAAGGCAAATAAAGAGAGTGAAAGAAGAGGAATTTCGAATTCCTAATGATTAAGGAAAATAGAATCCTTGTATTTTTTTAATTATCCATGCAATAATGAAGATCGATATGGTAAATAAGAGAGAAGAGTTTCTTCTCCATGAAGGAATTTGTTTCCTAATGGGAATAGGGCTAAGTTGACCCATAGGTGGTCGCCCTAGGGCATGGATACTTACCCTTATATATAGGGTAAAGTCTTGGTTCGAGTTAAGGAGAGAGAGAGAGAGAGAGACCCACACATCCTTTCCTCTTCTCCTACTTCATTCATTCAAACCCTAGTCCACGGAATAGTCCTAAACCCTGGAGCATGGGAAGCTGCGGTGTCATTAGGATGGAAGCCTAACGTTTTACCAGCAATCTATGGACGATCGGCTCCCTCCCCGAGTGCTTGACCTCGCACAGCCGCCGCAATGGGGCTACAGACGTGCAGTCGGCCGCAGCCTTGGCGCATCCAAGAGCAGCCACCTCAGCCGCGACCTAGGGGTTCCCCGCGTGCGCAGAGGCACGGCGGAGCTAGGGCAGCCATGGCTGGTGATCGTGGGGCCCCAGGGAGGAGAGGAGGACGGCCGCATGCGAGCTGCAGGTCGACGGCGGCCGCTGCCCAAGGTTGAAGACGATCGGGGTCATTTTTGACGTTTCTGACCCTCCGCGCAGAAAGGAGCGAGTCACTCAAGTGAGGGTAAAACCGTAAATTGGTTATGTCTTAAATCAGCCGCGCCTACGAGTACATGGGTTGATGATGTGGCATTTCCCTATTGGCCAAGTAAGTTCTTTTAATGCAAAATTCGTAGATAAATATTCATAGCTCGGATGACAAAAGTTTATATATGTATTTTGATCAGAAAAATGCAAGGAATCCATTAAAAATGGTTTTATAGCCTGAATCTGATCCTAGTTCGAAAAATAGTGTAAATAATCATCTTTATTGAATTAAAGATTAAGAAACCCTATTTTGATATAATTAATGAGTTTAATAGGGTTTAATGGATAATTAGAGTTGAGATTAATCTGTCAAATGTAAAAGGGAACATTAAGTTCGAAAAGGATGATCTTTGTACGTAATTAGTTTAATTTGAAGACTATGTACATAAATATGATAAAGCTACCATCTTTAATGATTTGTTTAATGAAAAATCTTTAGATTTGATGATAGATGGATAATTTAAACCAATGTTAACCTGTTGTTGATAAACAAGGAAATCGGGTCTAAAAAGATGATGTTTTTACAAAATTGGCTTAAGTTAGGGTTTTGTGCATAATTATGCATTAATAAGCTTGAAAACCCTAATGTAAAAGAATATGTCTTTTAATTGATTTAATTGTGCAAATCCATGAATAAGACAATGTTATGTTGTTATAAATCCAATTTCAGTACCAAAGATCTTTAATGTGAATTATTTGGATAATTAGTGTTCCCTAGTGCACAAAGTGGAAATAGTGATAAATAAGGTTCATATATGTGAATTGAACTACAATGAAATATGATTTGTCAATTTGAAAGAAACCGAAGGTGATAATTAGCCTTAATGTTGTGGATATGACCTAAAAGGATAAAGGTACTAATTTTAGTATAAAAGAAAAATATTAGACTTAATGGACATGCAATTGTGCATATGATGCAGACATTAGGGTTCGTGAACTAAAGGAGCATTAAAAGTGATAAATGCATAATGAAGGCTAAAACCCTAATAACACCCTAAAGTCATCCTAGACATCATAAGGAGAAATCAAAGTTGATCTTAAGGATGTTTGAATAAAACAATGACACTTGGATGTTATGCATTATTTCAGGATTTTGTTGATTGCCTGTTAATTATGTTGAATATTAAATGCATGGACATCAAGTTGCTATGGATCAGGTATGTGGTTACGCTTATGAATAACCGTTCTAGTTTCACGGTGATTTCCGAATGTTTTACCGGATGCTTTAAATAAACTGTTGGATGTTTATTTATTTCATGCAAATATAAAGTGACTATGATTATCACTATAAATGAGTATATATAACTGGCTAGATCCGAGTCCACCTCTGTTACTTTGAAAAGGCTAAAAAGGGGTAATCCTAGAGCAAGGTCTAGGTTATCGAGAGTTAGAAATTGGGCTACCTATGTGTAGTGCCATGCAACTCATTAGCCTGCCATGAGTTAAGGAGTGGGCTACTTACGGGTAGTGCCATGTGACTCAACCCTAGAAACTGGTTCACCTATGGGTGGGACCATGAGGGGTTTAATGGGGATCTACCATAAGGAAGGTAGGATCCAGGTCCACTGCAGGGATAGTACAGAGGATAGGGTACTCGTGGATCGCGGATGTTATATGTAAAATGTAATCTTGACTGATTAATGATTAATTGAATGATTACATGGTTATCATAGTTGCAAGATTATTGTTTTCCCCACATACCAGCTACGGCTGACCGACGTTTTGTTTGTCGGCGTTTTAGATACAATGAAAAGAACAAACAGTAAAGTGGCACATGTGATACTAAATGAGAATTAAAGTGCAAAGGAGGATTAGATAGATTAGTATCAGTATGGATAGAAGAATAGAGATCCAAAGTTTTCAAAAGGTATGTAAAGTTTATTTTCTTACAGCTTTTCAGTTTAGTATGTTAAAATTTGATAATTGTTCTTGGTTAATTGCCGAACCTTTGATCCGGAAGTCATGGGTACGGCTTCGACCTCTCGGTCTCCCTTAATTGGGAGTTATCGAGAGGTGGGGTCGTAACATTTGGTATCAGAGCGTAGGTTCCTCATTTAACCATTAATAATTATTAAATTTTACAAACTCCATAGAACCCAAGGGAGTTATTAGAGGAGTATCCGAAAGACGGAGGTGTCTAGAAAGGGATCACGACCGGGGGCTGGCAAGATTTTCCTCCGCACCGCTAGTCGGAATACGAGGACTCCCGGACCCGTGTGACCGCCTGGCCAAAGTCTTAGGGTATGAATCGAAATAAGATACCTTTAGGACTTCTCATCTTATTCATCCCTTCTCATCACAAAATTCTGATAAGGACATAAAGGATTAGGGTTTACTTTCTTCTCCTCACCCTCTTGAGGTATGGGTAAGGTTAATAAGGTATAAGGAATCCTCCACCACATTAAAGGAAATGCATGTAAATAAGATGTCATGGACATAAGATTAATAGAGTAAGTGAAAACCTCTAGAGGGGGGGTGAATAGAGTTTTATGATAATTTAAAACAATTTAAACTCAAACAACCAAAGTAAAAGATAAGAAGAGAGACACAGGTGTTTAGAGTGGTTCCACCTTAGCAAATGCTAAGGAGTCAGTCCACTACCTGGTTGCTTACCCAACCGGGATTTTGAAAGTATTGAATTTTATTACCTTTTAAGGATGTTACATAAAATTACAACACTCTCTAAACACCCTTTGGACAGCCTTCACCTAGAAGTAATCTTGCCAACCTTGAAGCAGCCTTCCTTGGAGTAACTTCAAGCTCCCCCTTGAAGTAGCCTCCCTCCCGAAGTAGCTTCCCGTCAAGATAGCCTTCTGAAGTAGTCCAAAGTCCTCCTCTTCACACGAAGAGCTTCACCCTCTTCCTATATGCAGCCTCCTCCCTGGAGTAGCAACGAAGAGTACAAATATTACAAGGAACAAGAAAGAAAATAAGAAAGTACAACTTATCCTTTTAAGCTCAAGGCTTGAATTGCCTATATCAAGCGTATGGATTTTCCTAGCCAAGGTAATAGACTTGTGGATGCTAGGGTTAGGAAAATCTAGCCTATAGGACGAGCTTGAGCTAGATGGAATATGGCCAAGTGATCACAGTGCTCAATTGCTTGTAAAAGATTGCTCAAGAGTGCTTAGAAAGAATTCTCAAGTGTAGCAAGGTGAATTCTAGTGTCCTATAGCTTGTCCTATTTATAGGGATAGCCTAAGTATGCTTAAGGACCTTCTAGATAGTTTCTAGGGGGTTCCAAGTGCTCAATTAGCCGTTAGGAATAGATTGGTCGTTTTTACAACGGCTAATTGCTTTAACTCTGCAGATTCTGTCAGAGACCGTCTCGGTCGACAGATGGTCGACCGAGACACCTACTCGGTCGAGCTTTTCTCGACCGACAGGCTCTCTGAGTGCAACGTTCACTTCCAACTGCCAACTAACTCATTTGCTAAGTCTAACGGCTACTTTAGGTCAATCTCGGTCGATAAGGTTGTCGACCGAGAGTGTCTCGGTCGAGGAGTGTGTCGACCGAGATTGACTCTGTTTCAATCTATCAATTAAGATACTAAGTGTGTGCATGAGTGTGCATAATGTGATCCTATTGGAAGGGATGACTTGTCTAACTATGGTGTGTAGCTAGGGAAGATCCAATGCTTGATTTACATGCAATCTAGGTACTTGTACATTATATAATTGTACAAGTTTTTACAATAGTGATTACATTGCATGAAAATAAAACTATAAACTTATGATCTCCCTAGTTGCTTCGTCATCCACCATAATCCTGCACACTCAAGTAGCTCGTTAGATAAATAAGAATGAAATGTTTGTCATAATCAAAACAAAGGGATTTTATAGATGTCCATTTAGCCAACAATCTCCCCCTTTTTGAAGATGACAAACATTTCCAAAATATGAATAAAGGAAATATAAAACATATAAATGCCATACCTTTAGATTGCCGTTTGGAACTTTTCCTCTTATTTATAAAATGTGTGCTTAGTATCCCCAGTGAATTATGGAACATGAAATCCAGTTCATTTGGGAATATAGCAACTTTCAATGTAAGCCAAGAGTATATTTATGAAACTCATTGATTGAGTTTGTCATAAGTATTATAGTTTTATATATCTCTCCCCCTTTGTCATCTCAAAAAGATAACCGTTTTATTTAAAAACTCCCCCTTCATTAGATATCCCATCAAAAATGAACGAAAAAGATGTCCATTGAATAGCCAAAATGTAAAGCAATGAGGTGTCTAGCTAAGAGGCAACAAATTGCAAATTACCAATTGAAACGCTCATATCAATATTGATACAAACCATAAAAGCATAAGTAGTTGTTTTTAAGAGCCGCAGATATCAAAGAAAACATCCTCCAACGGAGTGATAAGTAATTGCTTCCTAATGTTGTTGAATTGATCTAATGGAAGCGGTTTTGTAAAGATATCAGCTAATTGATTTTCTGTATCAACATGATGAAGGGAAACATGATTCTTTGAGATGTGATCCCTTAAGAAGTGATGACGGATTTCAATATGTTTGGCCCGGCTGTGTAGAATAGGATTGTGTGCTAAGTTTATGGCGCTTGTGTTGTCACAAAAAATAGGTGTAGATGAAAGATGAAAACCATAATCGCTTAAAACCTGTTGCATATAAAGCACCTGAGCACAGCAAGACCCAGCTGCCATATATTCAGCTTCGGTGGTAGATAGGGCAACCGTGTTTTGTTTCTTGCTAAACCAAGATACTAAGGCTCTACCTAATAAGAAACATCCACCACTAGTACTTTTGCGATCAAGTCGACAACCGGCGTAATCTGCATCAGTATATGCTTTAAAATCCAATGATTGTCCTTTTGGATACCATAAACCAAAACAAGTAGTGCCGGCTAGATATCGAAGGATTCGTTTAACCGCAAGAAAATGAGAATGCATAGGCTGGGATTGAAATCGAGCACAAAGACCAACGGAAAACATAATGTCTGGTCGGGAAGCGGTTAAATATAGCAAACTACCAATCATGGCTCTATATAAGGAATCATCAATAGGTTCCCCATTTTCATCCTTATCAATTAAGCTAATGGTATGGTCATCATCGGAAAATAAATTTATTGGATTGCTGGTGGTAAGGTCAAGGAAATCTTGATATTCATCTATATCAATTTCAAGCATGTCAAGAATATCCCCTTCGGAAAATTTAAAACTATGTCCATTGACCATGGAGTAGAAGAAAGTGGTGTCATTTTCGGTGTGAGATAGAAGATTGGCATAGAACTCGTTGACTACCTTAATGGAGTAGGAAGGAAAGGATGGATTGATGAAGTCCTTCATCTTTTGTACTCCAAAGAGATGCTCCAGATCTACGATGTTGATGAAGTCCATCACTTCGACCGGACGTCGGGGAAGAGGAGCTTTAGAGGAAAGCCGAAAGTATCTATCTCCAGCATCTCCGTCGACGAAAGCTATGTCATTGATGATCGTCAGTGGCGGAGTTGCTTCCCTCTCTTCTCTTCTTTTTCTTCCAGCAACTTTCTTCTTCCCACGAACAGTTGATGATGAGGCCATTGTGTTTCTTGAGAGTGGAGAAGAAGCAAGGAAGATTTAAGGGTAAGAGTGCTGAAGGATTGCACGAAATTGCACTAGAGATGGACTATGGAAGCAAGGAAATGCAAGTGTGAGTAAGTGGCTCGTTTTTGCACTTATTTATAGAATTCCAGCGACCCGGTCGGTCGACGGCTCGTCGACCGAGCGTCCGCAACGGTCGAGTTGCAGACGCGCCACTTGGTCCTCCAACGGTAAAGAAAACGGTCATAACGGTCGGGTCGCAACGGTCATATCCAACGGCTATTTCTCGGTCGAGCGCTTGTCGACCGACATTGTCTCGGTCGAGCACTCGTCGACCGACAGTTTGTCTGATACTTAGTCTGTTTAGAATTTGTCGGTCGAGTGAGACGGGCTGACCGAGTGGTTCTCGGTCGAGCATTTGTCGACCGACAAACTTTCTGAGTTCAATTTTTGGCTGAATCTTAATGCAAATCATAGAACATTTTTGTAGAGCATATGTATATTCCAAGGGAGTAATAATATTTAAGGCTTCTAATTACTACAAATGATTTGACGTTTTGATTTAAAAATATGCTAAGATAAAGTTCAATAAAATAATGTTTAAATAAACAATTTTTATCAAAGTTTATTTTAGGTCGCCCTTGATTTCGACCATAGTGCCCCTTGGTCAAATTTTATTTTAACCAAGAGGCATATTTTGCAGGTTTCCAGTATGAATCATTCATATGCGAAGTATGAGTTCTGCAGATAGCTTGAGACTCATTAAAGTGTACTAATTATGAGAGCTTAATAAGGACATCAAATATGGTGAAGCATACTCAAGAATAATATCCATTCATGAATTTAAGATTACTTTGGATAGACTAAGATATAGAAGCATACAAAAAATTTATTTGAAACATTTTATTCATTGCAAGTATTTCTGAAAAGAATGATTAAATAGAATCTTTCAAGAATAATTTTCACATGCAATGTAAAGATTTTGTTATCCCTAAATGTTAAGTTGAGATAGACATAAGAATATACAAATTAAGGTCTATGGTCATATCTCAACTTAGTCGAACCTGTTTAATTTGGGGTTTTTGGGACCCATACCATCTCGACATTCTTTTTCTTGTATGGGCATGAAAAAGAATAATGTCCAAGGCGTGAGCAATAATGACAACAAATTGTATCAACCTCAAGCCTTGTTCTATGGTTTTGATTTAGGTTATTCTTGGGTATATACATTTTTGTGCCTCTAGGTATATAAGCAGATTGACTCGCTTGTGTCCTTCTAGGTTGTTGATGGGATTTCTCATTGGGCTTATAACCTAGTCCTCTTCTCCCTATTTGATGATAGGAATTTTCTAGTATATTATCAAGGATTCCATTGTTGCTTAACTTGCTAACTTTTTGTTGCAACTTAACGATCTCATCCATTCTTTTCTTGATATCTAATTTTGCTTGATCTAGATTGGATGATAACATATTTCTTTCTTTCACTATATTGTCATAATCTACATGGGTGCACAATATAGGTTGTTTTTGAATATCATTTAACTTTGCAAGCAATTCAGTCTTTTCTTGACATAGAAGATCATAGTTAGTCTCTAGAGTGAAAATTTTCACTTCACTATTACTCAGAGATGATTTCAAAGTACGATTGTCAGACATAATGCTATCTTTTTCAAAACCAAGAGTATTCAATTTAGCATATAAATCATCATTTTCGGATGTAAGCTCAAGAAGTCTAACATTTAGATCATCATTTTCTTTATTTGATTTCTTTAATTTCTTTTTGTATTCAACATATTTGTTATGTGTTTCTTCAATAATAGCAACTAACTCCTCCTTAGGTAAATCAAGCAAACTTACCTCTTCTTCTTCTTCCTCACTTATTGTAGCAACGAAACACTCTTTATGTGCATCTCTTTTCTTTGACCTCCATGGACATTTAGACGTAGAGTGCTTTGTTCCCAAGCACCAATTGCAACTTGTCGAACTTTTGTCCATGCTCCTTTTCTTGTGGTTGTAGTCACCTCCTCCCTTTATTTCTTCAAGACCTTGTTAGGGCTCCTTGAAGCCTGCTCTGATACCAATTGAAAACCTCTAGAGGGGGGGTGAATAGAGTTTTATGATAATTTAAAACAATTTAAACTCAAACAACCAAAGTAAAAGATAAGAAGAGAGACACAGGTGTTTAGAGTGGTTCCACCTTAGCAAATGCTAAGGAGTCAGTCCACTACCCGGTTGCTTACCCAACCGGGATTTTGAAAGTATTGAATTTTATTACCTTTTAAGGATGTTACATAAAATTACAACACTCTCTAAACACCCTTTGGACAGCCTTCACCTAGAAGTAATCTTGCCAACCTTGAAGCAGCCTTCCTTGGAGTAACTTCAAGCTCCCCCTTGAAGTAGCCTCCCTCCCGAAGTAGCTTCCCGTCAAGATAGCCTTCTGAAGTAGTCCAAAGTCCTCCTCTTCACACGAAGAGCTTCACCCTCTTCCTATATGCAGCCTCCTCCCTGGAGTAGCAACGAAGAGTACAAATATTACAAGGAACAAGAAAGAAAATAAGAAAGTACAACTTATCCTTTTAAGCTCAAGGCTTGAATTGCCTATATCAAGCGTATGGATTTTCCTAGCCAAGGTAATAGACTTGTGGATGCTAGGGTTAGGAAAATCTAGCCTATAGGACGAGCTTGAGCTAGATGGAATATGGCCAAGTGATCACAGTGCTCAATTGCTTGTAAAAGATTGCTCAAGAGTGCTTAGAAAGAATTCTCAAGTGTAGCAAGGTGAATTCTAGTGTCCTATAGCTTGTCCTATTTATAGGGATAGCCTAAGTATGCTTAAGGACCTTCTAGATAGTTTCTAGGGGGTTCCAAGTGCTCAATTAGCCGTTAGGAATAGATTGGTCGTTTTTACAACGGCTAATTGCTTTAACTCTGCAGATTCTGTCAGAGACCGTCTCGGTCGACAGATGGTCGACCGAGACACCTACTCGGTCGAGCTTTTCTCGACCGACAGGCTCTCTGAGTGCAACGTTCACTTCCAACTGCCAACTAACTCATTTGCTAAGTCTAACGGCTACTTTAGGTCAATCTCGGTCGATAAGGTTGTCGACCGAGAGTGTCTCAGTCGAGGAGTGTGTCGACCGAGATTGACTCTGTTTCAATCTATCAATTAAGATACTAAGTGTGTGCATGAGTGTGCATAATGTGATCCTATTGGAAGGGATGACTTGTCTAACTATGGTGTGTAGCTAGGGAAGATCCAATGCTTGATTTACATGCAATCTAGGTACTTGTACATTATATAATTGTACAAGTTTTTACAATAGTGATTACATTGCATGAAAATAAAACTATAAACTTATGATCTCCCTAGTTGCTTCGTCATCCACCATAATCCTGCACACTCAAGTAGCTCGTTAGATAAATAAGAATGAAATGTTTGTCATAATCAAAACAAAGGGATTTTATAGATGTCCATTTAGCCAACAATCTCCCCCTTTTTGAAGATGACAAACATTTCCAAAATATGAATAAAGGAAATATAAAACATATAAATGCCATACCTTTAGATTGCCGTTTGGAACTTTTCCTCTTATTTATAAAATGTGTGCTTAGTATCCCCAGTGAATTATGGAACATGAAATCCAGTTCATTTGGGAATATAGCAACTTTCAATGTAAGCCAAGAGTATATTTATGAAACTCATTGATTGAGTTTGTCATAAGTATTATAGTTTTATATATCTCTCCCCCTTTGTCATCTCAAAAAGATAACCGTTTTATTTAAAAACTCCCCCTTCATTAGATATCCCATCAAAAATGAACGAAAAAGATGTCCATTGAATAGCCAAAATGTAAAGCAATGAGGTGTCTAGCTAAGAGGCAACAAATTGCAAATTACCAATTGAAACGCTCATATCAATATTGATACAAACCATAAAAGCATAAGTAGTTGTTTTTAAGAGCCGCAGATATCAAAGAAAACATCCTCCAACGGAGTGATAAGTAATTGCTTCCTAATGTTGTTGAATTGATCTAATGGAAGCGGTTTTGTAAAGATATCAGCTAATTGATTTTCTGTATCAACATGATGAAGGGAAACATGATTCTTTGAGATGTGATCCCTTAAGAAGTGATGACGGATTTCAATATGTTTGGCCCGGCTGTGTAGAATAGGATTGTGTGCTAAGTTTATGGCGCTTGTGTTGTCACAAAAAATAGGTGTAGATGAAAGATGAAAACCATAATCGCTTAAAACCTGTTGCATATAAAGCACCTGAGCACAGCAAGACCCAGCTGCCATATATTCAGCTTCGGTGGTAGATAGGGCAACCGTGTTTTGTTTCTTGCTAAACCAAGATACTAAGGCTCTACCTAATAAGAAACATCCACCACTAGTACTTTTGCGATCAAGTCGACAACCGGCGTAATCTGCATCAGTATATGCTTTAAAATCCAATGATTGTCCTTTTGGATACCATAAACCAAAACAAGTAGTGCCGGCTAGATATCGAAGGATTCGTTTAACCGCAAGAAAATGAGAATGCATAGGCTGGGATTGAAATCGAGCACAAAGACCAACGGAAAACATAATGTCTGGTCGGGAAGCGGTTAAATATAGCAAACTACCAATCATGGCTCTATATAAGGAATCATCAATAGGTTCCCCATTTTCATCCTTATCAATTAAGCTAATGGTATGGTCATCATCGGAAAATAAATTTATTGGATTGCTGGTGGTAAGGTCAAGGAAATCTTGATATTCATCTATATCAATTTCAAGCATGTCAAGAATATCCCCTTCGGAAAATTTAAAACTATGTCCATTGACCATGGAGTAGAAGAAAGTGGTGTCATTTTCGGTGTGAGATAGAAGATTGGCATAGAACTCGTTGACTACCTTAATGGAGTAGGAAGGAAAGGATGGATTGATGAAGTCCTTCATCTTTTGTACTCCAAAGAGATGCTCCAGATCTACGATGTTGATGAAGTCCATCACTTCGACCGGACGTCGGGGAAGAGGAGCTTTAGAGGAAAGCCGAAAGTATCTATCTCCAGCATCTCCGTCGACGAAAGCTATGTCATTGATGATCGTCAGTGGCGGAGTTGCTTCCCTCTCTTCTCTTCTTTTTCTTCCAGCAACTTTCTTCTTCCCACGAACAGTTGATGATGAGGCCATTGTGTTTCTTGAGAGTGGAGAAGAAGCAAGGAAGATTTAAGGGTAAGAGTGCTGAAGGATTGCACGAAATTGCACTAGAGATGGACTATGGAAGCAAGGAAATGCAAGTGTGAGTAAGTGGCTCGTTTTTGCACTTATTTATAGAATTCCAGCGACCCGGTCGGTCGACGGCTCGTCGACCGAGCGTCCGCAACGGTCGAGTTGCAGACGCGCCACTTGGTCCTCCAACGGTAAAGAAAACGGTCATAACGGTCGGGTCGCAACGGTCATATCCAACGGCTATTTCTCGGTCGAGCGCTTGTCGACCGACATTGTCTCGGTCGAGCACTCGTCGACCGACAGTTTGTCTGATACTTAGTCTGTTTAGAATTTGTCGGTCGAGTGAGACGGGCTGACCGAGTGGTTCTCGGTCGAGCATTTGTCGACCGACAAACTTTCTGAGTTCAATTTTTGGCTGAATCTTAATGCAAATCATAGAACATTTTTGTAGAGCATATGTATATTCCAAGGGAGTAATAATATTTAAGGCTTCTAATTACTACAAATGATTTGACGTTTTGATTTAAAAATATGCTAAGATAAAGTTCAATAAAATAATGTTTAAATAAACAATTTTTATCAAAGTTTATTTTAGGTCGCCCTTGATTTCGACCATAGTGCCCCTTGGTCAAATTTTATTTTAACCAAGAGGCATATTTTGCAGGTTTCCAGTATGAATCATTCATATGCGAAGTATGAGTTCTGCAGATAGCTTGAGACTCATTAAAGTGTACTAATTATGAGAGCTTAATAAGGACATCAAATATGGTGAAGCATACTCAAGAATAATATCCATTCATGAATTTAAGATTACTTTGGATAGACTAAGATATAGAAGCATACAAAAAATTTATTTGAAACATTTTATTCATTGCAAGTATTTCTGAAAAGAATGATTAAATAGAATCTTTCAAGAATAATTTTCACATGCAATGTAAAGATTTTGTTATCCCTAAATGTTAAGTTGAGATAGACATAAGAATATACAAATTAAGGTCTATGGTCATATCTCAACTTAGTCGAACCTGTTTAATTTGGGGTTTTTGGGACCCATACCATCTCGACATTCTTTTTCTTGTATGGGCATGAAAAAGAATAATGTCCAAGGCGTGAGCAATAATGACAACAAATTGTATCAACCTCAAGCCTTGTTCTATGGTTTTGATTTAGGTTATTCTTGGGTATATACATTTTTGTGCCTCTAGGTATATAAGCAGATTGACTCGCTTGTGTCCTTCTAGGTTGTTGATGGGATTTCTCATTGGGCTTATAACCTAGTCCTCTTCTCCCTATTTGATGATAGGAATTTTCTAGTATATTATCAAGGATTCCATTGTTGCTTAACTTGCTAACTTTTTGTTGCAACTTAACGATCTCATCCATTCTTTTCTTGATATCTAATTTTGCTTGATCTAGATTGGATGATAACATATTTCTTTCTTTCACTATATTGTCATAATCTACATGGGTGCACAATATAGGTTGTTTTTGAATATCATTTAACTTTGCAAGCAATTCAGTCTTTTCTTGACATAGAAGATCATAGTTAGTCTCTAGAGTGAAAATTTTCACTTCACTATTACTCAGAGATGATTTCAAAGTACGATTGTCAGACATAATGCTATCTTTTTCAAAACCAAGAGTATTCAATTTAGCATATAAATCATCATTTTCGGATGTAAGCTCAAGAAGTCTAACATTTAGATCATCATTTTCTTTATTTGATTTCTTTAATTTCTTTTTGTATTCAACATATTTGTTATGTGTTTCTTCAATAATAGCAACTAACTCCTCCTTAGGTAAATCAAGCAAACTTACCTCTTCTTCTTCTTCCTCACTTATTGTAGCAACGAAACACTCTTTATGTGCATCTCTTTTCTTTGACCTCCATGGACATTTAGACGTAGAGTGCTTTGTTCCCAAGCACCAATTGCAACTTGTCGAACTTTTGTCCATGCTCCTTTTCTTGTGGTTGTAGTCACCTCCTCCCTTTATTTCTTCAAGACCTTGTTAGGGCTCCTTGAAGCCTGCTCTGATACCAATTGAAAACCTCTAGAGGGGGGGTGAATAGAGTTTTATGATAATTTAAAACAATTTAAACTCAAACAACCAAAGTAAAAGATAAGAAGAGAGACACAGGTGTTTAGAGTGGTTCCACCTTAGCAAATGCTAAGGAGTCAGTCCACTACCCGGTTGCTTACCCAACCGGGATTTTGAAAGTATTGAATTTTATTACCTTTTAAGGATGTTACATAAAATTACAACACTCTCTAAACACCCTTTGGACAGCCTTCACCTAGAAGTAATCTTGCCAACCTTGAAGCAGCCTTCCTTGGAGTAACTTCAAGCTCCCCCTTGAAGTAGCCTCCCTCCCGAAGTAGCTTCCCGTCAAGATAGCCTTCTGAAGTAGTCCAAAGTCCTCCTCTTCACACGAAGAGCTTCACCCTCTTCCTATATGCAGCCTCCTCCCTGGAGTAGCAACGAAGAGTACAAATATTACAAGGAACAAGAAAGAAAATAAGAAAGTACAACTTATCCTTTTAAGCTCAAGGCTTGAATTGCCTATATCAAGCGTATGGATTTTCCTAGCCAAGGTAATAGACTTGTGGATGCTAGGGTTAGGAAAATCTAGCCTATAGGACGAGCTTGAGCTAGATGGAATATGGCCAAGTGATCACAGTGCTCAATTGCTTGTAAAAGATTGCTCAAGAGTGCTTAGAAAGAATTCTCAAGTGTAGCAAGGTGAATTCTAGTGTCCTATAGCTTGTCCTATTTATAGGGATAGCCTAAGTATGCTTAAGGACCTTCTAGATAGTTTCTAGGGGGTTCCAAGTGCTCAATTAGCCGTTAGGAATAGATTGGTCGTTTTTACAACGGCTAATTGCTTTAACTCTGCAGATTCTGTCAGAGACCGTCTCGGTCGACAGATGGTCGACCGAGACACCTACTCGGTCGAGCTTTTCTCGACCGACAGGCTCTCTGAGTGCAACGTTCACTTCCAACTGCCAACTAACTCATTTGCTAAGTCTAACGGCTACTTTAGGTCAATCTCGGTCGATAAGGTTGTCGACCGAGAGTGTCTCGGTCGAGGAGTGTGTCGACCGAGATTGACTCTGTTTCAATCTATCAATTAAGATACTAAGTGTGTGCATGAGTGTGCATAATGTGATCCTATTGGAAGGGATGACTTGTCTAACTATGGTGTGTAGCTAGGGAAGATCCAATGCTTGATTTACATGCAATCTAGGTACTTGTACATTATATAATTGTACAAGTTTTTACAATAGTGATTACATTGCATGAAAATAAAACTATAAACTTATGATCTCCCTAGTTGCTTCGTCATCCACCATAATCCTGCACACTCAAGTAGCTCGTTAGATAAATAAGAATGAAATGTTTGTCATAATCAAAACAAAGGGATTTTATAGATGTCCATTTAGCCAACAATCTCCCCCTTTTTGAAGATGACAAACATTTCCAAAATATGAATAAAGGAAATATAAAACATATAAATGCCATACCTTTAGATTGCCGTTTGGAACTTTTCCTCTTATTTATAAAATGTGTGCTTAGTATCCCCAGTGAATTATGGAACATGAAATCCAGTTCATTTGGGAATATAGCAACTTTCAATGTAAGCCAAGAGTATATTTATGAAACTCATTGATTGAGTTTGTCATAAGTATTATAGTTTTATATATCTCTCCCCCTTTGTCATCTCAAAAAGATAACCGTTTTATTTAAAAACTCCCCCTTCATTAGATATCCCATCAAAAATGAACGAAAAAGATGTCCATTGAATAGCCAAAATGTAAAGCAATGAGGTGTCTAGCTAAGAGGCAACAAATTGCAAATTACCAATTGAAACGCTCATATCAATATTGATACAAACCATAAAAGCATAAGTAGTTGTTTTTAAGAGCCGCAGATATCAAAGAAAACATCCTCCAACGGAGTGATAAGTAATTGCTTCCTAATGTTGTTGAATTGATCTAATGGAAGCGGTTTTGTAAAGATATCAGCTAATTGATTTTCTGTATCAACATGATGAAGGGAAACATGATTCTTTGAGATGTGATCCCTTAAGAAGTGATGACGGATTTCAATATGTTTGGCCCGGCTGTGTAGAATAGGATTGTGTGCTAAGTTTATGGCGCTTGTGTTGTCACAAAAAATAGGTGTAGATGAAAGATGAAAACCATAATCGCTTAAAACCTGTTGCATATAAAGCACCTGAGCACAGCAAGACCCAGCTGCCATATATTCAGCTTCGGTGGTAGATAGGGCAACCGTGTTTTGTTTCTTGCTAAACCAAGATACTAAGGCTCTACCTAATAAGAAACATCCACCACTAGTACTTTTGCGATCAAGTCGACAACCGGCGTAATCTGCATCAGTATATGCTTTAAAATCCAATGATTGTCCTTTTGGATACCATAAACCAAAACAAGTAGTGCCGGCTAGATATCGAAGGATTCGTTTAACCGCAAGAAAATGAGAATGCATAGGCTGGGATTGAAATCGAGCACAAAGACCAACGGAAAACATAATGTCTGGTCGGGAAGCGGTTAAATATAGCAAACTACCAATCATGGCTCTATATAAGGAATCATCAATAGGTTCCCCATTTTCATCCTTATCAATTAAGCTAATGGTATGGTCATCATCGGAAAATAAATTTATTGGATTGCTGGTGGTAAGGTCAAGGAAATCTTGATATTCATCTATATCAATTTCAAGCATGTCAAGAATATCCCCTTCGGAAAATTTAAAACTATGTCCATTGACCATGGAGTAGAAGAAAGTGGTGTCATTTTCGGTGTGAGATAGAAGATTGGCATAGAACTCGTTGACTACCTTAATGGAGTAGGAAGGAAAGGATGGATTGATGAAGTCCTTCATCTTTTGTACTCCAAAGAGATGCTCCAGATCTACGATGTTGATGAAGTCCATCACTTCGACCGGACGTCGGGGAAGAGGAGCTTTAGAGGAAAGCCGAAAGTATCTATCTCCAGCATCTCCGTCGACGAAAGCTATGTCATTGATGATCGTCAGTGGCGGAGTTGCTTCCCTCTCTTCTCTTCTTTTTCTTCCAGCAACTTTCTTCTTCCCACGAACAGTTGATGATGAGGCCATTGTGTTTCTTGAGAGTGGAGAAGAAGCAAGGAAGATTTAAGGGTAAGAGTGCTGAAGGATTGCACGAAATTGCACTAGAGATGGACTATGGAAGCAAGGAAATGCAAGTGTGAGTAAGTGGCTCGTTTTTGCACTTATTTATAGAATTCCAGCGACCCGGTCGGTCGACGGCTCGTCGACCGAGCGTCCGCAACGGTCGAGTTGCAGACGCGCCACTTGGTCCTCCAACGGTAAAGAAAACGGTCATAACGGTCGGGTCGCAACGGTCATATCCAACGGCTATTTCTCGGTCGAGCGCTTGTCGACCGACATTGTCTCGGTCGAGCACTCGTCGACCGACAGTTTGTCTGATACTTAGTCTGTTTAGAATTTGTCGGTCGAGTGAGACGGGCTGACCGAGTGGTTCTCGGTCGAGCATTTGTCGACCGACAAACTTTCTGAGTTCAATTTTTGGCTGAATCTTAATGCAAATCATAGAACATTTTTGTAGAGCATATGTATATTCCAAGGGAGTAATAATATTTAAGGCTTCTAATTACTACAAATGATTTGACGTTTTGATTTAAAAATATGCTAAGATAAAGTTCAATAAAATAATGTTTAAATAAACAATTTTTATCAAAGTTTATTTTAGGTCGCCCTTGATTTCGACCATAGTGCCCCTTGGTCAAATTTTATTTTAACCAAGAGGCATATTTTGCAGGTTTCCAGTATGAATCATTCATATGCGAAGTATGAGTTCTGCAGATAGCTTGAGACTCATTAAAGTGTACTAATTATGAGAGCTTAATAAGGACATCAAATATGGTGAAGCATACTCAAGAATAATATCCATTCATGAATTTAAGATTACTTTGGATAGACTAAGATATAGAAGCATACAAAAAATTTATTTGAAACATTTTATTCATTGCAAGTATTTCTAAAAAGAATGATTAAATAGAATCTTTCAAGAATAATTTTCACATGCAATGTAAAGATTTTGTTATCCCTAAATGTTAAGTTGAGATAGACATAAGAATATACAAATTAAGGTCTATGGTCATATCTCAACTTAGTCGAACCTGTTTAATTTGGGGTTTTTGGGACCCATACCATCTCGACATTCTTTTTCTTGTATGGGCATGAAAAAGAATAATGTCCAAGGCGTGAGCAATAATGACAACAAATTGTATCAACCTCAAGCCTTGTTCTATGGTTTTGATTTAGGTTATTCTTGGGTATATACATTTTTGTGCCTCTAGGTATATAAGCAGATTGACTCGCTTGTGTCCTTCTAGGTTGTTGATGGGATTTCTCATTGGGCTTATAACCTAGTCCTCTTCTCCCTATTTGATGATAGGAATTTTCTAGTATATTATCAAGGATTCCATTGTTGCTTAACTTGCTAACTTTTTGTTGCAACTTAACGATCTCATCCATTCTTTTCTTGATATCTAATTTTGCTTGATCTAGATTGGATGATAACATATTTCTTTCTTTCACTATATTGTCATAATCTACATGGGTGCACAATATAGGTTGTTTTTTAATATCATTTAACTTTGCAAGCAATTCAGTCTTTTCTTGACATAGAAGATCATAGTTAGTCTCTAGAGTGAAAATTTTCACTTCACTATTACTCAGAGATGATTTCAAAGTACGATTGTCAGACATAATGCTATCTTTTTCAAAACCAAGAGTATTCAATTTAGCATATAAATCATCATTTTCGGATGTAAGCTCAAGAAGTCTAACATTTAGATCATCATTTTCTTTATTTGATTTCTTTAATTTCTTTTTGTATTCAACATATTTGTTATGTGTTTCTTCAATAATAGCAACTAACTCCTCCTTAGGTAAATCAAGCAAACTTACCTCTTCTTCTTCTTCCTCACTTATTGTAGCAACGAAACACTCTTTATGTGCATCTCTTTTCTTTGACCTCCATGGACATTTAGACGTAGAGTGCTTTGTTCCCAAGCACCAATTGCAACTTGTCGAACTTTTGTCCATGCTCCTTTTCTTGTGGTTGTAGTCACCTCCTCCCTTTATTTCTTCAAGACCTTGTTAGGGCTCCTTGAAGCCTGCTCTGATACCAATTGAAAACCTCTAGAGGGGGGGTGAATAGAGTTTTATGATAATTTAAAACAATTTAAACTCAAACAACCAAAGTAAAAGATAAGAAGAGAGACACAGGTGTTTAGAGTGGTTCCACCTTAGCAAATGCTAAGGAGTCAGTCCACTACCCGGTTGCTTACCCAACCGGGATTTTGAAAGTATTGAATTTTATTACCTTTTAAGGATGTTACATAAAATTACAACACTCTCTAAACACCCTTTGGACAGCCTTCACCTAGAAGTAATCTTGCCAACCTTGAAGCAGCCTTCCTTGGAGTAACTTCAAGCTCCCCCTTGAAGTAGCCTCCCTCCCGAAGTAGCTTCCCGTCAAGATAGCCTTCTGAAGTAGTCCAAAGTCCTCCTCTTCACACGAAGAGCTTCACCCTCTTCCTATATGCAGCCTCCTCCCTGGAGTAGCAACGAAGAGTACAAATATTACAAGGAACAAGAAAGAAAATAAGAAAGTACAACTTATCCTTTTAAGCTCAAGGCTTGAATTGCCTATATCAAGCGTATGGATTTTCCTAGCCAAGGTAATAGACTTGTGGATGCTAGGGTTAGGAAAATCTAGCCTATAGGACGAGCTTGAGCTAGATGGAATATGGCCAAGTGATCACAGTGCTCAATTGCTTGTAAAAGATTGCTCAAGAGTGCTTAGAAAGAATTCTCAAGTGTAGCAAGGTGAATTCTAGTGTCCTATAGCTTGTCCTATTTATAGGGATAGCCTAAGTATGCTTAAGGACCTTCTAGATAGTTTCTAGGGGGTTCCAAGTGCTCAATTAGCCGTTAGGAATAGATTGGTCGTTTTTACAACGGCTAATTGCTTTAACTCTGCAGATTCTGTCAGAGACCGTCTCGGTCGACAGATGGTCGACCGAGACACCTACTCGGTCGAGCTTTTCTCGACCGACAGGCTCTCTGAGTGCAACGTTCACTTCCAACTGCCAACTAACTCATTTGCTAAGTCTAACGGCTACTTTAGGTCAATCTCGGTCGATAAGGTTGTCGACCGAGAGTGTCTCGGTCGAGGAGTGTGTCGACCGAGATTGACTCTGTTTCAATCTATCAATTAAGATACTAAGTGTGTGCATGAGTGTGCATAATGTGATCCTATTGGAAGGGATGACTTGTCTAACTATGGTGTGTAGCTAGGGAAGATCCAATGCTTGATTTACATGCAATCTAGGTACTTGTACATTATATAATTGTACAAGTTTTTACAATAGTGATTACATTGCATGAAAATAAAACTATAAACTTATGATCTCCCTAGTTGCTTCGTCATCCACCATAATCCTGCACACTCAAGTAGCTCGTTAGATAAATAAGAATGAAATGTTTGTCATAATCAAAACAAAGGGATTTTATAGATGTCCATTTAGCCAACAGTAAGCGCAAATTAAAGGATAGATACATGCTTAGGTCGTATGACATAAGATGTCATGTCCTCAGAAGAAACTTGAGGCTAGACCTTCTTGCCAGGAGGATAAGTTAGTTTTGGAGATAGAGATCTCCATTGCAAGTAGAGATCTGGCACATCCTCTGAGGATGATGCTAACCCTAACCCTAAGAGAAGGTTAGAGAGAGATGATTTGGACCGGGTGTTTGAAAGGACATGCCTTTGGGATGCCATACGATCCATGGGTGACCTAGAACCTTTGGCAACCCAACCCTAGGAAGGTTCGTGCATGTTAGGGTAAAGGATAGTTCCTTAGATGATGGTGTTAGTGAAGGACCATAGAAACCCTATGGGCTTGTGTAAGTAGGGTATAGCTGACACTTAGGGCATGTCATAGTGCTGACAATAGAATGAACCCCTGGATAAGGAGTTACGATGGAGCATAAAGGGTTATGGATGATCTTGAGCAACCATAAGTTCGAACCTAGGCTTCACCCATGTAGAGCATGCCTTTGAGGTTGAATCTTCATAAAGAGAGGACCTCTAATGGTGAGGTTGGATGTAGGGTTAGCTCTAGAAGGAGCAGGAAACCCCACAAAAAGGTTGGAAGCCTAAGACCCTGAACAATGGATGATAATGGTTGCCTCATGATCGGTCCCTGAAGGTTGATGATACCTTGGTTGCCTTTAGAGGGACCCAATCCTAAAGTGTTTCTCGAGTTGAAGGATGACAAGAAGTGCATATCATGCCTTTTGCATGCTTGGTTCGTAGTTCAGAGATAGAACATGCAGTTTGACACCTAAAAAGTGAACCTAGGGTTCCTAGGCCTAAGAGGGGAAATGGTATACCTAATGCTCCGGATGAGAAGTTGAGTTACTATAGAAGCGAGCATGAAAATCCTCAAAAAAAAAAAAGCCCCTTAAGTTTAAGGGTGATGTGTTCCTATAGAAGTTGTTTCCCTTAGAACCCATCACAACTAGGTTGATGATAAAGGGAAAGTTGATCTTGACCCAACATCGAGGAAAGAAGGATAAGTATGACCTAACATGGTACAGTAAGGGGGCTGCTTATGCCTTAATGGCTTGCTAGGAATAAGTAGGCTCGTGTGGATGTAAACCATAGACCTAAGAGCTTTTGTGACCTCGTGGTTAAGAGATAGTTTTCCTCCCATCCTGGGAGAGGGACCCCTTTGGTAGTGTGTATATCAGTCTTGTTGGGTTTAAGGTAACATGAAGAGGTCCCATAGGATCTTGAGAAGTTAAGTGAAAAGTACATGGTATGAGACTGAACCTGTAGACTCATAGATATACATCTCTAATTGCATATGAATGTGTTACCATGGAGGTAGCCGGTATGGGGCTTGACCAAGGTAGACAGGATTGCCATGATCCTGATGAAAGAATGGAAGTCAGCCCATGAATGCAGAAAGAGAGATGGTGAAGACTTGGGTAAGGTTCTAAGTGAACATGTTCTGGAATGGAGAATACTAAGTCTATCCTAGGGCCAGGTAGGGATAAGACCGATGAAAGTAGGAGTTGCCTAATTCCCCAGTTGCACATGACCATAGGTACGGGAGGTAACAGCTATCATTGTCAGAGGGCCATGGGTTAGGAGATTGATCACCTTCATGAACTCATGGGACCCAAAGGGCAGATGAGTAGGGCACTCCCTTGATGCATGAGGGAAGAGGGATGACCCCAAAAGAGTCGGTACCCTATAGACCTAGAGGAGATGACCAAGGATATAAACCTCAGTAGGTTCAAAACTAGTTTGATATCATGATGTTTGTGATAAAGAGACATATGTGGCACGTTGCAACTTAGATTTAAAGGTGTACTGGAAAGGTGGGATGTACCATCTCTACTCTTGGAATGGGAAGAACTATGTATTTGGACTGCAGCCAAATGCTTATTTCCTCTTGTTATGGGGGTGAGAGATAGGACATTACGCATGCCATACATCAAGGATAAGAGATGAGGTAGGTTGGAATGTCGCCACGAGAAATGGGGATAGAGGAGATAACCTACCCTGGTAAGGTGAATGATACATGGAAGGTTTACTAACACTAAGAGGAATGAGGTAGTTCCCTTATGAGGATGTTTTTATCATGAGCTATGTGAAACTTACAAGTTATACCAGGTTGAGTTTGATCACCATGACGATGGAATCAGAGAGTGTTCTTATGAAGATGAACATATAGTTTAAGGTGACATGATAAGAAAAATACATGGAAGTGTAATGTTACCTAAGGATGTGAAGTAGTAATAGCTGCTCTGGTTGAGTTACATCTGACTTGTTTAACTAGAAGCTAGAAGAGGTTGTTTGGCTAACCCTAAGTCTGAAAAGGAGAGGTGGTTGGATAATACACAGATGAAACAAGATGTGTTGAAAAGTTAAAGGTTGTTTGGTTAGCCAGTCTAGTCCTGGATGCAATGAAAGGATGGTAGTAGAACCTCAAGTACACTTCTTGGGAAGAGAAGGTGATGAAACCCTGACTAGAGTGGTTTAGGGTTTCGAGGAGTTGATCTTGAAAGAATCATGACATACAGGAAGTCATGGTTGGAGATCATCATACACCGTAGAAAATGGCAATAACACGCTAGATGCTTAAGATGATGTTGCATGTGGTTTATGGCCATGCAAGCCAGGAGGTAAAGGACGAACCCCAGTAACCCAGTGTATTGATATAGAGGACAAAAGAATCCCTGAGAGGGAATGAGAGCTCAACACTATGGATGTTGTAATAAGTCTTCCCTGGATCAAGGAAGGTCGAGATGCAATATGGGTTATGGTAGGTCGCCTTACCTAGAAAGCATAAAAAAAAGGGTTCTGTTAGGAGACAGATCTAGTTGAACTACCCATGAGAGAGATGGTTCAACTACACCATGAAGCGAGTTCAAAGGTTCTTGAGTTGGACCCAAAGGTTCACTTCCATAAAGTGGAAGTAGGTACATGAAGAACTCCATGTTAGTATAGTTTATCACCCCTAACTATGGTTAGTATGATCCAGACTAAAGGGTCTGATGAGGGCATGTGTGCTCGTTCAGGGTGATATCTAGAGACAGTTCTTGTCCTATGAAAGATGTGACAATGACCACCATAGCCAGTATCAGGTTTTATATGAAGCTCTGTAAGGGAGGTTGTGTCGGTCACCACTTCAGTAAGGTGATGTTGGTGAAAAGGACCACATGATGGTTAGAAAAGGGACCCATGTGTGTGTAGATGAAGTCACTTTGATTGTGCAAGGGCTGAAAGGAGCCTAGAGACGATGAGAGTCCTGAGCAGATGCAAAGTAGACTGACATACAGTTCACTGTGGGAGATTATGTGACATAAAAAAATCCGACCCCTCTAAAGTTATATCTAAGAGAGCTGAGTCCCCGATACATGAGTCCATTAGAGATGGATGGGTGGAGAAGGTTAGGTTTGAACCTACCCCTCAGGATAAAGTAATGGGAGATGTTTTCCATGTGCCCAATTTAGAGCACTATGTGAGGTACCCCGACCATGTGCTGAGCAATGAACCTAGTGAGCCCTAAGGGAGGCTGAAATGGCCTGAGTCACCTGTGTAGTTTATAGACACCAGGATGAAAGAACTCAGAAAAAAAAGAATATGTGATGATAAAGGTTCTGTGAAAGCACCATGAGTATGGTAAAGACACACAGGGGCCAATGATGGACATGGAAAAGTCTTATCCTGAATTGTTTGTTTGCTTGTTTGAATTTTGAGGGCAAAATTTCTATAAGAGGGGAAGGATGTTATAACCCTAATTTTTGGGTTCAATTGATGAGAAATGCAATTTCTCATATTAAGGATAATTGAACAAATAATGATGTGATTTGTTTTGAATTATTGAATTTCATTTAAAATAGCCTTGTTATTTGATTTGTGGGCTTTATTGGCTATTGGGCCCAATAATAAGGAAATAACAAAGAAAATTCAATTAGTGAATGAATAATTGAATTTATAAGAAAAGAAATATGTAGAAACCTCAAGAAGGCAAATCCAAAGAGGATTTCGTGCCTCTTGGGTTCCTTGGGTTCCAAGGAATACAAAGTTGCATAAAGAAAGCAATAAGAAAAGAAAATGTTAACTAAGTATTTCTTTATTAAGAAATAAATTGAAAATAATGGTAATATGTGGAAAGTAAGTAAAAAGAGAAATAAATGAGTTATCCTTTGAGGGATTTCGTATCCCAAAGATTACTTATGATAAAAGGGATGCCAAAGAGGAAAATAGAAGAGAAATAAAAAGAAATCCTCAAAAGGAAATATTATAATAAGAAATAAACAAGATAATGTGCAATAATGCATTAAGATGCATCTAGAAGGATATTAAGTATCCAATAAAAGGAATTTCGAAATAATTGAGTGACTTGGGATCCAAGGAGTCCCAATAAAGAGGAAGGAAAGAGAAAATACTAAATTTGCTAAATATGAAGATAATGTGACATATTATTAATGAATTTTGTGTTGATTTCTTAAATGGGTGGTATTTTCTATTAAAAGGAAACATGATTTCGTGTCCAATAGATTAAAAGGCAAATAAAGAGAGTGAAAGAAGAGGAATTTCGAATTCCTAATGATTAAGGAAAATAGAATCCTTGTATTTTTTTAATTATCCATGCAATAATGAAGATCGATATGGTAAATAAGAGAGAAGAGTTTCTTCTCCATGAAGGAATTTGTTTCCTAATGGGAATAGGGCTAAGTTGACCCATAGGTGGTCGCCCTAGGGCATGGATACTTACCCTTATATATAGGGTAAAGTCTTGGTTCGAGTTAAGGAGAGAGAGAGAGAGAGAGACCCACACATCCTTTCCTCTTCTCCTACTTCATTCATTCAAACCCTAGTCCACGGAATAGTCCTAAACCCTGGAGCATGGGAAGCTGCGGTGTCATTAGGATGGAAGCCTAACGTTTTACCAGCAATCTATGGACGATCGGCTCCCTCCCCGAGTGCTTGACCTCGCACAGCCGCCGCAATGGGGCTACAGACGTGCAGTCGGCCGCAGCCTTGGCGCATCCAAGAGCAGCCACCTCAGCCGCGACCTAGGGGTTCCCCGCGTGCGCAGAGGCACGGCGGAGCTAGGGCAGCCATGGCTGGTGATCGTGGGGCCCCAGGGAGGAGAGGAGGACGGCCGCATGCGAGCTGCAGGTCGACGGCGGCCGCTGCCCAAGGTTGAAGACGATCGGGGTCATTTTTGACGTTTCTGACCCTCCGCGCAGAAAGGAGCGAGTCACTCAAGTGAGGGTAAAACCGTAAATTGGTTATGTCTTAAATCAGCCGCGCCTACGAGTACATGGGTTGATGATGTGGCATTTCCCTATTGGCCAAGTAAGTTCTTTTAATGCAAAATTCGTAGATAAATATTCATAGCTCGGATGACAAAAGTTTATATATGTATTTTGATCAGAAAAATGCAAGGAATCCATTAAAAATGGTTTTATAGCCTGAATCTGATCCTAGTTCGAAAAATAGTGTAAATAATCATCTTTATTGAATTAAAGATTAAGAAACCCTATTTTGATATAATTAATGAGTTTAATAGGGTTTAATGGATAATTAGAGTTGAGATTAATCTGTCAAATGTAAAAGGGAACATTAAGTTCGAAAAGGATGATCTTTGTACGTAATTAGTTTAATTTGAAGACTATGTACATAAATATGATAAAGCTACCATCTTTAATGATTTGTTTAATGAAAAATCTTTAGATTTGATGATAGATGGATAATTTAAACCAATGTTAACCTGTTGTTGATAAACAAGGAAATCGGGTCTAAAAAGATGATGTTTTTACAAAATTGGCTTAAGTTAGGGTTTTGTGCATAATTATGCATTAATAAGCTTGAAAACCCTAATGTAAAAGAATATGTCTTTTAATTGATTTAATTGTGCAAATCCATGAATAAGACAATGTTATGTTGTTATAAATCCAATTTCAGTACCAAAGATCTTTAATGTGAATTATTTGGATAATTAGTGTTCCCTAGTGCACAAAGTGGAAATAGTGATAAATAAGGTTCATATATGTGAATTGAACTACAATGAAATATGATTTGTCAATTTGAAAGAAACCGAAGGTGATAATTAGCCTTAATGTTGTGGATATGACCTAAAAGGATAAAGGTACTAATTTTAGTATAAAAGAAAAATATTAGACTTAATGGACATGCAATTGTGCATATGATGCAGACATTAGGGTTCGTGAACTAAAGGAGCATTAAAAGTGATAAATGCATAATGAAGGCTAAAACCCTAATAACACCCTAAAGTCATCCTAGACATCATAAGGAGAAATCAAAGTTGATCTTAAGGATGTTTGAATAAAACAATGACACTTGGATGTTATGCATTATTTCAGGATTTTGTTGATTGCCTGTTAATTATGTTGAATATTAAATGCATGGACATCAAGTTGCTATGGATCAGGTATGTGGTTACGCTTATGAATAACCGTTCTAGTTTCACGGTGATTTCCGAATGTTTTACCGGATGCTTTAAATAAACTGTTGGATGTTTATTTATTTCATGCAAATATAAAGTGACTATGATTATCACTATAAATGAGTATATATAACTGGCTAGATCCGAGTCCACCTCTGTTACTTTGAAAAGGCTAAAAAGGGGTAATCCTAGAGCAAGGTCTAGGTTATCGAGAGTTAGAAATTGGGCTACCTATGTGTAGTGCCATGCAACTCATTAGCCTGCCATGAGTTAAGGAGTGGGCTACTTACGGGTAGTGCCATGTGACTCAACCCTAGAAACTGGTTCACCTATGGGTGGGACCATGAGGGGTTTAATGGGGATCTACCATAAGGAAGGTAGGATCCAGGTCCACTGCAGGGATAGTACAGAGGATAGGGTACTCGTGGATCGCGGATGTTATATGTAAAATGTAATCTTGACTGATTAATGATTAATTGAATGATTACATGGTTATCATAGTTGCAAGATTATTGTTTTCCCCACATACCAGCTACGGCTGACCGACGTTTTGTTTGTCGGCGTTTTAGATACAATGAAAAGAACAAACAGTAAAGTGGCACATGTGATACTAAATGAGAATTAAAGTGCAAAGGAGGATTAGATAGATTAGTATCAGTATGGATAGAAGAATAGAGATCCAAAGTTTTCAAAAGGTATGTAAAGTTTATTTTCTTACAGCTTTTCAGTTTAGTATGTTAAAATTTGATAATTGTTCTTGGTTAATTGCCGAACCTTTGATCCGGAAGTCATGGGTACGGCTTCGACCTCTCGGTCTCCCTTAATTGGGAGTTATCGAGAGGTGGGGTCGTAACACTTCTTCTCAGTCATCTCAGTTCCGTACTTCTGGAGGATGCAAAACTTCATGGCGTACTGGGTAACGGTCATGTCACAACATTGTAGATGGAGGAACTCTAACTCCTTCTTATCCATCATCGCTTCTGACACATAGTGTCTATTGAAAGCCTGTACAAACTTCTCCCATGAGAGTAGCTCTTCATTTGGGTCTCTATCATCATGGAAATTCTCCCACTAGACACGAGTCGGTCCTCTCAGCATGTGTGTCTCGAACCTGACATGGGACTCTTACTCTTTAGAGCAGTCCAATTCATGGAAGCAATGCTCTAGGTTACGGATCTAGGCATCGACCTTACCCAAAATGTCCAGCTCTTCTTCTCTCACAAATGTCTCGGGATTCACCTTGAGGAAGTCTATCAGGGTTACTTCATTCCTCCTCTGATGATGTCCTCCCATTGCATCAGATAAAGCTCTGACCAGCATATTGTATGAGAGGGGAGGGTCTGCTCGGTGAAAGTTCTCATGTTCAAAGTCATGCTCACTCTCTCCACTAGAATGAGGGGGTGACTTGTCATGCTCAGGGTGACGCTTAGGGGGCATCTGGAATAGGATAGAAGGTTGTCGTAAGCATGTGGGGTGACATATAAGAACCTACTATGGTGGTCATTCTAGGATTTCTCTGGTACCACTTTTTTCATGACCTCCCTTCTAATAATAACACAACCATAGCGGAAGCATTGCACATATTGGTGATCATGACAAATCATGAAATGATATCATTGACCAAGCAAAATCCATAGAATAAAAGAGATAACCACCAGAGTGCCTTATTACATACCATAAACAAAAGACTCTAAGTCCAACATAAAAGAGTTCAAAGAATGAAACTCCAACATAACATAACTAAAAAGAAAGAAAACTATCTAGAATGGCACCCCCACCAAGTAGGATCCACATACTACCCTTTGAAAACTACTAGAGGGGGGGTGAATAGAGTTTTATAGATAATTTAACAATTTATTAACTCAAGCAACCACAAAGAAAATATTGGACAAGGAGACACAAGGGTTTAGAGTGGTTCCTAGCCTTAGCAAATACTAAGGTAGTCAGTCCACTACCCGGTTGCTTACCCAACCGGGATTTGAAAAGAAATCTATTTTATTACCTCGCAAGGACTTTACATAAAATACAATTTCTTTTCCCAAACCCTTCAAGCATCCTTCACCTAGAAGTAATCGCCCAACCTTGAAGCAGCCTTCCCTTGAAGTAGATGCACCAACACCCGTTGCACCATCCTTCTGAAGTAGCTTCCCGTGCGATAGCCTTCTTGAAGTAGCTTGAAGTCCCCTTCTCCACCTGAGAAGTCAACCCTCTCCAATCCGCAGCCTCCAACCCTAGGAGTAGCAAGGAGAGTACAAAAGATACAAAGGAACAAGAAAGAAAACAGAAATTACAACTTATCCTTTTAAGCACAAGGCTTGATTTGCCTATATCAAGCGTATAAATCTCCTAACCAATGTGTATGACAATGTGATTGTAGTGGATAGGAGATACTAGCCTATAGGGCACGAAATGGGAGCAATAGGAATGAATGGCAAGTGTAGGAATTGCTCTATTGCTCTAAAACAGATTGCAAGTGTGTATTCAAGCTCAAGTATAGCACAAGTATATCTTGGATGTACTTTGGTGTCCTAAGGCATGTCCTATTTATAGGAATGGCCTATGTATGCTTAAGGACGTTCTAGACAACTTCTAGGGGGTTCCTAGTGCTTAACTAGCCGTTAGGAATAAGTTAGGCGCATTAGCAACGGCTAGTTAATTAATTCTGCAGTTGCTGTCAGAGACCATCTCGGTCGAGGACTTGTCGACCGAGATGCCCAGTCGGTCGAGGATTTGTCGACCGACAGGCTCTCTGGATTAACGTTTATTTGCAACTGTCAACTGCTGTGTCTAACGACTACTTTTGGTCAATCTCGGTCGAGAAGTTTGTCGACCGAGAGTGTCTCGGTCGAGGAGTGTGGTCGACCGAGATTGACTCTGTTTTCAAACTTTCAATTAAGATACTAAGTGTGTGCATGAGTGTGCATTATGTGATCCTATTAGAAGGAGATGACCTAACTAAGTGTGGTGTTTAGCTAGGGAGATCTAACGCTTGATTTACATGAAGTCTAAGTACTTGTACATTATATATTTGTACAAGTTTACAAATGATTACATTGCATGACATTTACAAACATTCAAGCGTATGGATTCCCTAGAACTTTGTCATCACCTTGTTCCTGCACACTTAAGTAGCTCGTTAGATTAATAAGAATGAAATGTTTGTCATCATCGAAACAAAAGGGATTTATCATAATATCCAATTTATCCAACAATCTCCCCCTTTTTGAAGATGACAAACATTTCCTAAAATATGAAATAAGGAAATATAAAGCATGTGAGTTTCATACCTGAAGATTACCTTTTGTAGCCATTCTTGTTTTACAAGTGTGAGTGCTGGCCATCAAGATGAAACTCATTTATATTTATATTTTTGATTTTATTTTCTTTCTCCCCCTTTGTCATTTCAAAAAGATATCCAATTTGAATATTTTATTTTCTTTTCCCCCTTAATTTTATATTTTGCTCCCCCTTAAATAGATATCCTATTAGGAACCTAGATTTTATATTATTTATGTCCAATTTAGCCACAATTTATTTCTCAATCATTTGCAAAGGATGTTAAGCCTTGAAATGATATGAGATCATGTTAGGTTTATGGCATGTATATATTGATTTCTCACCCATTTTACAAGGGATGTTAAGCCCCAGAATGAAATGAGAGTCCTTTAAGCTTAGAGTATATGAAGATGTCTCTAACTAAATACAAAGGATGTTAAGCCCTGATTTGTCTAGAGAATTCCTTTAAGAACAAGATATATCATTTTTATGGAGATTCGTATATTTCTTCATGGATTTGAGAATGCTAAGGTTATGACTAGCTTTAATGAGCTCTTGATCAAATTTGTTTTTAGGAGCTCCCCCTTAATCTTATAAGTTAAAGCAATTTAAAACTATTAAGGTCACAAATAAGTTGTGATTTTGACTTTTATCAAAAAATATACTAAGATTAAGTTTACTAGAATGATGTCCAAATAAGCATATTTGTCAAAGCTTATTTTAGGTCGCCCTTGACTACGACCGTAGTGCCCCTTGGCTAAATTTTGTTTTAACCAAGAGGCGAAATTTACAGATTTCCAATTAAGCATTTTACATCAATTTGTGATGCATGTTTCAATGAAAGCACAATGAATATTTCAAATCTTTTAAAGATATCAATTGAAAAACATTGTATTCTTTGCAAGCATTTCGAAGAGATATATCACCAATAAATTCTTTTACTTGCCTGTGTAATGATAGAATGATAGAACAGAAATTTTTCTTTAAACTAAGAATAATTTTGGTTTTTGATCAAATTCATTTCTCATAATCTTTCAAGGATGATTTCCATAATTGATACTTTATTATACAGTCATTAATCATGAATAGACAACAATTTTGAACAATTTCAAAAGAATTCAGCAATTTTACAGCATTCTGAAAATCAGTGACATGCTCGGTCGACAATTGCTCGACCGACACTTACTCGGTCGACAACTTCTCGACCGACCAAGTTTCTGGAAAATATTCAGAAATCTTAATCAACTTCAAATAAAAGAGGTTATGCAAATTATAGCTCGATGATGTTGAGATAAGACATTATGATATCAGAAGTCGGTTTAGGTCAAATCTCAACTAATTAATTTGAAGCTTCTAAGTTTTAGGAATCCAAGCTAACTCATCTTTCTTTTTCTTAAAAGGGCATGAAAATGAATAATGTCCAAGACGTATGCAATAATGGCAACTAATAGCATCAACTTCATTTCTATTTCTAGGAATTGTGTTCCTAGGTACAAATATAGTCTTGGATGCTCTTTTGGTTTTATTTCTTCTTGGATCGTATCCTAATCCTTTCCTTCCATTGTAACTAGAGGAAATTTTCAGAATATTGTCAAGTAGGTTATTTCCTCCTAACTCATTTACATTTCTTTGCAACCTAGCAATATCTTTCTTTGCTTGATCTAAATTGGATAATAGGGCATTTCTTTCTTTAACAACCTTATCATAATCTAAATGTGAACATAGAATAGGTTGTTTCTGGAGATCATTCACCTGAGTTTGCAAATTTGATTTTTCTAAGGAAAGAAGATTGCAATTTGCTTCTACCGATTTAATCTTAAGAGCATAATCTTCATTTTCCTTTTTAAGATTTTCATTTTCAGATACAAGAGCAAGAATTCTAGCATTTAAATCTTTATTTGCCTTTTTAAGTTTCTTCTTGCACTCAATATATTTCTCATGAGTATTTTGAAGACTAGCAATTATATCTTCTTTTGGTAGATCATAAAGACTTACCTCTTCTTCATCTTCATTTGTTGTAGCAATGAAACACTCTACGTCTTCTTTTCCACTATCGCTATCGGCACTTGAATCATCCCATGCAGCTCTATACGCTCTTTCTTTCTTTTTGTAGGATGATTTCTTCCCTTTCTTGAGTTTTGGACATTCTCCTTTCATATGTCCTTTCTTGCCACATTCAAAGCACCTGGAAGAAGAAGCACTGGAAGTTTTGTTAGTTTTAAAACTTTTATATTGCTTACCATTCACAATAAGAGTTTCCTCTTCACTATCATCTTCACTTGTGTCTTTGGTTGATGCTTTGAATGCAATATCCTTCTTTTTCCCATGTTGGCGTTCATGTTCTCTCCTTTCTTCCTCTTCTAGATCCGCCTCATGAGCTTCTAAGTTTCCGATGAGCTGCTCCATTTTGAGACAAGTGAGGTCGTTTGCTTCTGCAATAGCTGTCACCTTTGGTTTGTACCTTGGAGGAAGAGATCAAAGTACTTTTGATACCTGATCTTCCTCAAGAACAGGTTTCCCTAAAGCACTCAAACCATTAACAATAGTAGAAAATTTTGAATACATTTCACTAATAGTTTCGTTTGGATCCATGCGAAAATGTTCAAACTTGGTTTTAAGCAAACTAACTTTAGAATTCTTAACTTGAACAGTACCCTCATATGTTATAGATAATCTATGCCAAATATCATATGCGGTATCACAGTTTGATACTCTATTAAATTCACCTACTGAAATGGAACAATATAAAATGCTTACTGCCTTTGCATTCATTTGAGCCATCTTTACCGTATTAGCATACCATACTACGAAATCGTCTTGTGGAAGTGTGTATGGTGTAGATACCATTCTCCATAACTCCCAGTTGATTCCTTGGAAGTAGAATTGCATCCTCCTCTTCCAATATTGGTAGTTTGTTCCATCGAACGGTGGAGGCCTAGCAACAAGTGCTCCTTCAATGTTGAGGTTGTTGAGCACTCCATCCCCCATCTTTTCTTCAAGACCTTGTTAGGGCTCCTTGAAGCCTGCTCTGATACCAATTGAAAACTACTAGAGGGGGGTGAATAGAGTTTTATAGATAATTTAACAATTTATTAACTCAAGCAACCACAAAGAAAATATTGGACAAGGAGACACAAGGGTTTAGAGTGGTTCCTAGCCTTAGCAAATACTAAGGTAGTCAGTCCACTACCCGGTTGCTTACCCAACCGGGATTTGAAAAGAAATCTATTTTATTACCTCGCAAGGACTTTACATAAAATACAATTTCTTTTCCCAAACCCTTCAAGCATCCTTCACCTAGAAGTAATCGCCCAACCTTGAAGCAGCCTTCCCTTGAAGTAGATGCACCAACACCCGTTGCACCAGCCTTCTGAAGTAGCTTCCCGTGCGATAGCCTTCTTGAAGTAGCTTGAAGTCCCCTTCTCCACCTGAGAAGTCAACCCTCTCCAATCCGCAGCCTCCAACCCTAGGAGTAGCAAGGAGAGTACAAAAGATACAAAGGAACAAGAAAGAAAACAGAAATTACAACTTATCCTTTTAAGCACAAGGCTTGATTTGCCTATATCAAGCGTATAAATCTCCTAACCAATGTGTATGACAATGTGATTGTAGTGGATAGGAGATACTAGCCTATAGGGCACGAAATGGGAGCAATAGGAATGAATGGCAAGTGTAGGAATTGCTCTATTGCTCTAAAACAGATTGCAAGTGTGTATTCAAGCTCAAGTATAGCACAAGTATATCTTGGATGTACTTTGGTGTCCTAAGGCATGTCCTATTTATAGGAATGGCCTATGTATGCTTAAGGACGTTCTAGACAACTTCTAGGGGGTTCCTAGTGCTTAACTAGCCGTTAGGAATAAGTTAGGCGCATTAGCAACGGCTAGTTAATTAATTCTGCAGTTGCTGTCAGAGACCATCTCGGTCGAGGACTTGTCGACCGAGATGCCCAGTCGGTCGAGGATTTGTCGACCGACAGGCTCTCTAGATTAACGTTTATTTGCAACTGTCAACTGCTGTGTCTAACGACTACTTTTGGTCAATCTCGGTCGAGAAGTTTGTCGACCGAGAGTGTCTCGGTCGAGGAGTGTGGTCGACCGAGATTGACTCTATTTTCAAACTTTCAATTAAGATACTAAGTGTGTGCATGAGTGTGCATTATGTGATCCTATTAGAAGGAGATGACCTAACTAAGTGTGGTGTTTAGCTAGGGAGATCTAACGCTTGATTTACATGAAGTCTAAGTACTTGTACATTATATATTTGTACAAGTTTACAAATGATTACATTGCATGACATTTACAAACATTCAAGCGTATGGATTCCCTAGAACTTTGTCATCACCTTGTTCCTGCACACTTAAGTAGCTCGTTAGATTAATAAGAATGAAATGTTTGTCATCATCGAAACAAAAGGGATTTATCATAATATCCAATTTATCCAACACCCTTGAGCTTGAGCTGACGTCCCTGAGGTCTACTTCCTTTCCTTCTCCTCGTCTGTTGATATCTCATCCCCAACCATGCAAAGCAACATAAAACTATGTGATTGGCACTGAGCAGTTATTAAAAAGAATAGCTTATAATTGAAATAACATGAGGGATATCTTGGAACATAATTACATAGCATAATTAACACGATTACATGAGAACATGATTTCATAATAAGATGGATTTTTACTTGAGTTGATATAGTCGCTCTCCTGATTTGCACTCACAGTGCACATAAGTCCAATTAAGGCTCACATAAGGCCGATGAAGGCTCACATAATGCTCCCATAGAGCTCATAAGGCCAATTAAGGTTCACATAAGGCCGATGAAGGCTCACATAACATGATTGAGAGGAATATACCAACATAACATGATTTATTATACTTGAACATAGTTATCATGATTTCTTGATCAATTAGCATGGTAGTGATTCATAGTGTTCCAAATGAAGGCATATTCATCAAATTAGTAGAAAACATTAATTCATAGCATTTGCATGGTTTTCATAAGCATAAATTGAATAATAGCATAGTTGCATTTTATTGAGTAATCATAACCATATAAACAAATAATGTAAACCCATAACCCTATAATTATACTCAGTGTGCATGATCCACTCACATGGGCCTATAGACCTATATTACTGATGTCCTAATTCCTGGGTCGACCCTAATTATCATGTAGGTAGCATGACTATGAATTAATTACACTTTATTAACACTAGTGTATGATTCCTAGCTTACTATGGAAACTAGATTAAATTTTGGGGCCTGATATTAGGTTAGGGGTGTAGCTTATCTCATAAGATTTCCAACGAGTATTTATACTATTTTTTTTTACAACTGGTGCAAAAGATATCAAATTTCTAGTCCTGACCAATCAGGAATGCGAGAAAAATCGATCAAAGATATTTCAGTAAATCTAGGAGGTGATTTACAACAGGATATCTATTTACTGTTTTACCCTTGCATTATCAATCTGAGACAGGAGGCGTAACAAGGCATACGACTAAAATATTTCTTAGCATACACTACTAAAAAAATGGTCTTTAACTACAAAAAAAATTGTAGCGAAAACCCCATATTTTGTAGCTAAAGGCTTTAACTACATATTTCTTTACACATACAAATTGTAGTATATGCTCGTATAGCTAAAGCCTTTAACTATATTTTTCAAATATGTAGTTAGATAATCCATTCGCTACAAATTTATATGTATCCGGAAGCGTAGCTAGATATTGTCCTTACATATTTAAGTATAAGTATAATTATAGCTAAATGTATGACTACAATTGTATATATAGTTAGTATGTAGCAAAAACATGAAGTTAATACATTTATATGTATTTAATGCATAGGGAAAGGCAGCAGTTACTATATACATACATATGTAGTTAATTATGCATCTAGCTACATATGTAGTGCAATTTAGTACACATACATATATGCTTAGTTTGACTATATATATATATATATATATATATATATATATATATATTGTGTAATTTGTTAGTACACAAGCTCTTTTAGTAACAAAATTGTAGTATTTAGAGCAAGTTATCCTCATAATGCCAACAATCTTACTTTCATTTATAATGAAGCGTCGAATGTACATGGGGAGGACGTATACCTTGCCCCTATTACACAATGTGTACAAAGAAAAGTATATACATATATCAATGATTCAGTGGTCTACTAACATCTTTGCGAAAGTGTTTTGTCTTTCTCGGCCAGTTCTAGCATATATCCTTATTGTCTTCTTCTTTTGTTCAAGCTCTTGTTGTTGTTGGACCATCATAAAGAAAAGCATGTGTTGGATTAAAAATTATAAACAAGACAATCTTGACTTGGTTGAGCAGGGTTGCCCTCTTGCGAAGATGTTCTTTCTCCTAGCTTAGAATCAATTATTTCAGCTAAAACTGGACGACACTGATGCACTGCAGAGGGGTGATGCTAGATTCTTGGTGTGTGATCATTCATGCGAGCGGGACGAAGCAAGTCTTGTAGAGTGGGACAAGGATGATGAGCATGATGCATGGGATGGCTTGGAAGGACGTTGGAGGGATCTTGAAGCTGTTTGTGAGCCTAGTGTCCATGCTGCTGCCTTGTTGGATGGCACCATGAGAGATCACGTTGGATTTCAGACACCCACTACCCAAGGCCACCAGGTACATAGCTACAAAGAATATGGTGGCATGGATACCCTTTTCTTGTACACAGTTGCGCCCGTATGTCACCATGTTGCATTTAGGTGGTCGTAGCTGGGAGAGATGATCTTGCACTACCAGTAATATAAAACTCTGCATAAGAATTAAATGATTTTTAGATGAGAAATATGAGCTTGTACTGTGAGTAAAATAAAGTTCAGCATAGAAATAAAAAGGATTTTCAGATGAATGAAAGAAGACGTTACTTGTTTGCAGCTGCTAACAGTGGGAAATGCATCTCATTAAACACATATGTTATCAGGTTGTTGCCCACAATGGCAATCACCATAATCTTGAATGCAATAACCACACACAGAAGCAGCTCAGGAGAGGGATTGGGAGAGGGGTTCATAAACAAGAGAGAGAGAGAGGATTACCCAATACACAAACTGCAGCTCTCATCCCTCCATGGTTGTTCCCTTGACATTCTGGAATATAGCCTCGAATGATAAGACCATCAAGATAGGAGACTCCAACTTGCTCCCCAAGACACTACAACAGCAAATAGAGCCTAACAACTCCTTTTAGATATATTTACTGACAGAGCAAGACCAAGAGCAAACATATAGTATGATGTTCTGCTATATGGTACCAGTAAATAAAATCACACATGGTACCTTTTTCATGGTGACTTTTGGTGATCATGGCATTGTATAGAAGGCGATGTCCATAATGGATTTTTCAAATAGACATGAGGTATGAAGTAGAAGGAGCATTGGACTACTAACATTCTTTTAAGAATAGCTTAAAAGAAACATGCATCATAAATATATCAACAACCACATGGACCTAAGCATACAACATTTCCCCATAATCAGAAAACTCTACCTGAAGAAGTCCAAACTCTTTATGGAAAACATAATCAAGTGAGAACTCAAACTTAGAAGATATAATATGCCGATTAATTGGTATGAGTATAAGAGAATCAGCCTTTTCATAAGATCTGAAATATACCAGGAATATAGTGATTAATATAGACCAATAGAATTTTTGAGAGCATAATTTAGATTAAGACTTAATTCCTAGTAATCCAATACAAAATAGTTTGGTCCCAAGTAGTCCTAAACTCAACAATCTGGTCCCAAGCAGTCCAATTAGGCTGTGCAAGGAGTCAGCATATAGATTGAAAAGTCTCCCAACTGCAAAAAAAAGCATATCAAAATTGAGGTCCATAAGATGAAAGATTAGAACTGAAATATGGAAATACAATAACATGGACACCACATGATTAGTAATATGAATGAGTGAGAGTTTATGTCCACAACAAAAAGAACTTTATATATTTGGTATGTTATAAACAAAAAAAATTGAGATCGCACAAGTTCAAATACAATATTCAAAGTTGCAGAATATATATATAACTTTAAAATGATGGCATAACAATGTGAATGATCATAACCCATAGAGTTGAAAATTATGAGGATCTGACTCTACAGCTCTCGTGTCCTCAGTGGAAGAACTTGAAATAATCTACCTAGAGAGGAATGTTGAAGTCAGGGAGGAAAACAAGCACAATAGTTGCTATGTAAAAGAGGTTATACAACAAATTATATAAAAAGATCTATCTATATCCTTGGTTGAACCTGCTCTAGATCTTGGAAAGGAATAACTTGAAGCTCTAATTCATTCACTGAAGGAGAATCTTGACAAGAGAAGAAACATCATTGTAATGCTGAAGACGGCTATAGAGACATGTAGTTCTCTAGTCTGAAGTCTAAAAAGAATTCCATCATGCTTCTCAGGCTCTGGATTCTATGCAATTAAATGACATATGCAAGTTGATATTGAGAAAGCCATGCAAACCGTGATAAACCATCAAATATCATTTGAAAACAAAGTCTTGAAGCAAGGGTATTCTTACTAAAGCAAGAGAGATTATGATTGTAAGGACCACTTCGAACTGCTTCAAAGTCACTAGCTGAGAAAGCAGATTCACTGGTGAGGGGGGTTTGGCTGAGAAAGCTCAAGTTTGCATAGTGTTCTAAAACATGTTGTACCTGATCCCTAATGGGTTGGTTGGCTGAGACTGCCTTCACTTTCATCTCTACATTAGTCATCCGAGTTGTTTAGAGGCGTATAAGAGTCTGGCAAAACTGAAACCGGTATAAAGAATCTGAAGCAGATCTCATATTAGATAAAAATCCAACGTCTAAACTAAAAGCACATGTCATACTAAAACTAATATAAATGCCAATGCCTATTGGCTTATATGGAAAACTGGTAGTATAGAGTTATGAGTTTAGTCAATCTACAACATCTAGTTCCTACAACAGTATTATCTTGCCAAACACGTCATATCAAAAGAAGTATAAGGCCAATGCCTATTGGCTTATATGGAAAGTTGGAAGTGAAGAGTTATGAGTTTAATCAATCTACAACATTTAGTTCATGCATACCAATTAATCCATAGACCTCACTGTCTAGAAACCAGTAGATAGGAGCCATGAAACACTAGAGAACATAAACATAAGTGTAAAATAGAACCCACCTCTTCTTTTCTAAGGTCTTCAGAACTGAGATTGCCACTCCAACATCAGAGAATATATGATATGGTCCTTTTTTGTAGTTAAAGCAAGCTAGAACAATGCACTCAACTTTAGTTGGATGATATGAAAATCAAAGAAACCAAGAACAACTATAGTAGTATTTTCCCTACAGATCTGCCATCTTCCCATCAGACAAGTGCTTTGTGGGTGGCCAATCCCCATTTCAGTACCTTGCATCCAGCAGATAGCTTGATATAATCAGTCAATAATTAGCAACATAAGATGACAATGGATAAATCTACTTACAAACAATACTTCTAATGGTTGTGTGAGAGCATCCAATAGAGGTGGGATGGAAGGGATGAGGATGATATGGAGATGGTTATTGTAGATGTTAGAAGCTTAGGATGTTACTGTACATCAAGTTAAATTATGTTGAACAAATAAGGGGAATTCTGTAGAGAATCTTTTGGAGCATAGATAATTAGGGACATTCTTAACGATTAAAAAACCTACTTGAGCAAACATGTATTAAGGTAAATAGGTAGTTGTATTGCATGGGCTTTCCCATGTTACATCTGAAATTGTTGTTCATCAAAGAAAATAGAAACAATAGAAGATCAATAAGATATGTCATATTGATGACCAAAAGAAAGATACGCCATATGTAGTACAGAAAAAAGATTTATAGTAAAAGATTTCAAACTGATTTGTATATAAATATGGTGTTAAATACCAAAAAGAACCAAAAGATGGATTAAGTGAACCAGTAGCCAAAAATGAGTACCCATTTATACCATAAGGCCTAAAACCAAAATTTAGCCAACTAATAAATCTTACTTGAAATCGATTTACTTGTATTAGGAATAGCAATTTTCAAGTAAGAATTACCTTTGGTTAGCAGACACGATGCTCCAGCTACAAAGTAAGAATGGTAGGAAGTTCATGGAGCTCGGTGCGTGGAATAGCTTCTGCATGCTGACCACAATCCCACATGATTTATAGAAGTGATCTACATTTAGATTTTATAATCTAAGATATTGCACGATAGTCACTAATAAGTTACTCAATTGTATTTGTATTAGTGAAGCTCAAAGAAGTCCTCTGTTTTGAAGATGCATCTAACTCCCATCCACACATTGAACACGTTTGTAATGCCTATAAAGTGTGTACTTCCAGAATATAAAATTTGATGGCATTTCTACAATGAAAGATGACAAATAGAGGTAGTATAAAGCTCCAGGACGTGAGTAGCTGCTAGCACTTCAAAGTTAATTATCTGTGTAGCAGTATAATAGGGGAAATATGGCCGTCTACAGAGATGAAGTTGGCATTCATACATGGTATAAGGTAAAAGATCATCCAAATAGTTTCATAAAGATGTAGAAACATTCATACATGGCATAAAAAGTGTGCTATGAGAACGAGATTACAGAATTACCACCTTGAAGAGGCAAGAGAAATTCAGGTATGCAGACAACTGATCCATGTTTGGTTGCAGCCCAAGCATTGTATGGATGAGTTACAAGCTAGTCCACCTGCACCATTTAGGCTTGCCATGTCCAGACTTTTCAGTCTGTAACCTGCAGAATAAAGTCATTTATTTAGACCATTTGGAATTACAACCCAATCACATTTTTTATAGCATATGTATAACCATCGTAATAGCCTTCCATATTCAATTTTTTTGCATGTAAAGAGGCATTCTCTTAACATCTCATAATTAGATACAACTATAAATTCGTTCTATACATAGAATCAATTAGATATCATTGGTTTCCTCATGTCCATGGTTCAAAACACAAAGGACAAAAGTTTGACTAAATCAGTAGCATCAACTCAGGGATCAACTCTTTTCTGATTTTTAAGTGGCTCCACTCACAAGGAAGACAGTGTAGTAGCCCAGCCATAACACTAAGTAGGACGAGCTTATATATGCAGAGGATAAGAAGAAGAACTCAGAGAAGCATGGTTAAAAACATCACTAGAAGGCCTTCAAAATCTTCCTTAAGATTAAAGGCTACTCTACAATCCATCTCAAGTGCTAATTATAGCCATAGTCCAAGATAGGACAGCAACAGCTGCATATCCCCAAGTGGATATGCATATGGGCAAATAAAACAAGCAATAGAATGGACTGTAGAAGCTACATATCCCCAAGTAGATATGCAAATGGGCAAAAAACAAAGCAAGAAATAGAGTAAGGTAGCATATAACAAAATACATTACTTATAAGAATCTTTGAAGGCTTAGGATATCATTTTGAATGATTCTCCTAAACACGTCAGTATATATTTCTTTGTCCTCATGGACCCTTTGATTCCTTTCTCTTCGAATCTGGTGAATGATAGTGAGGAAACATAAATGTTCCTGTCTAGATTTCATTTTCTTTCGTCATTTCCTCATCCAACTATGATCCCTCTTTGTCAATAGATTCAATGCAAGGGCATTTTATCTGGATTTCTTAAAAAGAAATACAATCCAGTTTCGTATGTTCTCTACCATTTTCTACAGCTAGCCATGCATCATTTCCTTTAGAGTTCTGCCAAAAAAATGATATCATCAGTGCAAGAAAAGAATACATAATGAAAAGCTTAACATAAGCAAGGAATACACATAGTAGCTCAGTAGCATAGTACAAAAAACTATATCTTCAGTGTAAGCAAAGAATGCATAATGAAAAATGAAGCATAAGAAAAACAATGTCTCCAGTAGCTCAGTAGCATGACCAATTCCGTCATTGCAATATATATCTTTCCCATGGCTGTACTTTGAGTACGAATAAAAAAAATTACAAAACTATAACATGCTTCAGGAAAAATAAAAATCAAAAACCACTCTCCTACTAGGAAGCACGGACACTTCTAGGAAGCCCCCGTGTCCGTGTCGGACACGTTTTAGACACAGACACTTCTCGGACACAGCTCAAAACGTTTTGGACACAACCAAGACGTGTCCTGACGATTTTGGTCATTTTTTGCAGTCCGGACACAGCTGGACACTGCATGGACACTCCCTGGACACGTTAGTGCAGAAGCAGCTGCTGCAATTTCCTTTTTTTAGAGTGCAGTTTCTGAATATACAGCCACTGTTGTTTTCCTATGCTAGTCATTGTTTATGTCTTGTCATTGAGGAAATGTAATGTGAAGCTGAGATCTGATCAAATAGATCCGTTTAAAAGAATCAAAATGTAAAACCTAAGCATAATTATATATCATGAAACATCTTAAAGCCTAATAAATTGGTTAGTTGAGTAATGAGAACTCATGTATATACTCTAAAAATCTACTGTAATTACTGGAAAAAAGTGTGGAAACAATTGTGGTGTTTCATTCTTTTACTTCGTATTGTTTCCATTACACACACAAACACATACTTTGTATTCATATGATATTATGCTTTTGTACATGAATGTATAATTCTGTTCCATTTTTTAAGAATTTTAATTCATCCAGTATACCTACATATATGTATATATTGAAAAATCCCCTCATCTAATGTCGTGTCCGTGTCCTTTATTTTAGAAAGTTGTCGTGTCTCGTGCCCGTATCCGTATCCGTGTCCGTGTCTAGAAACGTGTCCATGCGTCCTTGCTCCCCTACTACCTGAAGTGATACATGGAGTACTAGAATATCTTTAGAAACATGCAAAGTCGGAACTCATATTTGATTATCATCTAGTAGTCGTGTTTGGTGTATCCATATTTCACTATTGGTATTAAACAATGTCTGTAATGCGATATGTATATGCCCCGTATATATCATATTGCAAGTAGACTGGTGTAATATAACCACATATTTCCTAAGGTCTATCGCCTTCATTGCAAGTAGACTATTGCAATATAACTAGATATCTAAACCACAGAAACAGAGTACCCGTCGTGCCAGCTGCTAACCAAAGAATAAACAGAATCAATAATAGTAAGAATAAACAAACAAAACGTACCAAGATGTACAAGATTCATTGGCATCTGGTTTAATACAAAAAGAAATCAAACAAAGTTAATAGTTTTAGTTCATTATACCTTGATGTAAAGGCAACTTCCAAAGTATGACATAGCTGTTTTAAATATTGCTCAGCTTGGCCCTTCAGTAGCACATAAAGGAAAATAATTAGAAGTGTCAAGATTCCAGGATGAGCATGCCACTCGGTATGAGCTACAAATAGATTATGTTTTCAAAGCTTTCCAGAACCTACAAACTGATTATACAATGGAATTGAATCACTAAATTGAACATAGTACAACCATGTCAATATTTTTTTAAGCTCTTTCAAGATATTAAAACATCAGGGCGGACAATGATTGGTTAGCTTCATAGAACTTTACACTGAAGTTCAAAAATGGAATGATCTAATGAGTCTGTAACAAATTTCAGAATTACCTAATATATCATGTGTCCATCAATGTTTTACTAGAACTATATATCAGTTCATCTTGTGTTCATCTTGATCAAATGGTGATTATCATCTGCCAATGCATATATTCAAATTAATGTAAGTGATTTGTTATTGAAATAGTTAGTAGTAATTGATTCAAAATGATTATATCAATCAAGATTTTAATCAAAGGATAGTAGCATGTGTTCATAATATGCGATTTGAGTTTTGCTAGTTTTTGAGTTAGAGTAATGGACATAAGAGTAAGTATGTTCAACATGAATGGAGTTGGACGGTTGGACCCAGTTTTTGTATAAATACCCTAACAAGATCCAACAACAATTGAAAGTGAACTAAATCCTAGAACAGTTGTAGTGCATTATCTAGATTCTGAATTAAATTTAAGAATCTCATTAGAGTTTGTTTTCTTTTAGCAAATCAGTCATACATTAAGTTTTTCAGTCTTAGTTAATGTTTCAACTTCATACCTATACCTCTATAAGAATGTGTTCCAATACACCATATTGATAGTCAATATTAGTTATCATTTTTAAACTATTGTTGCATCCACTAGTCTAATTCAAGCTCATAGAAAAACATATTCCTTATCTACAGTTTTAGAAGCTTTGTATATTGGAATTTTTCACTAGTGCCCTACTAATATTTCAATGATGTTGGCAAAGGTGTGGAAAAAGGAGCTCGTTATTGATGATAAATTGTGGGATCTAAAAGGATCTAGTGACTTTTTACAAAGTTATAGAGCCATTTGTTGATGAAGATATATGACTTGTATATGCTTATGATGGAAATCTAAAGCTGGGTGTATTGTAGCTAGTATATTACATAGTTTACATAGTTAGTGTATTAGGTATAAGTTCTCTGGATATAATCAGTGAAGTTGCAATTAAAAGTAGGCTTTAATATATGAATTGAGGTAGTCTCTTCCTTGAACTTCACTATGGGTAATTACGAGAGGTTTTGGTCATTTGAATGGGTGTATTATATAACAAAGAGATGCCACAACAACAAAAAGTGGAAGCCTACACCTCCCACGCTACATTTCAGTATGCTAGTACTGAAGGGAAACGTAATAGAATATGTAAAGCAAGACTTTTCTATGACCCTCAGGGGGAGTATTGTGAGCCCCTAGGTAATTTGATTCGGTTTGATAAAATTCCTCTTGCAAGTTGCAACTGTTGCTTCTTATAAATATCAAATACTTACCTCTAAAGATGTCAAGCTAATATTTATGTAGAGCTTATCTTTAGCAACAAGATAAAAGGCTTCAAGGATACCTACTTTGTGATAAGAAGTTAGAATGTAATCATTTTAAAATTGCTACATGAGTTGTTTGATAGATTCTTACATTTACAACAATTTAATATAGTGAACCTTTGTGATTCTCTTCTCTTGGCAACATAATTGATTCTTATTGAACCTAATGTTGGTGAGTTCATAACACAAAATAAATTTACTTTTTTGGTATTCTCTCTTTGAAAAGCAATTTAGGATTATTCAGATTTAGGTTGCATATCATTTAAATTGATATGATCATTGAAAATAAGTGCTAGGTCATAACAAAATGAGACTGATTAGATTTTCAAAAGAGAATCATTTATTAATAACAAGCTATATGGCATCTAGAAGAATTTTATAAAACATTGGATTACATAGCTAGTAATATAAAAAAAAGGTTATCCAAGAGAACGAAGACCATGAAAGATTGATGTTCCCATGGAGCTTTTGTAATACCATTGCTTAATAGAGTGTCTTTCATAAGGGGCTCTTTGATTTGGCATAACTTTGATCTGGATCACATTGTAAATGCAATATGATCTTTCTCTAGAACTGCCATATGGAACATAATTAGTGGATCTACATAAACAACTATGAGGAAATTAGAAGACAATATATCTCAATACTCTCCCAGAGATACAAAATACTCTTTCAAGGAGAGACTCAAATTCCAAACACCATGGAGGACCGCTCTCACTATGGAAAGACCTATCTTATTGGAAACATAATTAGTGACAAAGAGGGAAAAGTTGAGAGAAAGGCCTAGGGGAGAGGGATGGCACTAAAATATAAAAAAAAACCTCAATTGAGCCCACTAGCAGAAACTCCCCAAGGTAACCCCAGCTTTCACTATCAAAGGATGATTACCTTTTCAGATGTTCAAAAGAGTTTTAAAAGATACATGTTACAACATTGATGAGACTTATTAACCTTGTAGGTACATGATATGCTGAAGATAGAAACTGAAGATGAACTTGGTCCCAATATAGATATTAGGGATTACTCTTTCTTAAAAACTAAATGGTTCCCAATAAAGGTACTTTATATTTGCCAATGAAGGGTGACCATTAATTCTTATTTGAGGGTTCCCTTACATATATCTTAACTATTATTGAGAATGATATAGTTCAACATAACACAGTGATATTTCTACATACTAGGTGAAAGAATCCTAGCTTGAGATTGAACTCTGAGAAGAACATTCATCTAGTTTCCATGAGAAGGCATCAGGTCTGCTAAGGCCCGCTAAAAACAACAACAAAGAAGTGAAAATCTTATAAAAATTTTGGAGTTACTATTAGTGAATTGTTGCACCCCTTCTTAGAGATGTTAATGAGATTGAGATCATGTAACTACTACATTGAATGGCCTTGTAAATATCTATGTAGAGGACATACTTGTCAAGGCGCCCCAGGGCTGCGCCTAGGCGAGGATGCCTTGTTTATAATGCTACAGTGACCTAGTTTTGTGGATCTGGTTGTATATTCACTTATTTTAATGTTTGATATGGCTACACCAATGTTCAAAATTAATAGTGTTGCCTATTTTATGTGCCAAATATCACTTTTAATTGGATCTAATACTCTTTTTTTGGGTTTGACTGGATCTAATACTCTTTTTTTGTTTTACTAGATCTAATACTCTTAGTACACATTTGATTTTTCTTAGGTTGCGCCTTCAATTCAGATTGTATTAAGTAGCTATGCTATGAAAGATAGTGATTACATTGCTTAATACGTGTAGCTATGCATGACAATAAATATATATTTATTTGTTGATCACTCTCTTACATTCTTTACAATAATTCTTTTCGTGTTCTTGAAATTATTGTCAATGATAATTTATTAGAAATGTAATTGGTTATTTTTTCATACAATAAAAAATATATATAGGGAGATCAACTATAAATATGTAGATAACTACATATATAACTATACAATGTGTGTATATGAGTGGGGAAAAACCATGACACATGTATTTATACATAAAATATATACATATTTTTTTTTAAAGGTCGCCTAGGCACAAGGCTTCCGGCCCCAACGTCGTGTCGCCTTGCCGCCTTAACAAGCATGGTAGAGGATGACCACTTGAGCCTTTCCAACTAAAATTAACCACCTATTGATCAGAGCAAATCTACAAGTAGTAAAATGTCATGTCATTTAAGCATTGTAGAAATTTAAAAAAAAATCCAGGTAAAGAGATGACGAACCTAGTGATTAGATAAAATATAGTTCATATAGATTTGGTTACCATCCAAATGAGACAACATCTTAGATTCTTCAGAGGTCACTATGTTGATTAATTAGTTTCAATGTGACAATGTGATTGGTGGAGCTAGAACCTCAGAGAGATTTCATGATGAGCTTGAGTCTTTTCATGCAAAAGAAGATATTTTTGTGGGTGTCCTTATAGCTGAACCAGAAAATGGTGTCAAAGAGGTGGAGAATGAAATTGCTCCTGATGTGTAGACAGGGCATATGATATAAAAGTTATGCCTCCATTGCCTGAAACGACTTCAGTACCAAAGAAGAATAATGCAAAACTATGTAGCAGAGGAAAAGCCATCAAATGAACCATCATGTTCAGGCAGTTGTCAATGGATTGGTGGCCTACCTGAAGGAACACTTAGAGGAAGATAAATCTGTTGAAGATAACAATTCATTAGTAGCAGATATTACAAGTGAAAGCAAGAAAATTGATGAGGACAAGTGTTACTTTGGTGCAATCCTTACAAGACATCACACAAGGATTTATGTACCTACTGCAACTGCAAGTGAGGTTGATGGTACAGTTGAAGCTCATTCTAAAAGTGTTCTTTTATGAAGTCATCATAAAAGGCTACAAACTATTGCTTTCAAAAATTCTGCTCGAGATAAGCATCAGAATCTCAGAAAGTCCACCATCCAAGCTAATGGACCATAAGCTATAAACAAGTCACTATCGAGTTCAATTGTAAAATCTAGAGACAACCTGAAGGGGATAAGACATTTCTATCATATTACAATAATTTGGTTCCTCTATTAGATAGAGGGTAAATGAAGTATTGATTCTGCAAAGAAAAAATATCAAAGTTTGTGAGACATCATGTGAAAAGCAAACTAAGGATGGGGATGTTGTTCAGGAAGTGTAGATACAAGTCCTATGTTCAATCCCAGTGAGTTCTAGAGGATGACTAGCGCATGTTTTAAAAAGCGTCCTAGGCGGCCGCTTAAGCAGCCGCTTAATCAACACAAGGGGATGGCTGATTAAAATGTGCCATAAGTGCCGCTTGAGTGGATTTGAGAAAAGATGCCGCTTTTTGCCCGCTTAACCCGCTTTTTCCTACTTTTTGTCCGCTTTTTTCCCTTTTTTGCCCGCTTTTAAAAAAAAACTGCTGTAAGCATATAACATTAAGTGCATTATATGCCCCGATTAGTATTGACCATAATATATTAAACTAGCATACATTAAATGTTCTATGATATACCTAGTTCTAATTTAGAATGCATACTTTGTATGTAAGATGTAATGATATGGTACTTTTGTGATGTATCCAAGTATATATAGGTAACTATTATCTAATTTAGAATGCATACTTTGATTAAATGTATTGCTATAATGTATGACTATTTGATGATGTGCAAATGTAACAATACGTTTGTAAGCTAGCTATGAGAGGTTTATTGTTTACTGTTTAGCTATGTAAACATGTGATACAAAATTGTTGTCGCATCTAGTATTACACTTATTATTTTATGTGTAGGGTGCTTTATCTATGACAAGTATATTGTTTACTATATTATATAGATACAATCATTGTTGTATCGTTGTGTTATAAACTATTTGTGTGTTTTATATTGTCTTGTACAATGTTTAAGTATGTATAAAAATTTCGAAATATAGTATTTATATACATACATATGTAATTTTGCATAAAAGTTTATAGGAATTGGAAATCCGCTTTTCTAAAAGCCCCCACTTAATCGCCCGTCTGGCGATTAATCAGCTACAAGGTCCCGTCCGCACGCTTCCTGCTTCATGCTTTTTAAAACCTTGATTTATATGGTTATATAAGCCTGCCAAAAATCAATTATTGTGTGGGACTAAACATTACACATGTAATATGTGCACAATGTATAACTCAATAATCCCCTCAAGATGGAGCGTATTCATTGGACATGACAATCTCGGAAACTAAAGAAGAAAAACTAACATAATTATGCCATTTGGTAAACACATCAGGTCGGACAACTTACAAAAGGGCACGTAATAATTCTAATTTTCTCCCATCACAATGACAAATTTTGTACCAGTCTCCTCGTGTTTAAGATAATTTCCAGATCATAGCACTAGGAATAGAAGAAGTTCAGGAAAACAACACAAGCACAATGCGCCTAAGAAAAAGAGGGACATAAATTAGTGTTGCTAAAGGAAAAGAAGTGGATTGTTATATACAAATTCTTCATTCGCATAGTTTACGGTTTTAAATATTCGTAAAGTAAAACAATGTAAGGCTTCTAATCTTCAAGACTTCAATGGGTATACCTTTCTAGCAAATTGATTGGCAAATCCTAGATTCTGGTTTCCAGTTAGCCTATAACACAAATAATCTCTAACATAGTTCCAATTTTCAGTAGTCAGTTTATAGGAGTTTCTGTGATAGTTTACACCCATTTCATGAATGAGTCCTGCTAGCTTACGATGACTGTTTTCGGCATTCCCCAAATCATAGGATGTGCAATTTTATATGGAGGAGGCAAAAGTATCAGTTGTATGTCATATAATCCAGATTCTAGAATATCATGATAATGTAAAAGGTTCATAGCATGTTATCTCAGACCATAAAGTCCAAGAGGAAATCCACGAGTCAACTTTATAAGTAAATATCACAAAGCCTTATTCTAGAAAGAAGAAAATATCAACCGATCAAAATGGTATTGAAGAAAAATGAAAAGAATGTTAGAGAGTTCAAAACAAAAAATTAGAAGATATAGAATGTTGAAACTTAGCCTTGTGAATTTTCTACATCACAATATGGTAGCTTGCAACGCAAGGGCAGAATACTAGCTATGAAACATAAGAATCTGGCTTCCATACTATCTCATGGCAAGCATAATAATTTTGTACATGGATAAATGAAATGTCCAAGCACTTTGATGTAGTAGTTAATGCACGTCACCTATAGCTAGAAGAAAATATAGACAAAGAGAATCAAGGAGAATGAAGAAAAAAATTGGCAGAGACTACTTGACCTTTTTGGCCTTAAACTTGAGTCATGGTACATGCCTCGATTCCTCTGCTTTGGTTCTGGCTGCTTGATACCATTACGTAGCTGCTGAGGTGGTGCTTGTGTACGATCCAAAAAATCTGGCGGGGTGGTTAGGGATTTGGATGTGGCGGAGGCTAAAGCTAGGAAGTTGTGATCTTGGAGAAGAAGAAAGAATAGGGAAAGGAAAGTTTGGAGATAGGGAGATGGTTAATGCCGCACTAGCAGAAGGTAAGATAGGGGCAACTGATACCTTTGAAATTAGGTGATTGAAATTTGAGCTTCAAATTAGGAAGAGATAAATATCGAAGAAAAAGAGATGCATCTTCACAATAATTCACCCAAGGGCAGATTTCTCTAATGCTCAGCTCTCCAAGAAATTATGTTGTCTCCGTCAAGACAACAACAACCATAGCCAGCATCGCCACTACCAAAGGGCAATGGAACTGGAGGAGTAAACTTGTGCAGGTGGTAAATGGGGAAACGAGGATTATGATTTGTGAGGAGGTGAAGCGACTAAACATCAGTGAGAACATAAGATGGAGGTTTGCGTGTATAGGAAGAGGAAGCGGATAGAACTTTGGTTGAACGCGCAGCATTTGGCGAAGGAGAAGAAGTTGAGGTAGAGATGGACCAAGAGGGGGGAAGTCGGACCTGAAACAAAACAATTTCGATGGAGGGAGATTTGAGTGCGGAAAGCGGGATGTAAATTTTCAGGTGGAAAAATGGCTACATTTTTTGTTGCAGTTTTAATAACTTGTATACAAAGGTTATGTTTGACTATATATAATATAAATGTAGAGAAATTAAATGTAGTAAATTCCATTTTTTCTAGTAGTGATACTAGCGACTATATTGATATATAAATTCCTAAATACTCATAATAACCCTGGACATGTGATACATCAATTGAAATCATGGGGATACCAAAGTAAATTAAACACTAGGCTTCTTCCTAGTTTAAGCCATGGCGCCGATCCTTGCTACCAAAGAGTTGATCTCCAAAAAGGAAGGGAACCAGAAATACTAGGAAGGGCGGTGAGCAACTAGAATGCAACTTGTAGTGCAAATCGAAGCTGATACAACACCACCAGAACAAACTATGGGCTGGAGATCCCCATATTATTTCCTCCATGGCCGGAACAGGGCAAGAAGCTCAAAACTTGAAAACGGCATTACAGTGACGACTCAAGTGATAAATCCATCATGCAAACTTCGTAGTATCCTACTGAGGCTGGTGAATTCGTTTCCATGGCTTGAACGTGGCTGTGAAGCCTGGTCGACATACGAGCTCTACTGACCGGAAAATGGTCTCGTGGGTACAACACTAGGATGAAACGTGAGGGCTAAGGACCATAGAAATAACTAAATTCGAGTCTAAGGATGCTTACTGTGCGAGGGATTAGACTGGAATGGCCGAAGAAGTCGGCTTGAGCTTGCCGTCTGTGAGGAAGAAGATCCACTCCACGACGGATCCTCGTGTGGCTTCGAATGAAATTGGAGGCGGTGGGAGGTTCCTCGGAGGTCGGCCTTGCTTTCTGGGTTGCTAGCTCTCAATCTGATGGACCTTCATGGCCTGGGGATGGTGGCGTCGTCGACTGGAGAGGAAGGCAATTTTGGGCATTTTCATTATGAGGGGAGCTAGGGTTCGAGTGGGGGATTAAAAGGCTTGCAGTGACCTCTCGATTATGTTGGCGTTGAGATAATTGAAATCCTATTGAGGAGGGAGAGAGATATCGACGGGCAAGGGATCGAGGTTCTGTTTCCCCCTCTTGTGCGAATATCGTGGGAGGTAGGGGATGAAGGCCTTGCCCTCAGATCCCCATCTGACAGCTCACAGAGAGCCTGATTCACTTAAGTTGTGTGTGATGCACATTTATCCAGGTTTTTGGAAAATCCTATGATAATCGTATGTATTATCAAGTTGATTAATTAAAAAAATGACATTATCTCCTACTTTCTTCCTAATAACATTTGAGGCATCTAGGATTATCCAATACAAACCAAATTTGGTAGACAAGCTAATTCGATCATGAGGAATTCAATTATCCAATTATATTTCGGATATGAGTTAGGGAAACATGTGTTTTACATTATTAGCTACTTAGGATAATTAGCACATTAATAATCACCGAAAAGGAATTGTATTACCAAAATCTGAGAGAAACACTATTATTCTATTATCTACTCATATACCAATTAGTGGGATACATTATACATGTACGTGGGTCCAAACTATCATTTAACTCCTAACTAGTCACCATTGTATAATTATGGTTAGGTTTTTGTGCATTATAAATGACATTGATGTGAATAAGTATTGATGTAAATGATTCAATTCAAGGTCCACTTGATATCTTTGGCTCATTTTGGAATACGAATTCAGCATGGTCTCGACTTAAGTTAACATATGAAAGACGAATTCTTTCAACTTAAGGTTTCATCTTTAGTAGAGGTAAGAAATTTTGAGGGTCGTTACAAATGCATTTCCGTAAGAGACTTCTCTATTTTAATAAATAGTGCACCCTTGTGATACTTCACGTCTTGTAATGGCATATGTCAAGGTGACCCAATTCACCCTTTCTCATTGTCATATTAACCCAATGCCTCCAAGGATTCAATGGATTAATCAAACAAAATAACATCATGCAACTCTTCATAATCGGAATTTCACATAACCCAAATCTTACTATTTGCTGATGATACACTCAATTTATTTCTATTTACATACCAAAACGCGTTAACCTCAAAAGAATTTTGAGAATTTCCAACACTTCTTTAGTTTAAGAATAAACTTCTCTGAACAATCTCTTTTAACAATTACCATGAATGATGACGAGTAACACATATACATTTATAGTACAACAAACCTCCAAACCAAATAGATGGGCCTTCCTTTATCGCCTACTAAGCTTCTAACCTCGGGTCGAATTCCATTACGCTAAAAAAAAGTGGAGCAGACTGGAATGTTGGAGTTTTGAAAATATATGTATATGATAATCACCTAATAACTTCTATCCCCTCCCCAACCCACCCACCCCCTCCCCCCCCCCCCCAACCCAACCACAATGTGTAATAATTGTCTCAAATACCGTTGGTATAATATCACATTTAGCTAGTCACTTAATAAGTTGACTTCCCTTTATAATTTCTAATAAATATCTCAATTATCATTTGAGTAATATTATGTTTCTCTGCTTGTCACCCTGTTGGCTTTTGCGCATGATCCATAGCCCACTCCTATGTATTTTATCCATAATATAAGACCACTGTTAAAAAAAGAATAGTAGGAAATGGTTACGTGGACACGCGTCACCGTTGAAATCATATGGATCGCGTACTCCCTGGCTTTTTAGAAAGGGGTGAGGGCGCCAACTGAACAACTGAACCTGGTATCCGGCAGCTCTTGAACGATCAGTCCCTGTCGTCCCTCCACTCAAAACAACTCCTCGCCTGTACCTCCTATCAGCACCCAAGTAAGCAGCTTGCGTGTCAGGGGGGGCTAGCCGCGGACAGCTAGTTGTTCACTGCATCCGACAATGCTTGGCCCGGGCAGAAGCAAGATGAAATAGGTGATGATGCGGTATTCATAACTACTTAAAAATTCTGAAGTGATTGATAAATACGCACGGTTTATGTTTAGCTATCCATGGAACTGTAGTTAATACTTCCGCATAGTACATGACGGGTTGTTAAGATACACGTTGATTGCCCATCCAAATTAGGATAAAAAACCAAAATAGCACATTTTTGATAAAAATATATATTGAAGTAGTACCAAACCCATCTTAATTATCAAAATAGCCCACTTTTAAGAGAAAGCGCCAACACTTTTGCTGTTTTACCGTTAGCAGGACCAAAAGCGCAAAAAAAATGACGTTTTCAGTTGAAAGCGCAAAAAAAATGGCCTTTTCACCCGAAAACGTCAAAAACTAGGCACCGTAAAAAAAACGCCTAGTGTTTGGCATTTTTCAACTGAAAACGTCATTTTTTTGCACTTTCAACTGAAAACGTCATTTTTTTTATATTTTTGGTCCTGGAAACATTAAAACGCCAAAAGTGTTGGCACTTTCTCTTGAAAGTGGGTTATTTTGAGAATTAAGATGGGTTTGGTGCTATTTCAGTACATATTTTTATCAAAGTGTGTTATTTTAGTTTTTTATCCTCCAAACTATACCTAATATAGGAATTTAGATGTCGACTATTATAATAGAAGTGAAGCCTATTCAAACCAAGATCCAGCCTGTTCGTTTTGCTACGCTTACTTCTAGATTCGCTGTTGATTGTAAACTTTTTCCTTTTGAATCCCCGTCATCTTTTCCAAAAAGGACGATTCCTACTCCCGAATCTTCTCCTCTAGTCCTCGTGCCCAAAAAGCGATTTTGCAGACTGCCAGGCGGAAAACGATGTCTCATCTTCTGCTGGCATCTCTGTATATTCATCAGCGCCATCTAGAAATGAAAATAGTTTGGTCACGCGTAGGGGTGCGCTTGCACCTTCGCGCGCAGGGGGAAGCAGTTTGATGGTGGGTGGGGATGATGACGTGTCATGTTTTAATTGGATGGACCGGTAGAAATTGTGTAATATACAAATAAATGTATTTTACTTATAACTTTTGAACCGTAATGAATTTTTTAACGAAACAAAGACCATTAGATTCGTTATAAAAATACATTCAAACAAGACTAATATTGATATATTTTTAATAAAAAAAATATAAAAATAATATGAATATATTATTGTAGATGTCAATGAACCATTTTAGGCGTCAAATAATCATATTTGGGTGTCATTTGCCATTTATGGGTATCATTAGTCATTTGTGGGCGTCGTTATGATTTTAGGTGTCAGTGAACTATTTTAGACGTCAAATAACCATATTTGGGTGTCATTAGTCATTTATGGGTGTCATTAGCCATTTGTGGGCGTCGTTATAATTTTAGGTGTCAGTGAATCATTTTAGACGTCAAATAATTATATTTGGGTGTCATTAGTCATTTATGGGTGTCATTAGCCATTTGTGGGCGTCGTTATAACTTTAGGTGTCAGTGAACCATTTTAGGCGTCAAATAGCCATATTTGAGTGTCATTAGCTATTTATGGGTGTCATTAGTCATTTGTGGGCGTCGTTATAATTTTAAGTGTCAATGAACCATTTTAGGCTTCAAAAACCATATTTGGGTGTCATTAGCCATTTATGGGTGTCATTAGACATTTGTGGGCGTCGTTATAAATTTAGGTGTCAATGAACCATTTTAGGCGTCAAATAACCATATTTGGGTGTCATTAACCATTTATGGGTGTCATTAGCTATTTGTGGGCGTTGTCAATTAACCTATATATATCATTTTTTATTTTTTATTTCAAAAATATGTCAATATTAGGTTTGTTAGGTTGCATTTTTTGTAACGAAACCAACAGTTTTTGTTTCATTAAAAACTCATTACGGATCAAAAGTTATAAGCGAAACAAATTTATTTGCCTTTTACATAATTCCAAAAAACCGGCTCAATAACCACCCGCCACGTGGCGGCAGTTTGGGTAGTGGTTTCACCCCGCGCGTGAGGCTGCGCGTTACGGGCGTGAGCTTGATAGAATCTTAGTTCATCTAGAAAAGAGTTGGACCCAGATTTCTACTAAATTTGCGGAAAATTATTACCTGATACGCGTCGTCAAAGTTAAAACGTGGATAATAATTACATAAAATAATTAACATGATTACATGAGAACATGATTTCATAATAAGATGGATTTTTACTTGAGTTGATATAGTCGCTCTCCTGATTTTCACTCACAGTGCACATAAAGTCAATTAAGGCTCACATAAGGCCGATGAAGGCTCACATAATGCTCCCATAGAGCTCATAAGACCAATTAAGTCTCACATAGGGCCGATGAAGGCTCACATAACATTATTGAGAGGACTATACCAACATAACATGATTTATTATACTTGAACATAGTTATCATGATTTCTTGATCAATTAGCATGGCAGTGATCCATAGTGTTCCAAATGAGGGCATATTCATCAAATTAGTAGAAAACATTAATTCATAGCATTTGCATGGTTTTCATAAGCATAAATTGAATAATAGCATAGTTGCACTTTATTGAGTAATCATAACCAAATAAATAAATAATGTAAACCATAACCCTAAAATTATACTCAGTGTGCATGATCCACTCACCTAGTCCTATAGACTTGTATTACTGATGTCCTAATTCCTGGGCCAACCCTAATTATCATGTAGGTAGCATGATTATGAATTAATTACACTTTATTAACACTAGTGTATGATTCCTGGATTACTATGGAAACGAGATTAAAATTTGGGGTCTGATATTAGGTTAGGGGTGTAGCTTATCTCATAAGATTTCCAACGAGTATTTATATTATTTTTTTGACAACTGGTGCAAAAGATATCAAATTTTTAGTCCTGACCAATCAGGAATGCGAGAAAAATCGATCAAAGCTATTTCAGTAAATCTAGGAGGTGATTTAAAATAGGATATCTATTTATTGTTTTGCCCTCACATTATCAATCTGAGACAGGAGGTGTGACAAGGCATAATATTCCTTAGTATACCCGCAACTATATTGATATATAAATTTCTAAATATTCGTAATACCCATGCACACGCGTCACCGTTGAAATCATATGAATCGCGTACTCCCTGGCTTTTAAAAGGGGTGACGGGGACAACTGAACCTGGTATCGGGCGGCTCTTGAACGATCAGTCCCTGGGCGGTCGTCCCTCAAAACAACTCCTCGCCTGTACCTCCTATCAGCACCCAAGTAAGCAGCTAACTAGCTTTCGGGTCAAAAAAGGTTTCTGGATCAACCCATCCGTACCGATTCCCCCGCATCTCCGATCCGAGTACCATGGCAGCAGCCGCCGCCGCCACGGTTTCGTCCACCTCCCTATTCTCAAAGCCGTCGACTTTACAACACCGGGGCGGGTCTCTCCCTCCGCTGTCCAGCGCTTTCCTTCCCCAGAATCACCAATACCCGAAGCTTCTACTCCCCGCCGGAGCCGCAGCTAGTGCCAGCAGGCTCAGCCATTGCCAGCCCGTTTGCGCCTGGTGGTGGCCCTTCTCGAAGAAACCCGCCGTTGCTGTTGCGGCCCCGAAGCCAAGTAAGTCTATTTGAGTTCTGTTGTCGTGTTTGCTGATGGGTACCTGACGGATCGGTAGTTGGCCAACCAAACATATACAGGTGATGACAGAAGCAAGGTCCAGGTGCTGAATGTTTACGAGATGAACGAGCTCGACCGCGGCAGCCCTGTCGTGCTCCGCCTCAGCCAGAAGGAGACGAGCAGCCTGGGAGACCTGGTCCCATTCACCAACAAGGTGATCAAGCACTTGTATTCGCAATTAATCCGATTCCTCTTTTTGTTCTTGTCATCGATTATTCTCCCCTTCCTATCCACATCCATCCAACTTACTACACTAGAATAATAACACTAGCTAGCATTAACCCCCAACTTGCAGCTCTACCACGGCAACCTGAAGAAACGCCTTGGCATCACAGCTGGACTCTGCACACTAATCAAGCACTACCCAGGTATAGGCGACAGGTACGAGGCAAGCTACAGCTTCTACTTCGGTGAGTACGGCCACATCTCCGTGCAAGGCCCCTACCTGACTTACTCCGAATCCTACCTCTCCATCACCGGCGGGGCGGGGGCGTTCGAAGGCGCACACGGCCAGGTGAAGCTGCAGCAGCTAGTGTACCCATTCAAGCTCTTCTATACCTTCTACCTGAAGGGTGTCAGGGACTTGCCGCCGGAGCTCCTCGGCGAGCCCGTACCACCGACACCCGATGTGGAGCCGACACCTGACGCCAAGGCCGCTACCCCCGGTGCCATGATCACGAACTTCACCGACTGAGTACTGACTTAGCTGGTAGTGGGGCGGTGTCCGATGGTGTTGTTTGTCATAGAAGAATAATGCTGTGGAGAGGCAAATCCAGAAGATGAATTTTGGCATTTAGTTGCTTCCCTCGTTTACTTTGTTCTCTAGCTTCTTAAACGTCAAAATTCATCCCAATATGTCTGGGAAATAAATTATGTTATTTTTGTTTGTTCTTTGAGTTTGTGGCCCGTTTTATTTCTGATCTGCATTGCAAACCTAAAAAAAAAAAACGGGACATACACAATTAGGGTTCTATTTCTGATCAAGCACGCGTCCGAACCCGGACGCCGTCGGGAATATTAAGTCCCTAATTTTATAACCATCTTTCAAGTACACTGTTGCACTACAGCGACCAACTCTGACCCGTGAACCGATTCTGGCCCAATGACGCCTCGCCTGGCAGTTTCCACACCGACGGCTTCGAGTCCAAATCTCGCCCTTCTCTGGTCCGGTGGTGTCTGACATTTTGTTATAAACGATCGGACTGGTAAAGGTCAATTAAGATTAATCGCGAAATTGGGGACCGGAATAGTTCGATTAAGATTAATCGCCAATGTGTGTCCAAATAGATTAATCACAAGAGTTCGGACCGGAATAGTTCGATTAGATCTGGGACCGGGGACGAAATCCATCAATCTATCGGAACCGGGAACGAATTCTAGATCAATCACGGAATCGGGACCGGATTGTGAATGATCCAATATTTGATTAATCACGGAATTATTGGGGACCATGTGGTGGAGGTTCGGCTACCACCGATTTTGCAAGCCAACTAGAATTTTATTTAACCTCGCTCACGTTGACGTTTATATATACTACTATAAAAAGAGCGAGTTTGATGTTGTGCTCTCCTTAATTCACTATCTTCTCTCCTTTTTTAAAAGAATTTTGCTCCTACAAATATTTATTTCCACGCTCTCCTATTAATTTGTATTATCTTTAATTCTGTAATTTTCTCTTCATCCTACGGAAACGGTTCCTTGATTCTCTCATTTCAAACAACCAACACAAATATCTTTTACCATATGGACCCTTTCATGGACGAGTCCCCTCTCCGCACATTTCTAACAGATTTTATATGTCACGTGTATGTGCACGTGTGCGTTCACTAGTCTTAAATAAACGCCGACGATCTCTATTCATGTCGTTACCATTGATCTAAGAAGACCCACACATGAAAAACTCAGCTGCTCATAATGCATAATGTCATATATCTCACACAAAATGTATAATTGTACGGAAAAGTCCTTGGCCCTTAAGGAAAAAAGGAGGAAGCCACAGCGCGGCTGATATATATCTTATGGACCGGAATAGTCCGATTAGATCCGGGACCGGGGACGAAATCTAGATCAATCACGGAAACGGGACCGGACTGTGAATGATCCAATATTTGATTAATCACGGAATTGGGGACCATGACCTCGCTCACGTTGACGTTTATCTTAAATAAACGCTGACGATATCTATTCATGACGTTACCATCGATCTAAGAAGACCCACACAAGAAAAACTCAGCTCATAATGCATAATGTTATATATCTCACACAAAATGTATAATTGTACGGGAAAGTCCTTGGCCCTTAAGGAAAGAGGGAGGAAGCCACCGCGCGGCTGATATATATCTTATGGAGAGGTTCCGGATCCCAAACTCAGCTCGCGTGTGGCAGGGCCGGCACACGTCGGTTGAGCATATGGTGAGCGAGTCCTGGGCCGTGGCCCTCCAAATTAAGGCAATGCTCGAACGACGGAGACTCCATGCTCCGAAAACACCATCTGCCTCTCTTGATAGGACTAACTAAAAGCACAAGCTAAGCATGTGATTAGATTTTAAATATATACTATTACACATGATACAAATGCTTGATGACTATTCAATATTTAAGTTATTTTTTTAATTTATAATTAATAATAACAATAATTACATACAACTTAATTAAAGAGAATAAATCGGTAAACATGCAATTGACTTTTTTTAGTATGCAAAATAAACATTAAAAAGTTAAAATAAAAAAAGATTGCCTAACCCATTAAGAGGCAGTGAGAGAATAGCTCGACTCATTCTAATCTTTAAGCACACAACCATGTGAATTGATCATCACACAGAGCGACTAACGTGTATACATGTTGTTAGAACACAAACAATGAATGGACCAATGAGTTAATACTCAAGCTACCAGAATACATGCAAGTGCGTTCGTTTAGTTGACCAGTTCCAACATGTAACATGTGGTTGCCAATATCTAAATTTAAATTTTTTTTTTGTTATATTAACAATGATTACTGCATTTCCATATGTGAATATATATGTATACAACATACTAAGATACAATATCTTGATTAAAAATCAACTGACTCCCTCTAACCTATAAGTACACAAATTAACTGGATTAGTTGATGCTCACACATAATGTTTAAATATATAGACAAATTGAGCTAATTTAGTACTTAGATAGACCGATTGAACACATAAATAAACTAGATCAATAAGCACAAATAATTTATTGGAACTCCCTTTGAGAAAATTGATGACGTCAAACACATAATTAAACTGGATTGATTAACATGCGGACATACTATTCGAACACACAAATTGGTTGGAACCATGAACATATAGACAAACTACTAGAATATACAAGAACTGGATAGATAAATGCACATCTAAAATGAGGCACTTGTATAACATTTTCATCCTTTTTTTTAGCTTGACCAAAAAAATTAATAAAAGAATAATAATAAAAATAAAAGTGGCAAACATGTATATTAATGCCCAAGTATAAACTTGACCAGGCTTGCCTTTTACCAACAAAAAACAAATTGGCAGACATCCGAGTGACATAATAGGAATTTAGATGTCGACTATTATTATAGAAGTGAAGCCTATTCAAAGCAAGCTCACATGTGTATTTGTTGGATATACATGACTGAACAGAAAGACGAAGTCCAAGTTAGCAAGAAAATAGGTGCAATGAGCAAGGAAACATACAACTCGAACTGTTTCTTATTGTAGGTAAGGTAGATATGGTTGATGATTCCTTACTCCCATTGTAGGAAAATTGGGATGACATATAAGACAGCCGAAATTAAAAGTTAAAGCCTGATTTCCCGTAACAGCAAGATTGTTTCAACAACAATGTTTCTAGGAAGGAAAGTAACAAGATTTATACCTAGTTCTGGAGTAAGTCCAACGACTACTCTTGATGCAGTACCGTGCTTCTTCTCTAACCAGCAACATGCTTCTTCTTCAGGTAGAAACTTGCTTCTTCAGTATCACTTTAACAATCATCAGCAACAACCTCCTAGTTTGGTACCATGGACGACAGTCGATAGCGTTCTCCTAGCGATTGACAACGACCTCCCACCTCTAGAGTAATCCACATAGACCAAGGGGAACTACGTTGCTCTACCAGAGCCAACATGATGGAATTGTCCCTTTAGAATGTCAACATGCTAGAGTTGATTCACTCTCCCACAATTTTCTTTCTATTTCTATCCCTCCCTTTATCGGGTAGGACTTGCTCAGACTCTCTATCAATTACCATAATCAGATAGGACAATAATTATCAGAGCAACTGTTGTGGCTGAGAAGCCCCCAATACTCCTCTATTTATAGGAGATGCCAGGAACATGGTTCCCAATATGTGCGGGAGTCAAAAAGACTAAATTCACAAATTTCTAGAAACTTTGAGCACCCAATTGGTCGGTTTGCACACCCAGCCGCTCGGTTCGTGTAGTTTCCTATTCTAAATCACATTGGTATTTAATATATGATTAATGCACAACATGATGTCAGCATCAATCCTTGATCCAATCAAATTGACCATTAAATCGAACAGTTCATCCCATGAACTGATCGGTTGAGACATGTGAATGGGTCAGTTCACTATGTGAACCGGTCGTATCACACCTTGGTTCAACCATTGATCAACTAATGTTGATTCTAATTGAACTAATACTCCAACCGATTGGTTCAACATTTGAACCGATCGATTTAGAGTCCAGTCAGTAACTTTGAACCTCAATAGTTTAATTGAATACCTAACCACCTTTAGTAATCAAATTAAACATCATTCATGAATATACTTGTAATGACCTTGATTTTTTTTCTCTCTCTCTCCTATAACCATGATCATAGTGACTCATAATGTATCGAATTCTTTCAATGACCCACCTCATCATCAAGTTAATGTTTTGGAATGACATGTTGGTCAATTGATGAGTGTTGAGGGCTAAATTGCACTTTCAAACTTGATTGTGCAATGTTTAGTGATTTAATAGTAATTGATGGAGTTTTGAATTCTTGAGACAACTAAACATATTGATCTTTATATTAAACCTTGTCAATGAGATAGAGGGTAAAATTAATAATCTGATGGTGAATATTTCACCAAAATCGAACAACTAAGGTGAAAGTTATGGCTTTTACAATTTTGCCTTCTTTCAAGCCTTTTTTCTCGTATTTTCTTCTTATTTTTCCTTGTTGGGACTTGGCCCTTTGCTCTCACTTGGGTCGGCCCTTTGGGCGTGCCCAGCTAGATCCATGCACCCTAGATTACCAATCTAAGGGCTGTGAATGACTCCAACCCAATCTGACAACTATCTGTCGTCTTGTTCCTTGGAACAGGGCACCATTGTGCCATAGGGCCACGTCTAGCTCAGGAGCATGGCGTCATGATGGCCCTCAACTCCAATCAACGACACCAAAGTTTTTGCAACCTCCATGCAACCTCATCCCTAGTTCTCTCGAGTTGCATGGGATATGTATGAGGGTATGGAGTACCACTCCGCCCATTCCAGCCACTGTGGTTGTGGCATGACGATTTGAGGGGCCTCACACCTCCTCGACCCCCTTTAAGCACTCCTTTGCATTTGCGGAGCTTCCCCATTTCTTTTCCCCAACTTTTCATGGCATTCCACGCCCTCCTGATCCTTTTCCTACCTTCTTCTTCCACCTCCAACCTTGGCGGCACCCCCACGGCCACCTCGGCAGCTTGCCCGCCTCAGACCACCTCAACGTCGACTTTTGGCTGCTACGGGTTCGCGATGCCTTTAGGGACTTGGCCAACCGGTTTTGAGGCTAGCCGTGGCCTCTCCACCCTATTCCTACTCGATGCTGGCGAGGTGCGCCACTAAAAGTAGGGCTACCACGCAGGGCAGCGATGCCACAGAGAATGTGCACAACATCCCTTGATCACCTTCAGACCATGATGATCAAAGTCACGGAGGGTCCAGATTGCACACGTATCTGCACCCTTACGCCCCCTCTCTCTCACTTAGTCATGCTTTGATCAGTCAAAGGTGAAACCTGACTAGTGCCTTGATGTGTGTGGAGCTGACGCTGAGCAACCAATGGCAAAGCGACATGTTGCTCGCCCAAGGATATAATCCCTCACTCACATACTTTTCTATGCTACATCTTCCAAAATTCATAGAAAATAACTCAAAGAGAGATATCCAATGTACTTTGTGTCAGAGGGTAATTTCATTCTTAACTCCTGTTATGTTGAAAATGGCATCAAATGCATCTCTTTTACATGATTAATGATGATTTATGCTCAACCATGATCATGCTATGACTCCACTTGCTTTTGATGACCCTCATTAGTAACCTATTCTATATTATACTATAATAATCGAACTTGATCATGCCATGCTCCATTAATGACTCTAATAAATAGAGTCGACCATTAAGTGTATGTATATGGACTTTTATGCTCATGATCATTAAATTGGTGCCCAAGTTGATTATATAGACTCAAAATCGTTATGTTTGATCTAGATTAGTAACTCTACATGATTTTGTCACCTTAATGATTTATGGATCAATCTTGCTCACTATTATGACTAAGTGACTTATACATAACATTGAAAAGTAACCTAATGTATGCATGTTGTTGTATTTGAGATCTAATCTTATATAAATCTCACCTTAATGGTCACCCTTTCAATTTTATGCTTCAAATTAGTAACTTGTTGATATATATGACACTAAATCAATCATGATCACTCATGTACTCTAATGATGACAATCTTTCATGATAATGACTCAAAATGACCAGTTTGACAATGGTGATACTTATCTTGCTTAATTTTGCTCAAAACTCATGTTGGCTCTATTAATATCATGAAACCCTAGGTTTGAAATCCCTGATCTAGTTGTGATGTGTCACTCTAAGAGCTAAATGAACCCATGATATACTATGTTGCTTGATAATGATAATGCATGATCTAGTTCGGGATATTGAAATCAATGTTGAAGGAAATGAGTACCTAGACTTAAGTGAAACATCCAACCCTCATGATAATAATTAGTGAGACCAATTATTGCTGATATTGATCCAAGTATACTTTCTTGTAATGTAAGGATATCTATGATGACTCAATTGCCTAGATCTAATCATGTTGAATAATGCTAGTTTTCTCATATCAAGGTACGCTTTATCCTCCTATTGACTAGACTAGTAGTATTGAAATTGATTGTATGTATGAATTATAAGATGCTTGGATTTTATACTTGTTTGAGCTACATGTTCCCTATGACTACTATGTTTTGGTCTTGATTACATATGCTGAACTAACTTGAAAACATAATGATAGATGTCCATTATACAACCTTGTGCACCTGCTTATAATCTTGGGGTAAGGGCACAAGGCTGGATGTCCTACTTGAGTTGTCATGTTAGGGAATACCATGTTGATACAAGGATTAGCTCTTAGAAATGTCCTTGAGGTCCCTTACGAATAGGGTTAATTTTCTACATTTAGTCTTGTAGTCCCTCATGTTGAAATAGGGTAGCTAATCTTGAGCACCGTCATGGACCCCTTTTGAGAAGATGGTCAAAGGCCTTATGATATTGTTGGTATAATGGAAATGAACATAAAACACGCTTGAATTTTAATAAGAGTGTTTTTAATAATGTTTTTTCTCCATTCTTGATATCTATTTTATGCTTTTTCCAAGCAATATATGTTCTTAAACCTGTGATTTTATATGTTTGCCAGCCTACTCAGAACAATTGTGTTGATGTGTTCCCATTTTATGATATTAGGTAACATGTACACTATGAATATCTAATGATGATCAATGCTTCCACACTCATTATAATCTACTCATACTCTGACGATATATAATGATATGCCAATGCAATACACATGGTTGATATATGGGACCTAAAATCTTGTCAGGTATTAGTTTAGCATTTTTTATGCTTTCTTGTCTCATAAATTAATTTTTGTTTGTGGTTTTATTCATGCATATTTTATGTGATCTACCCTATGGACAGACACTCGGGTCCTCTTGCCTTTGGCTTTCTAGCCATTAGGAGTGAGGATTTGGGTAACAAATAGTTTTGTGATAGATGGTATCAGAGCAATCACATATCCTCTATGTGTGTTTAATAACCCTTACTCATATGAACCTTGGGAAAACCTAAGTCCCTAATGGTGAAGTTGAGGTGTCTAGGCAGGTCACTACATGGGGGCTGATGCACCTCCTATCCACCTAGCTGTGATGGCTGGGGTCTCCCTTGTATACCTACATGGCCGTAGTGAATCCAAGACTGGATTAAGGATTTTTTCCTAAAAATCTTAGAGAGTCTTCTAGAATCTCATCTCTTCATTAAGGATTACCCTGAGCCACCCATTATATGATGATTAGATAGTTTCTCATGTCCTCATGTGATCTCTCTTGTAACAATTAATCACTTGACCTCTCGATTATGGGTAGCTTATGTATGGGGAAAATAAAATTTGAATGAATTGGTAAAAATCTGATTACTATGATAATGATTCCATGATATGACCTTAATTTGAAAACTCAATTATAATTAATGAAAGTACTCTTGAAGCTTGGTATTCATGTATAATATCTCAGATCATGTAAACTTGATTTTACCAAATATGACCTATGTGCTTCCCATGTTTGAGGTAAATGATAATGATCCTTAATATGATGAAATAGGGAGAACTCATGTAATATACCTCAGTATTGATGAGGTCCCTATTGATTAAGTCCCTGTTTCCCCTATTGTTGATTAAACGTGAAACATGATTAAGCAAACTTTTCCCCTATTTGATATGTATCATGATCATGCTTTGAAATGACTATGATTTTTGACTCTAGAAATCATCACAAAAAGTTTTATACAAGAGGAAAAATCCCCTATTGATTATAATGCCTCATGGTTAAACTTAATTTTGAATAATATGCCAACTATGAGATCTTGATCATACTCGATAATGCTCAAATCATTGAAAGATCCTATATTGACTTCTCTATTTTCATGTATACCCCCTTACTCTTAATTATGAAGAGAAGGGAACAATATTATGACCTCAAATATATGGAATCTCGAATCATTGTTTCTCTATTTTGATAAATGATCTTCGATCTCATGATTATGTGAAACACAAATTGATAAATGATGCTCTTCCTATTTGATGGAGTTGATACTTCATGACTAATGAGGATAAATGTGATAGCTTAGGGTGGTAGTTTTTTTCATAAGTCCCCTAACCTAGGTCACATCCCTATTATGATTGCCTCTAAATTTTCATATTGATGACATCAAACACATAATTAAACTGGATTGACTAACATGCAGACATACTATTCAAACACACAAATTGGTTGGAACCATGAACATATAGACAAACTACTAGAATATACAAGAACTGGACCGATAAATGCACATCTAAAATGAGGCACTTGTATAGAATTTTCATCCTTTTTTTTAGCTTGACCAAAAAAATTAATAAAAGAATAATAATAAAAATAAAAGTGGCAAACATGCATATTAATGGCCAAGTATAAACTTGACTAGACTTGCCTTTTACCAACAAAAAACAAATTGGCAGACATCCGAGTGATATAATAGGAATTTAGATGTCGACTATTATAATAGAAGTGAAGCCTATTCAAAGGAAGCTCACATGTGTATTTCTTGGATATACATGACTGAACAGAAAGACGAAGTTCAAGTTAGTAAGAAAATAGGTGCAATGAGCAAGGAAACATACAACTCAAACTGTTTCTTATTGTAGGTAAGGTAGATATGGTTGATGATTCCTTACTCCCATTGTAGGAAAATTGGGATGACATATAAGACAGCCGAAATAAAAAGTTAAAGTCTGATTTCCCATAACAGCAAGATTGTTTCAACTACAATGTATCTAGGAAGGAAAGTAACAAGAGTTATACCTAGTTCTAGAGAAAGTCCAATGACTACTCTTGATGCAGTACCGTGCTTCTTCTCCAACCAGTAACACACTTCTTCTTCAGGTAGCAACTTGCTTCTTCAGTATCACTTAAAAAATCATTAGCAACAACCTCCTAGTTTGGTACCATGGACGACAATTGATAGTGTTCTCCTAGTGATAGACAATGACCTCCCAACTCTAGAGTAATCCACATAGACCAACGGGAACTCTACGTTGCTCTACCTAAGCCAACAGGAAGGAATTGTCCCTTTAGATTGTCAACCTTCTAGAGTTGATTCACTCTCCCACAATTTTCTTTCTATTTCTATCACTCCCTTTATCGGGTAGGACTTGCTCAGGCTCTCTATCGATTACCATAATCAGAGAGGACAACAATTATCAAAGCAACTATTGTGTCTGAGAAGCCCCCAATACCCCTCTATTGATAGGAGATGCCATGATCAAGGTTCCCAATTTGTGCGAGAGTCAAAAAGACTAAATACACAAATTTATAGAAACTTCGAGCACCCAATCGGTCGGTTTGCACACCCAACCGCTCGGTTCATGTAGATTCCTATTCTAAATCACATTGGTATTTAATATCCGATTAATGCACAACATGATGTCAGCATCAATCCTTGATCCAATCGAATTGACCATTAAATCGAACAGTTCATCCCATGATCTGATCGGTTGAGACATGTGAATGGGTCAGTTCACTATGTGAACCGGTCGTTTCACACCCTAGTTCAACCATTGATCAACTAATGTTGATTCTAATTGAACTAATACTCCAACCGATTGGTTCAACACTTGAACCGATCGGTTTAGAGTCCAGTCAATAACTTTGAGCCTCAATAGTTCAATTGAATACCTAACCACCTTTAGTAATCAAATTAAACATCATTCATGAATATACTTGTAACGACTTGATTTTTTCTCTCTCTCTCTCTCCTATAACCATGATCATAGTGACTCATAATGTACTGAATTATTTCAATGACCCACCTCATCACCAAGTTAATGTTTTGGAATGACATGTTGGTCAATTGATGAGTGTTGAGGGCTAAATTGCAATTTCAAACTTGATTGTGCAATGTTTAGTGATTTAATAGTAATTTATGGAGTTTTCAATTATTGAGACAACTAAACATCTTGATCTTTATATTAAACCTTATCCATGAGATAGAGGGTAAAATTTATAATATGATGGTGAAGATTTCACCCAAATCTAACAACTGAGGTGAAAGTTATGAATTTTACAATTTTGCCTTCTTTCTAGCCTTTTTTCTCGTATTTTCTTCTTCTTTTTCCTTGTTGGGCCTTGGCCCTTTGCTCTCAGTTGGGTCGGCCCTTTGGGCATGCCCAGCTAGCTCCATGCACCCTAGATTACCAATCCAAGGGTTGTGAATCACTCCAACCCAATATGACAACTATCTGTCGTCTTGTTCCTTGGAACAGGGCACCATTGTGCCATAGGGCCACGTCCAGCTCAAGAGCATGGCGTCATGATGGCCCTCAACTCCAATCAATGACACCATAGTTTTCACAACCTCCATGCAACCTCATCCCTAGTTCTCTCAAGTTGCATGGGCTATGTATGAGGGTATGGAGTACCACTCCGCCCATACCAACCACTGTGGTTGTGGCATGATGATTTGAGGGGCCTCACACCTCCTTGACCCCCCTTTAAGCACTCCTTTGCATTTGCGGAGCTTCCCCCTTTCTTTTCCCCAACTTTTCATGGCATTCCACGCCCTCCTGCTCCTTTTCCTACCTTCTTCTTCCACCTCCAGCTTTGGCGGAACCCCACGGCCACCTCGTCAGCTTGCTCACCTCAGACCACCTCAGCGCCGACTTTTGGCCGCTACGGGTTCGCGGCGCCTTTAGGGAGTTGTCCAACCAGTTTTGAGGCTAGCCGTGGCCTCTCCACCCTATTCCTACTCGATGCTGGCGAGGTGCGCCGCTACGACTAGGACTGCCACACGGGGCAGCGATGCCATAGACAAGGTCCACAACAGCCCTTGGTCACCTTCAGACCATGATGATCAAAGTCACGGAGGGTCCAGATTGTGCAAGTATCTGCGCCCTTACGCACCCTCTCTCTCACTTAGTCATGCTTTGACCGGTCAAAGGTGGACCCTGACTAGTGCCTTGATGTGTGTGGAGCTGACACTGAGAAACCAATGGCAAAGCGACATGTGGCTCGCCCAAGGATATAATCCCTCACTCACATACTTTTCTATGCTACATCTTCCAAAATTCATAGAAAATCACTCAAAGAGAGATATCCAATGCACTTTGTGTCAACGAGTAATTTCATTCTTAACTCCTATTATGTTGAAAATGGCATCAACTGCATCTCTTTTACATGATTAATGATGATTTATGCTCAACCATGATCATGCTATGACTCCACTTGCTTTTGATGACCCTGATTAGTAACTTATTCTATATTATACTATAATAATTGAACTTGATCATGCCATGCTCTGTTAATGACTCTAATCTATAGAATGGACCATGAAGTATATGTATATAGACTTTTATGCTAATGATCATTAAATTGATGCCCAAGTTGATTATATGGACTCAAAATCATTATGTTTGATCTAGATCAGTAACTCTACATAATTTTATCACCTTAATGATTTATGGATCAATCTTGCTCACTATTATGACTAAGTGACTTATACATAACATTGAAAAGTAACCTAATGTGCATGTTGCTGTATTTGAGATCTAATCTTGTACAAATCTCACCTTAATGGTCACCCATTCAATTTTATGCTTCAAACTAGTAACTTGTTGATATGTATGACACTAAATCAATCATGATCACTCATGTACTCTAATGATGACAATCTTGCATGATAATGACTCAAAATGACCAGTTTGACAATGGTGATACTTATGTTGCTTAATTTTGCTCAAAACTCATGTTGGCTCTATTAATATCATGAAACCCTAGGTTTGAAATCCCTGATCTAGTTGTGATGTGTCACTCTAAGAGCTAAATGGACCCATGAAGTACTATGTTGCTTGATAATGATAATGCATGATCTAGTTTGGGATATTGAAATCAATGTTGAAGGAAATGAGTACCTAAACTTAAGTGAAACATCAAACCCTCAAGATAATAATTAGTGAGACCAATTATTGCTGATATTGATCCAAGTATACTTTCTTGTAATGTAAGGATCTGTGATGACTTAATTGCCTAGATCTAATCATGTTGTATAATGCTAGTTTGCTCGTATCAAGGTACACTTTATCCTCCTATTGGCTAGACTAGCAGTATTGAAATTGATTGTATGTATGAATTATAAGATGCTTGGATTTTATAGTTGTTTGAGCTACATGTTACCTATGACTACTATGTTTTGGTCTTGATTACATATGCTGAACTAACTTGAAAACATAATGATAGATGTCCATTATACAACCTTGTGCACCTGCCTATAATCTTGGGGTAAGGGCACAAGGCTGGATGTCCTACTTGAGTTCTCATGTTAGGGAATACCATGTTGATACAAGGATTAGATCTTAGAAATGTCCTTGAGGTCCCTTACAAATAGGGTTAACTCTCTACATTTAGTCTTGTAGGCCCTCATGTTGAAATAGGGTAGCTAATCTTGAGCACCCTCATGGACCCCTTTTGAGAAGCTGGTCAAAGGCCTTATGATATTGTTGGTATAATGGAAATGAACATAAAAGACGCTTGCATGTTAATAAGCTTTTAATAATGTTTTTGCTCCATTCTTGATATCTATTTTATTCTTTTTGCAAGCAATATATTTTCTTAAACCTGTGATTTTATATGTTCGCCAGCGTACTCAGAATAGTTGTGTTGATGTGTACCCATTTTATGATATTAGGTAACAAGTACACTATGAATATCTAATGATGATCAATGCTTCCACACTCATTATAATCTACTCGTACTCTGATGATATATAATGATATGCCAATGCAATACACATGGTTGATATATGGGACCTAAGATCTTGTCAGGTATTAGTTTAGCATTTTTTATGCTTTCTTGTATCATACCTTTGTTGTTGTTTGTGGTTTTATTCATGCATATGTTATGTGATCTATCCTATGGACAGACGCTCGGGTCCTCTCGTCTTTGTCTTTCTAGCCATTAGGAGTGAGGTTTTGGGTAACAAATAGTTTTGTGATAGATGGTATCAGAACAATCAAATATCCTCTATGCGTGTTTAATAACCCTTACTCATGTAAACCTTGGGAAAACCTAAGTCCCTAATGGTGAAGTTGAGGTGTCTAGGCATGTCACTACATGGGGGTTGATGCACCTCCTATCCACCTAGCTGCAGTGGCTGGGGTCTCCCTTGTATACCTACATGGCCGTAGTGAATCCAAGACTGGATTAAGGATTTTTTTTCCTAAAAATCTTAGAGAGTCTTCTAGCATCTTCATTGAGGATTACCCTAAGCCACCCATTATATGATGATTAGATAGTTTCTCATCTCCTCATGTGATCTCTCTTGTAACAATTAATCACATGACCTCTCGATTATGGGTATCTTATGTATGGGGAAAATAAAATTTGAATGAATTGGTAAAAATATGATTACTATGATAATGATGCCATGATATGACCTTAATTTGAAAACTCATTTATAATTAATGAAAGTACTCTTGAAGCTTGGTACTCATGTATAATATCTCAGATCATGTAAACTTGATTTTACCAAATATGACCTATGTGCTTCCCATGTTTGAGGTAAATGATAATGATCCTTAATATGATGAAATAGGGAGAACTCATGTGATATACCTCATTATTGATGAGGTCCCTATTGATTAAGTTCATGTTGCCCCTATTGTTGATTAAACCTCAAACATGATTAAGAAAACTTTTCCCCTATTTGATATGTATCATGATCATGCTTTGAAATGACTATGATTTTGGACTCTAGAAATCATGACAAACATTTTGATACAAGAGGAAAAATCCCCTATTGATTATAATGCCTCATTATTAAACTCAATTTTGAATAATATGCCAAATATTAGATCTTGATCATACTCGATAATGCTCAAATCATTGAAAGATCCTATATTGACTTCTCTATTTTCATGTATACCCCCTTGCTCTTAATTATGAAGAGAAGGGAACAATATTATGACCTCAAATAAATGGAATCTCGAATCATTGTTTCTCTATTATGATAAATGATCTTCGATCTCATGATTATGTGAAACACAAATTGATAAATGATCCTCTTCCTATTTGATGGACTTGATACTTCATGACTAATGAGGATAAATGTGATAGATTAGGGTGGTTGTTTTTTTCATAACTCCCCTAACCTAGGTCACATCCCTATTATGATTGCCTCTAAATTTTCATATTGTTGATTATCTAGTGTTTGGAAGGGTAACACCTTCTATACAATCTTGTTCTCTTGACCTAAGTCTCGAATAGTTCAAATCATATGATGATATTGAAACTCGATATTGAATCTTGATTTGATGATGATCTTGAAATATGATGATGTTGACTATATCTTGTGTTAAAGTTCCTATAAGGACCTAGGCCTAGATCATTGATCAACCTTGAATACCATGATAATGACATTGATGTTGATATCACAAAATGTTGCTCGATTATTGCTCAATTGTTGCTTGATTGTTGATTATGGATGAATGATCTCATGCATGGTCTAATTCAGAATCTTATACCCTATCTTCAAAAATTTTGGACATATGACTTTTGTTGTCCAAAATCATGACTCTCGATATTGATTTACAAAATCTTGACTAATGATGACTTATCTCATTTTTGTTTTGACTTCTATGATCACCATATTTGGATATTGAGATCACCCACGATTTATGATTGATGACTTTCATGTTCTGAAATCTCAAATATTTAGAAATGATGATTATGTTGATTTGCTCGATTTATGACTTGGGATAATCTCTCATGTGGACTAGTGTGGGACCTTCCATTGATTTTGATATGAAATCAGGATATTGAAATATGATGTTTGTCTTGAAATGTTGACATACAAAATCTCAATCAAGGATGTATAACCCCACCAGGGACAATATAGAAGCTAACCCTAAATATTAGGATTGAAATTCATGCTTTAATCTTGAATCAAAGAGTCTTATTGGTTTGACTTAATTGGTGATCTCTCCAAATTTTTGATCTTTTAATGATCTTTTGCATCAGAGTGGCGTAATGGAAGCGTGGCCTTGTTTGAATTTTGATGTTTGGTATCTTGATTTTAGAATAATGTTGATGATTGGGATATGATGTTGTTAAATGTGGAGTATTATTATGAACATGATATGGCATGTGAAGTCCCAATGTCCTTTGAGGATTTGCTTTAATTTTGGGGACAAAATTCCTTTTGAGATGGGGAGGATATAGCGACCTTGATTTTTTCTCTCTCCTTTGACTATGCTCATAGTAACTCATAATGTACTGACTTCTTTCAATGACCCACCTCATCATCAAGTTAATGTTTTGGAATGACATGTTGGTCAATTGATGAGTCTTCAGGGCTAAATTGCAATTTTGAACTCGATTGTGCAATGTTTAGTGATTTAATAGTAATTGATGGAGTTTTGAATTCTTGAGACAACTAAACATCTTCATATTGATCTAAAAGCTTTTCCATGAGATAGAGGGTAAAATTTATAATCCGATGGTGAATATTTCACCCAAATCTAACAACCAAGGTAAAAGTTATGGCTTTTACATTTTTTCCTTCTTTCTAGCCTTTTTTCTCGTCTTGTCTTCCTCTTTTTCCTTGTTGGGCCTTGGACCTTTGCTCTCACTTGGGTCTGCCCTTTGGGAACTCCCAACTGTCTCCATGCACCCTGGATTACCAATCCAAGGGATGTGAATCACCCCAACCCAATCTGATGACTATCGGTCGTCTTGTTCCTTGGAACAAGGCACCATTGTGCCCTAGGGCCATGTCCACCTCAGGAGCATGGCGTCATGATGGACCTCAACTCCAATCAATGACACAAAAGTCTTCTCAACCTCTGTGTGACTTCATCCCTAGTTCTCTCAAACTGCATGGGCTATGTATGAGGGTATGGAGTACCACTCTGCCCATACCAGCCACTGTGGCCATGACATGATGATTTGAGGGGCCTCACACCTCCTCAACCCCTTTAAACACTCCTTTGTGTTCGCGGAGCTTCCCCCTTTCTTTTCCCCAACTTTTCAAGGTATTCCATGTCCTCCTACTCCTTTTCCTATCTTCTTCTTCCACCTCCAGCCTTGGCGGTGCCCCCAAAGACACCCTGGAAGCTTGCTCGCCTCAGACCACCTCAATGCCGAATTTTGGCCGCTACGAGTTCATGACGCCTTTAGGGACCTAGCTGACCGGTTTTCGAGGCTAGCTGTGGCCTCTCCACCCTATTCCTACTTGACACCGATAAGGGGAGTTGCTACGAGTGGGGCTGTCGCGCGGGGCAAAGATGCCACAGAGAAGGTGCACAACAACCCTTAATCGCCTTCAGACCATGATGATCCGAGTCACAGACGGTCCAGATTACGTGAGTATCTACACCCTCACACCCCCTCTCTCTCTTAGTAATGATTTGACCAGTCAAAGGTGGACCTTGACTCATGCCCTGATGTGTGTGGAGTCGGTGGTGAGCAACCAATGGCAAAGCGATATGTTGCTCGCCCAAGGGTATAATCCCTCACTAACATACTTTTCTATGCTAGATCTTCCAAAATTCATAGAAAATCAATCGTATCTCAAAATTTGACATATTATATATGAAAATTGATTTACTCAATGATATATATCCAATGCACTTTGTTTAAGAGGATTTTTTCATTCATAGCTTATGTTATGTTGAAAATGGCATCAAATGCATCTCTTTTACATGATTAATGATGATTTATGCTCAATCATGATCATGCTATGACTCCACTTGATTTTTATGACCTTGATTAGTAACCTATTCTATATTATACTATAATAATAGAACTTGATCATGCCATGCTCCATTAATGACTCTAATCAATAGAATGGACCATGAAGTGTATGTATATGGACTTTTATGATCATGATCAATAAATTGATGCCCAAGTTGATTATATGGACTCAAAATTGTTATGTTTGATCTAGATCAGTAACTCTACATGATTTTATCACCTAAATGATTTATGGATCAATCTTGCTAACTATTATGACTAAGTGACTTATACATGACATTGAAAAGTGACCTAATGTGCATGTGGCTGTATTTGAGATCTAATCTTGTCTAAAACTCACCCGAATGGTCACCCTTCCTATTTTATGTTTCAAATCAGTAACTCATTTATATGTATTACACGAAATCAATTATGATCACTCATGCACTCTAATGATGACCATCTTTCATGATAATGTCTCAAAATGACTAGTTTGACAATGGTGATACTATGTTGCTTAATCTTGCTCAAAACTCATGTTGTCTCTATTAATATCATGAAACCCTAAGTTTGAAATCCCTGATCTAATTGTGATGTGCCACTCTAAGAGCTAAATGAACCCATGATGTACTATGTTCCTTGATAATGATAATGCATGATCTAGCTTGGGATATTGAAATCAATGTTGAAGGAAATGAATACCTAGACTTAAGTGACACATCCAACCCTCATGATAATGATTAGCGAGACCAATTATTGCTGATATTGACCCAAGTATACTTTCTTGTAATTTCAGGATCTCTATGATGACTCAATTGGACTCTTCGGCTTAGACTCAGAACTCTTCTTATCCTTGCCTTTTCCCTTGGACTCACTTCTACTGATCACCATCACAGATTTGTCCTACTTCTTCTATTCTTTGACATTAATCAACACGCCAAGCATTTGATAAACTGACTATATGATTTGGGAAATGATTATAGAATCATATATGTGGCAAACACTTGACCTAAAAGAAATCCCAGTCTTTCCACATGCCAAATCATATGGAGCACATGGGGTTCTACTAAATCTTCCTCTGTTAGTTTGCACTCATATAATGCTTTAGAGGCATTATACCTTTCTTGATTTACATGATTCTTTAAGATGTGTTACCATATCAAGAATATCCATGAATTCATGCTAATCATGCAACTTATAGTCCATACAACATAGCATAAGGTACCCAAATGTCTATGGCATCATTGGCACGCTTCCATTAAGTATCCATTGATCCTTAGGTACATTTGGAATGGGTTCCACTGGATATGGTCTTTTAAGGACATGGATAATTCCCTCATTTATGAGAATGCTTCTCAAAAGCCTAAATCAAATGTGGAAGTAAATCCCATTTAGTTTGTCCTACTCAAAGACTTACTGAAATAATAATGTGTTTGTGTTTGTGACTAGATTTCTACAAAAGAATTTTGCAACTTTGTCAAATTTTTGATTAATTTGATTTGATAAGTTTGACAATAATAATTAGGATTTTAATTAATTATCACTCCCACTATTTTGTTTAACTTTATAACCATCATGTATCAATTTAGAAGATTATAACGTACGATCTTCTAGTGAGCCAAGATCCAAAATAATTCAATTATTACCCGACTAACGTCAGCATCCATAACCAATTATTAAGGCATGCAACTTTTTCCAATTACATCTCATGCAATTCTGGGATAGATGGTATGCAAAACTCCTTACCATAGTCTATTTGCATGCTTCTAGGTGCTTACTCCCATTAATGACACCCGGTTAAGCCTGACCCAAAATCCAACATGACATAATATGCACCTTGCTTTGAAAGAACCTGCATATCTACCATCACACTTCTACAAGATAGATGGCACACCACACTTTGGCATAAAATACACTTGGCCGATAAAGCTTTTCATGTGTGTCTCTCATGGAAAGAATCTAAGACTTAATATTGTATTGAGGTATTTTATATATAAATGCATATACATATCGAATCACCACATACTTATAATATGTATAATATACATGCTATAACCACAATGAAAACATGCAATTAAAATACACAAGTAATGGTTATGGCCATACTAATATATTTCCTTTGAACCACAAGGAATTAATACCATCTAAGGTCCACATCATATGCAACCTATTGTTGATGAAATTCTATACCCGAACCAATCTAGGTCGATCAATTCAACACTTGAACCGATCACCTTGCCTCTTGGCCACTCAGTTGGGCTCTTGAAATAGTCATATGGTCTCAGGTTCAACATATGTTTGGACTCCTCCAGCCGATCAGTTGGGTCACCATTCGATCGATTCATCCTCCTATCGTCTCATCCTCAGTCCTCCTGCCGATCGATTCTTCTCAAGATCTGGTCGGTTTGTCTGGGGGAGAACGTCTTCTCACAATGAATATAAATTAAAACTATCTTATTTCTTATTGCATTGTAAAAGAAAAACCTCGAGTTACATTAAAGGGTAAATAATAAGAAGAGAATTAATTTTCATTTGGAAAGGAGAGAAAATCAGTATGCAAACTAAGATATAAATAGGAATAAAAAAGCACAACCATGCACACACATATCAAGGGTTATTGGCTATAACCATGCTTAGCATCCACCATCAAAACCAACTTTTAGGGTGACGCATGAAAAGTACATATATATATATTAGTTTGTGAATTGTATGTGGTAATTAATCAAATATGCACATTAACCAATTTCATATTCTCATCGTATGTAATAAAAATACATCCAATCATATTGATTTAAATCCAAATGCACCATATATTGATTTGGCCATGATACCACTGTAGGTCAATCATGATGAAAGATAAGGCAACAAAAAAAATTTAAAGCCCAATTCCCCTTAAAAACAAGATCGTGTGAACAACAATGTATCTATGAAATAAAGTAACAATAGTTATACCTGGTCCTGGAGCAAGTTCAACGACAACTCTTAATGATGTATCATGCTTCTTCTCCAAGCAACAACGTGCTTCTTTTTCAGGAAACAATGTGCTTCTTCTTTAGCTACAATTAAATAGTCATGAGTAATGATCTCCTGGTCTGGCACCACGAACGACAGTTGATGATGTTATCCTAGTGGAAGACAAAAACCTCTCACCTCTAGAGTAGTCCATGCAGACCATCGAGAACTCCACGTTGTGCCACCAGAGCCAATAGAAAGGATTTGTCCCTTTTGAAGTCAACCTTCTAGAGTTGATTCACTCTCCAACAATTAACTCTCCCTTTCTATCCTCCCTTTATTGGGTAGGATTTGCTCAGGCTCTCTATTGGTTACCACAACCAGAGAGGACAATAATTGTTAGAGAAATTGTTGTGTCTGTGAAGCCCCCGATACCCCTCTATTTATAGGAGAGGACAAGGTCATGGTTCCCAATATGTGTGGGAGTTTAAAAGACTGGTTTCAAATTTTTTTTGGAAACTTTGAGTGGCGAATTGGTCAGTACACACACCCAACCAGTCCGTTTGTGGCACAAATTAGTCAGTTCATGTAGTTTTCTATTCTGAATCACACTCGTATTCAATATATGATTAATGCACAAAATGACGTTAGCACCAATCATTGATCCAATCGAACTAACCATTAAACTGGGTGGTTCATCCCATGAACCAGTCATTTCACACCCTAGTTCAGCCATTGATAGCCAATGTTTATTCCAATTGAACTGACAGTCGAACTGATCAATTAAACACTTAAACTGGTCAGTTAATAGTCCAGTCAATCAACTTTGAACCTCAATAGTTTAATTGAATACTTGAACAACTTTAGTAATCAAATTAAACATCATTCATGAATATACTCCTATTCCATGTTTATCCTATGTGTGTGACCCTATGCGTCCATAATTACGTTGGTTGTTAATGTTCATAACCAATTATGACATAACAAGAAAAGAGAGGCATCTAAAAACACATCATTGCTACTCAAGTAATTCAAAAAGTCGTAGAACAACTCTAACCTACAATCTGTGATTAGTGTTATCATGATTTTATGGTTCCTTTGTCATTGATATCCAGATTGAACTCAAGGATTGAATCGTCATCCTCTAGACATTCAATCCATGTTCCTTGAACTAGAGAAAACAATCTTAGATGCATGTGAGTTCACAAATCACATATTGAATCACACGAGTATGGACGTACATTTCTAAGTCTCACTTATCAAGTGACCTAGATATCAATCTTCTATAGGAGGGACAAATCCCATCTACATCACTCACACTCAATCCCCATGTGTCACAATGCACCCAGGCATCACCTTTATGGAAACCCTTATTTAGGATCATGGTGGATGATGTCAAAGTACATGAATGACATGTGATGAATACAGTGACTTTAGGTCTATGAACCACAATCACCACTATCACTATGAGAGCTGATTCTGACTACCATTCCATGGTATCCATGTATCACTCTCATGGTGGGTCTATCTGATACACTGTTCTCTAACATGAACCTGTGTTCTTGACTTGATATCACATATCATGGCTAATAAGATTTTGCATTAGTAAACACACACTCTAGTCTTATGTATTACTATTGTGTATTTTTCTTCCATAATAATATCCGACTAGGGACATAACAAGAATGTATGTACTCTTAACATTCACACAATCTTATTGTTCAAGTTACACACTTGAAGACATATGTTATGGAGTAACATCATTCTTTATACATATACTATGTATGTTTCATCATCTCATGAGCGAGACAAACATAATTGATGAAATTACCATTTAATTATCAAATCAGGTATCTAATGCCACATTGCAATCATCATATGATTGGTCTCTGGGAATTCATACAACACCCATTTCCCATACACCTGTAACAAAGTCCTAGAAAAGGGCACACAATATCAGTGTGATCCTCTCTACATAAAGATTGAAAAGGGGATCACCACATCACTGAGCTATCCAAAATAGGATCCCTCCCACTACAGTTCCCAACTGAATGGTGAGAGGATACACATGAAAGTTGTTAGATTTTCTTGCACATGGGATTCAAATGTGGGCCCAAATTCAGTCGTCCAGGTCGGTTGTGTCTAATATGGGTCATCTATGAACATACTTAAGCCTATGAAAACCAACACAAATCTAGTCACCAGAGAGCATTTCCCAGGAAGCCTTGGAAATGATTCTCTGATGTGCATGTGAAATATGTAGGAACCCTAGTCCCCCTTCCTCCAGGGGTGAGTGACCATATCCCAAGCAACCCATGTTGTTTCTTGGTCCCCATGGTTAATGACCAAAGTTTGCAATATGTTGCTTAATTGTAGACAACTTCAAGAGGGGAACCATGAAAGAAGTGAGAAAGAAAATGTGAATGTAGTTGAGGACATGGTGTGATAACATGATCCACCCTACCAATGAATGAAGTTTTCCCTACCACATTGATATACATGCTATGATCCTAATAACTTGTCCCTCAAATTGATTTGCCTTGGCTTGGATAAGGATGAGAGGCACATCAAGATAGAAGAAAGGTGCCTATGAGACCATGATGCCCAACTCTATCATGGTGTTTTCCTTTTGTCTAGGGGACGTAAGACACATGATCACAAATGGTTTGTCCCTTCTCAACCACTATCTAGAAAAGGACACATAACAATCAAAGGAGGCTTGGATCATTCCCAAGGAGGAGACAATTGAGTTTGCAAAGATAATTATTCCGTCAATGAACATGAGGCAGATCGATGCTAGGATGTGGACCATGTTGAAGAAATCAAGAATTGCTCACTACCCTAAGGTAGTAATCAAGATCTCCTACCATATCCTCCTATACCAAGATGAATAGGGTCAGAGAGAGACAAACTCCTTTCTTGAGACCTCACGCCACTTAGAAGAAGCTCACTAGCCCATCATTGACCTGAATTGTGAACTAGGACCTCATAATGACTAGAACAAGAAGGTTGACCGCAAGGTTCGAGAAGGAGAAGGTCGAGATGACCTCATGGAGGAATGACCAGTCAACCTTGTCAAAAGTATTTGACATTCTTAAGTATACAAGTCTATACATTCTCTTTTATATTGTGATTAGTATAACATTGGGTAAATGGCTATTGGTAGCCATCCATAATCCTATAGAAAAACTTTCCCCTCTTATCTATAATACACACAACATATTCTCTACTTTCCCTATGGTAACATGCTATCAAAATGTCTCAATTCTTTATTTAAAATAAGTATCCTAGATCTCTAAGCAAAGACGATATCTTCTCCATCATTCTCAACAACTTCTTCTCCGCATTGGAAGTCAAATTTCCATAGAAGTAATCTCCATAGTAACATGTCTAGGGTGGACATCATATCCACCTAGATATATATCTTTTCTGTCCACTGTTCCATTGAAGTCACATATGTGGTAACATATATCCAATGAAAATTATCTTCCAACCAGATCCACATATTCTGCGGACACTTTTCCACATAAATCATCTCCATAAAAACATATCCACAATGGAAATAATTATCACTAGATCCATCTATGTGGAAATCATTTCCTCACTACTCACTTCATACTTGTGCACTATCTGTGAACAAATAGATCTATGAGATCTCCAAATATTGTGTAAATGGATATTGGCAACCACCCATAGTCTTATATATAGACTAGCCCTCTTATCTATAATACACACAATATATTCTTTGCCTCCTCTCAAGTAATGGTATTATAATGTCTAGATCCTTTCTTAGAAAGAAGAATCCAAGTTCTCTAGGTAGAGATGATATCTTCTCCACCATTCTCAACAACTTATTCTCCATAGACAAAGTCAAGTTTTCACGAAATTCTTCTTTGTGGAGAAATCTCTACGCTGGACATCATGTCCACCTAGATCCATATCTTCTCTAATAACTATTCCTTAGAAGACACATCCTTGGTAACCTATGTCTGATATAAATCATCTCCACCCAGATCCACATCTTCTCTAGTCAATGTTCCACAAAACTCACCTAGTGGAAGCATATCCACGGTGGAAATCATCTTTACCGGACCCATATCTGTAAAACCATCTCCACTGTACTCGCTTCATCCTTGTCCGCTGTCTATGTACAAATAGATCTATGAGATCTCTAGATATCAATTCATCTCTAACTACTAAAGATTTAGCATCTTGTCAGTCTGACAATCTGATGTATTGCAGCCTTCTTGCACTATATAATGGGATATGGAAAGCCTCCATATCCTATGTCCACACCTCTTCTTTCCCAACACTTTGTCATCACTTTGGGAAAACTAAATGGATGTAACTTCAATCAGTGGACATCAAGGAAAGGGAAACATTTCATTAAAGGACCTCTGACTCATGATTTTCTTTCACATTGGAAACAACATGACTCAAACCTCCTTTCTTCTCTATAGAATTTAATGGATCCTCATATAATAGATATAATAGAGCATCCAGTTGACTACAAGTCATTTTGGGAGCATCTCCAACTGAAGTACTTGAACAAACATCTCTCAGATGTATGATGTGATAGTTCAGATGTAAAATCTTCACCAGGAGGAGAAGAGTCTACCATAAAATTTTAGAGAGGTCACTCGCATGAGAAAACCTAAACAATCTCTTTCCTATCCCCATTGATAATGGTAAACTCCAAATGTAGCAAGATCATATGGCTATCATCAAGTTTCTTTCCAGTATTCACAAGAAATATGAAGGATTTAGAAGTCAAATTCTTTCAGGGACGAAGATTTCCTCCTTGACAGAAGCATATCAACCTATTTCATGAGCCTTCTTTGAGAAAAAGATTTCTTCCAATCCTATAAAAGATTCATCTTCCTTCATCTCTCGCAACACCACCAATCTATCTACTAGAAGATGTGGTTGTGGTGGGAGAGAGTGAGGACGCTCTGGGGGTAGAGGAAGACCTAAGTGTATTCACCAAAAGGAGACAAACTACTCCTTTCATGGTATCCCACATCAAACTCCTACTCATGTTGTCAATCTGACTATTGCTAAAAAATCTACAAAGAAAAATTCTCATTAGATCAAGATGACTGATGAAGATATAATCAACTCATCCAAATCCAGGAAATCCAACAAGCTTTCTTAGTGGAGTCTTGATATGTTTAAATGCCATGTACATTGACACACCTAAACTATACATGCGAACAAAAATGTATGTATCGATTAGTATAGGCCTATGAGGCCCGAATGTTAAATTTAGGGAAATGTTAATCTAGAAAATACTACTAAATGTAACCTGATCAACTAGACCTAGTGAAGAAGTCATTGATTTTTTGATTAAAACTAAATGTTATAATTGAAAAATAAATTAAGTGGATTGTGATCACATATTGGATGGATTCATTATGATCACAGTTTTACAACAGTTCACATTACAATCAACTCTATATAATCAATAGTCACTTATCCTAAAGCCTGGACCAAGGGACCAATAACAAGTATTACCCACTCCCACAACGTAATACACTACCTATACTAAGACAAATCCCACTTTCAAGCGATTTAGGAATTATCTAGGTACTTTAATGAAACCTCTAGGTTATACCCTTGACAATGGTAACCTCTCTCTCGAGGCGTGATATAGGCTATGTAAATCTTACAACCTTTCCAACCCTTAATCCTTCTCTTGAAGAAATTAATTTTCTGAGAAATCAACTATGGTGATCAAGCATAAGCAATTCATGAGACAATCATAGATTTATTTCTAGAATTTATGATATATATATAATCATAATTTCAATTACAATGTGAAAATTGGGATACTCCTGAGTCCTAAGTAACAAAAGGATTAGCCCCGAAGATTTCTACTATTTCAAACATATATTAAAAGAGAGAAAATGTGGTAAACATAAAAAACTAATGTAAACCCCTAGAGAAACCAGTCTAGAAGATCCCCTTATGCCAAACGTCTCTATCCACAATGTACCCATTGTAAATTTGCTCTCTGGAGGTACCTATATCATCCGGTATGTGGTTGTCTCCTTCATCTCCTCCTCTATCAGCCCTATTGCAATAGAATAGATCAAGATTCTCTCGTCTGGCTGAACTCCCCTTAGGTCATAAGTGGAACTTGGGCCGTGATTATATCCTGGTCATCAAATCTAGCTTAATCTAAAACCTGCATTGATCGTGACAAGTCGATACCATTGATGAGAAGTCGGTGGAACCTAGTCTAAGGCTGACTCAAACCCTTTTCGAGTGTTGGTACTACCAAAAAAAAAATAGTTAGTAGCATCGAGTTTCTAATTTATAGTATATGAATTCACCTATTGGTAAATGTCAGTATTACTGACAAGTAGGCCGGTAGCACTGAGTAGATATAATCAATTGTTGTTGCTCTCTGGATCATAATTCAGTAGCACCGACTTGACATTTCGGTGGCCTCGAGCTATAACTGGATAGCACGAAGACTTCTCTGGTCTCCCGACTGGTTTCACATTAAGTCGGTACCACCGACTTTGAGGTCAGTAGCACCAAGCTTCTTTGTAAGTGCTTGAATTACTTCAAATGTGAATAAACTCACATAAGTTCAAATAAAATATGGAAATTGGCACAATTCGGTAAACATACTTATTATTCGATGCAATAGTATTTCACAAGCTAATAGAGATAAATAACACATAATTAATGTCAAAATGAGAAATAATGCATGAAATACATAACCAAATGGTATGTGAAAAGTGAATATAACTCAATGCATCAAAGTCTGCTAAGCTTAAATGTTGCTTTCCCTCAAGCAACACTATATTTGGATCTGTTTGAGACAATTCAGCAAGAGGACAAAAAATATAAATGAAATTTCTTGAATGCCCCCACCTGGAGGTCCGAAACCGGCCCTTAGCGACCACTTAACAAATAACTACTATGAAGTGACCAAAAATATTCATTGAAGACTTCCACCCATAGATCAATCAAAAACTCCAAAGAGAAAATAATATCATATCTAATAGGGCATTCACTTGATGCACCATGTGATTCCCTATCTACATTTCTCTCATCTACCTATTAACTACATTGGAAACACTTACCTGTATAAAAATGAATGAGGGGATCAATAATATATACAACTTACCATAAAGAGCAATGGGTGGTATGAAGTAAGTGGTTGCAAACAAGAATCATAAGTAACATCCAAATAGTTTGCGCATAAATAAAATATGATGAATTTATAACATTCATGAAATGAGAAATGCACGAATCCTAATGCCTACCATTTTGATGGAATGATGCATGCACTGAAGGTATCATTTAAGAGATGAGTATGGATAAGAATGCATACATGTACCTGGGTGTCCCTATCTCTGGTGGTAAAGGCTGAGGCAAAGACTATGATAGTTTGGTGGATGAGTTGAGAGCCAGGATCGACAAGTGGGCTGGCCTACACATATATATGGTGGGGAGATTAGTCTTGTGTAATTAGGTTTTGGGTGCCAAGACCAGGTTCTGGTGCAGACAGGATGAGCTTCCCGGGTTCTTATTGAATAAATTAAGAAGCTTGACGAGTATCTTCCTATGGGGTGGGAAGATGCATGGGATTGCTTGGGATATTATTAACAAAGAACGGGCTCAAGGTGGCTTGGGAGTGGATGATCCGGTCTGTTTGGATGGGATTGCTACTTCTCAATGGATCCACAGATTTATCACCCAACAAGATTTTATTTGGACGGTGTGGATGAAGGAAAGTTATGGCTTCTCCTTGGACACGGTGGTTGTAAAGAAGTGAAACCACTTCTCTACTAAAAATTTGAACAATAAAACCTCCAGTCCAAACACACTCATAAGGTATGTTGGAGTGGGTGTAAAATTTTCAAATCTTTGTATAATGGTAATCAAAAGACCAATGTATAGCAGCGGAAGAAAATATTTGACTATTCAATTATAAAACAAAGGGTTACAAACTTAAACTTACATCACAAGGATCCATGTAGAGGAAATCTAAACCACCTCAAGATTGTCTCCAAGCTTCATCATCACAAACTAAGTCCAGGTCAACATGTCATGCATCCAAGTCTTCCACCTAGGGTTGGAAGAATACCCTAGCAAAAGAGAAACAAAAGGAGACATCAGCAAAGGTTGGTATGTGCATACTAAAAGCAAATTGAGCAATATAAGGAAATAGGGACATCCAAATATAAAAGGCTTCCCAAACAAGAGATAAGTATCACCCAAACAGGTATCAAGTGAAAGATCACAACAAAAAGGGATACTTGCCATAAAACAAATAATAAGAATGTGCTATCAATATAAACATCCACTACCATGGTGGGAAACAAAGCACATATCATCATCAACCTGCATGCATGTGAGATAAGCATAGCCCTAGAACAATATAAACACAATTGGCGGCCAAGAATCACACATCTTGAACCTGGTGGGACATGGGCCAAGAATCACACATCTTGCCCTAAAGGTACATGGGCCAGGAATCACACATCCTGCCCTGGCATGGGGAATCACACATCCACCATCCAAATATATATATATAACATGGGCCAGTAATCACACATCCTGCCCTGGCATGGGGAATCACACATCCACCATCCAAAATATCACAATGTTTCCATGTTGCATAATGAGACAAAACCAATGAAATTATACTACTCTAGTGCTACTGAATCACATAGCATGTAAATATAGAGGCAAGTAGAAAAGTACAGTCAGAATTAACAATGTTGCCATCACACAATGGTCATCACAACATATAACAATCCACTTCAAAGTGGTACATATTATTATAAGAGACCAACATGCACCAAGGCACAAGATATGATATCAAGAAATTATCCAAGTTCATAACAATCAAGATAGTTCACACGAACCATGGTATCAAAAGATAAAACATATTGTGTAGGCCAAAATTCAAAAGAATGATAAAGTAGGTAAATTGCTCAATATGGATGAATAGGGGATGCAACATACATAAACGACAAGAATTGCTCAATATAGAAATAATATGGGATGCAAGCATACATAAGAGAGAAGAATTGCTCAATATAGAAATAATATGGGATGCAAGCATACATAAGAGAGAAGAATTGCTCAATATAGAAATAATAGGAGATGCAATCATACCTCAACATCAGATTCAAACGTCCAAAGACACTTCTAGGTCCAAGCCTAGGCTTCCAAAGCACCTATTAAGCATATACATAGAATTAGGGTTAGGTTTTATATTGATTTCATAAACCCTAAAAACCACCTTTATATTATTTTGTGAATTAGGTTATCAAAATGATTCCATATTTTAAATTATATTTTCCTGAGTTCAAAACATATTTTATTATATAATTTTGACTTATATATTATTAGTTATGAATTATACAAGTTTTTAACTTATAAATTAGATCCATTAAAAACACCTGTTATACAACATCAGATTCAGGCGACAAAATTAACACCATAAGAAAGCTTGCATTTTTCTGAATCAAACGACTATTTATTTATATTTTTCTGATCAGTAAATAATTAGTTATTGATTTTATAAAATCGACCAATCAAATAATTACAAATAAATCGATCGCAGATGAAGGGCAGAGAATGTCCACGCGGACCTGGGCAGGCCAATCAGGGCCGCCCATGTCAGCGGACATCTTATGCCAAGTCAGCGGAACCGGGTGCAAAACTAAAAGGAAGAAGAAAGCGTGAAAAGACCAAAATGCCCCTGATCGAAAAACACAAAGAAAGGAGGGAAAAGGGGGTAGTTAGGGAAATCTAGAGGAGTCATCTTCAACCCTGCTTGCGATGAAGGGACCGTGAATCAGCAACACTGGAGGACGGAATCTCGTGAATCGACCAACCAAAACGTCAGGGTATAGCACCATCACGAACGCAAAGCAGAACCGGACTCAAGAGTCCCCAAACCACGGAAACTGAGGTGCGAAAAACCTCAACTCAACTCGCCACCAAGGTACAGGTAGCAAGAAGCACCAAAAAGAGGGAAAAAGAAACGCCACCATACCCGAGCAAATTGGCAACAACAGAAGCGTCCTGGAGGTGCTTGGGAGCGAACGGATCCCTCTCTTGGCTTCATAGAAGTCAGAGTTGCTCGGAGGAGCCCCGAGGTGCCGAGGTAGCAGCCGGAGTAAGGGAGGAAGCCCAGAGCCCAAATGAGGCCAAACAGATGCGAGCAAACCGCATCTGGGACCTCAGCGGAGATCAAGAGACCGACCCTTCATGGCCTGATGGCCAGAGACGGTGAGAAGATGGCCTCGACGCGGAAAATAGGGGCGGAAACAGAGGGCAATGGCGGCGCCAGCGGTTTGGCTAACTCGGTGTATAAATACCCAAGTATCAGGGACCAAAAGATGGGGGAAACAAAAAGGAAGGTGTGGGAGAATGAATCGGAGAAGGAAACCGAGAGAGGAGGGAGAAATCGGTGAAAGAAAATCGAACAGAACTGGTTTCCCAGTTCGCGTGGAACCCAACAAAATGGAGGTAGAAGAAAAGATATAAACCGCACGATCTTGATCCAACGGACATTAAAGCACCCGAAATTTGGAAAGTAAAATCAAAACAGCGTGACAAATAAATCGAGATATTATATTTGCATTTAAATAAGGTTTGATTAAGTTTCTTTCCAAAGCATATTGAGGGTCCAAACATTATCCAAATTAAACCAAATATTGCACAGAGGCCAATAAAGGCATGTAGATTCCAAATATAAAATTAGATCTTCTTTTTGACGACTTTTAATGTGTCAAATAAATTAAAACCTATTTTCTCTTTCCTCCTCCATTAATGGCTTTAGGATTATCCAAATTTTATGAAACTTAAACCATAAGTCATATTTAATGTGTTGGATACGAATTTGCCATCAATTTTACATATTGGAGTTGTTTGCATATTTAATTAATATTTTGGAGATTCTACATACTTTCTCTCTCCTGATTTCACCTTTTAAGCAAACTTTCTCCAATTTGGATGAAAATTCACCCAAAGGCTATATTTATTATGTAGATTACGAATATAAGATTATTTTCCTCTTTTGGAGTCATTTATTATTTTTATTTATTAATTACACCTTTTAGGCAATTACTCTCACTTAATATTACCATATTAAATCAAGGTTGTCCAAATTAAATGAAAATTGACATGTAAGCTTATTTTAATGTGTTGATTATGAATTTGAAGGTTATTCTTTATTTTGAGGCTTTATTACATGAATTACATCAAATGGCCCATTAGAGGCCCATTAACATCATTATGCATCCAATTAAGTTATTTATCATCTTATTATCACCAATTGAATTATGTGACATATTATTTACATTATTCATTCATTAGATTATTAGGATCATCCTAACCTCAACCTTGTTTGGAAAATCACCAAAAGGTCAAAGTTCTAGGGTAGGGTTCTAGATCTGGTATGTTACAACACTCCACCCCTTAAAAAGGATTTCGTCCTCGAAATCTAAAGATCCAAACATCAACTATCAACTATTCTCCACCCCTTAAAGGGTTCAACTTAACAAGTCAAACTAAACAACTTTTTAGAGCTACCCACATCTCTTAGTTGTAAAAGTTCTAGATACTTTTATTATTTATGTATCCAACTATAGTCATGCCATCTAGGGTTGAGATTTTAGGTCCTTGTGTCTCTAACCTATCAACCCTACATGAACATCCAAAAAGTCATAGGGTTGGTCAGCTATACCATTATATCAATCCTAGTCACAAAACTAGGGTTAGATTCTACTCAAACTATAGTTTCTCTTCATTGTGACATAGTTCAAGAAAACTTCGATAAAATCCATAAAATTTTATACATATAGTGATATAATGAAAATAATTTTTTTTTTCCGATGAAAAACTTTTGCGATGTAAAACCAACATGCGTGCAAAAAATCAATACGAGAACTAAGTCACAATATTTCCATATGAATATTTTCTCATAACCTAATCTTGTCCTCAAACCAAACCTTATTGCATACAAAGATCATCATTGATCAATTCTAAGGACAACATCCCACTTAGAGCTAACTAGAAAAGTCAAGGGTTCTTATGGGGAGACAAAATTGAAATAGTCGATTCCGACTACCATGGGCTCTGATACCATGCTATAAAGAAGTGAAACCACCTCTCTACTAAAAATTTGAACAATAAAACCTCCAGTCCAAACACACTCATAAGGTATGTTGGAGTGGGTGTAAAATTTTCAAATCTTTGTATAATGGTAATCAAAAGACCAATGTATAGCAGCGGAAGAAAATAGTTGACTATTCAATTATAAAACAAAGGGTTACAAACTTAAACTTACATCACAAGGATCCATGTAGAGGAAATCTAAACCACCTCAAGATTGTCTCCAAGCTTCATCATCACAAACTAAGTCCAGGTCAACATGTCATGCATCCAAGTCTTCCACCTAGGGTTGGAAGCATACCCCAGCAAAAGAGAAACAAAAGGAGACATCAACAAAGGCTGGTATGTGCATACTAAAAGCAAATTGAGCAATATAAGGAAATAGGGACATCCAAATATAAAAGGCTTCCCAAGCAAGAGATAAGTATCACCCAAACGGGTATCAAGTGAAAGATCACAACAAAAAGGGATACTTGCCATAAAACAGATAATAAGAATGTGCTATCAATATAAACATCCACTACCATGGTGGGAAACAAAGCACATATCATCATCAACCTGCATGCATGTGAGATAAGCATAGCCCTAGAACAATATAAACACAATTGGCGGCCAAGAATCACACATCTTGAACCTGGTGGGACATGGGCTAAGAATCACACATCTTGCCCTAAAGGTACATGGGCCAAGAATCACACATCCTGCCCTGGCATGGGGAATCACACATCCACCATCCAAATATATATATATAACATGGGCCAGGAATCACACATCCTGCCTTGGCATGGGGAATCACACATCCACCATCCAAAATATCACAATGTTTCCATGTTGCATAATGAGACAAAACCAATGAAATTATACTACTCTAGTGCTACTGAATCACATAGCATGTAAATATAGAGGCAAGTAGAATAGTACAGTCAGAATTAATAATGTTGCCATCACATAATGGTCATCACAACATATAACAATCCACTTCAAAGTGGTACATATTATTATAAGAGACCAACATGCACCAAGGCACAAGATATGATATCAAGAAATTATCCAAGTTCATAACAATCAAGATAGTTCACACGAACCATGGTATCAAAAGATAAAACATATTGTGTAGGCCAAAATTCAAAAGAATGATAAAGTAGGTAAATTTCTCAATATGGATGAATAGGGGATACAACATACATAAAAGACAAGAATTGCTCAATATAGAAGTAATATGGGATGCAAGCATACATAAGAGAGAAGAATTGCTCAATATAGAAATAATATGGGATGCAAGCATACATAAGAGAGAAGAATTGCTCAATATAGAAATAATAGGAGATGCAATCATACCTCAACATCAGATTCAAACGTCCAAAGACACTTCTAGGTCCAAGCCTAGGCTTCCAAAGCACCTATTAAGCATATACATGGAATTAGGGTTAGGTTTTATATTGATTTCATAAACCCTAAAAACCACCTTTATATTATTTTGTGAATTAGGTTATCAAAACAATTCCATATTTTAAATTATATTTTCCTGAGTTCAAAACATATTTTATTATATAATTCTGACTTATATATTATTAGTTATGAATTATACAAGTTTTTAACTTATAAATTATATCCATTAAAAACACCTGTTATACAACATCATATTTAGGCGACAAAACCAACACCATAAGAAAGCTTGCATTTTTCTGAATCCAACGACTATTTATTTATATTTTTCTGATCATTAAATAATTAGTTATTGATTTTATAAAATCGACCAATCAAATAATTACAAATAAATCGATCGCAGATGAAGGGCAGAAAATGTCCACGCGGACCTGGGCAGGCCAATCAGGGCCGCCCATGTCAGCGGACATCTTATGCCAAGTCAGCGGAACCGGACGCAAAACTAAAAGGAAGAGGAAAGCGCGAAAAGACCAAAATGCCCCTGATCGAAAAACACAAAGAAAGGAGGGAAAAGGGGGTAGTTAGGGAAATCTAGAGGAGTCGTCTTCAACCCTGCTTGTGATGAAGGGATCGTGAATCAGCAGCACTGGAGGACGGAATCTCGTGAATCAACCAACCAAAACGTCAGGGTATAGCACCATCACGAACGCAAAGCAGAACCGGACTCAAGAGTCCCCAAACCACGGAAACTGAGGTGCGAAAAACCTCAACTCAACTCGCCGCCAAGGTACAGGTAGCAAGAAGCACCAAAAAGAGGGAAAAAGAAACACCACCATACCCGAGCAAATTGGAAACAACAGAAGCGTCCTGGAGGTGCTTGGGAGCGAACAGATCCCTCTCTTGGCTTCATAGCAGTCAGAGTTGCTCGGAGGAGCCCCGAGGTGCCGAGGTAGCAGCCGAAGTAAGGGAGGAAGCCCAGAGCCCAAACGAGGCCAAACAGATGCGAGCAAACCGCATCTGGGACCTCAGCGGAGATCAAGAGACCGACCCTTCATGGCCCGATGGCCAGAGACGGTGAGAAGATGGCCTCGACGTGGAAACCAGGGGCAGAAACAGAGGGCAATGGCGGCGCCAGCGGTTTGGCTAACTCGGGGTATAAATACCCAAGTATCAGGGACCAAAAGATGGGGGAAACAAAAAGGAAGGTGTGGGAGAATGAATCGGAGAAGGAAACCGAGAGAGGAGGGAGAAATCGGTGAAAGAAAATCGAACAGAACTGGTTTCCCAGTTTGCGTGGAACCCAGCAAAACGGAGGTAGAAGAAAAGATATAAACCGCACGATCTTGATCCAACGGACATTAAAGCACCCGAAATTTGGAAAGTAAAATCAAAACAGCGTGACAAATAAATCGAGATATTATATTTGCATTTAAATAAGGTTTGATTAAGTTTCTTTCCAAAGCATATTGAGGGTCCAAACATTATCCAAATTAAACCAAATTTTGCACAGAGGCCAATAAAGGCATGTAGATTCCAAATATAAAATTAGATCTTCCTTTTGACGACTTTTAATGTGTCAAATAAATTAAAACCTATTTTCTCTTTCCTCCTCCATTAATGGCTTTAGGATTATCCAAATTTTATGAAACTTAAACCATAAGTCATATTTAATGTGTTGGATACGAATTTGCCATCAATTTTACATATTGGAGTTGTTTGCATATTTAATTAATATTTTGGAGATTCTACACACTTTCTCTCTCCTGATTTCACCTTTTAAGCAAACTTTCTCCAATTTGGATGAAAATTCACCCAAAGGCTATATTTATTATGTAGATTACGAATATAAGATTATTTTCCTCTTTTGGAGTCATTTATTATTTTTATTTATTAATTACACCTTTTAGGCAATTACTCTCTCTTAATATTACCATATTAAATCAAGGTTGTCCAAATTAAATGAAAATTGACATGTAAGCTTATTTTAATGTGTTGATTACGAATTTGAAGGTTATTCTTTATTTTGAGGCTTTATTACATGGATTACATCAAATGGCCCATTAGAGGCCCATTAACATCATTATGCATCCAATTAAGTTATTTATCATCTTATTATCACCAATTGAATTATGTGACATATTATTTACATTATTCATGAATTAGATTATTAGGATCATCCTAACCTCAACCTTGTTTGGAAAATCACCAAAATGTCAAAGTTCTAGGGTAGGGTTCTAGATCTGGTATGTTACAGTGGTTGTGGGCGTCAGCTCCGTGGTGTGGAAAAGAATGCTGGAGAGGTGGCATGATGTGAAATATGCTTACCGGTTGAGAGGTGGTGGAGGTTGGGACTGCTTGGTTGACAAGCCTTGGGAGCTTAAGATATGCAGTCTGCCTGTGCCTTAGCCCAAAATCATCTGGAACAAAGGTCAGTTTCCGAAATGGGGGTGCACTTTATATAGGACGGTTCTTGGCCATCTCCCTACATCCGATAGACTAGCATCTTGGGGTCTTAATGTCGACCCTAAATGTGTGCTTTGTGGTGACGCAACTGAAACACATGTACACCTCTTCTTTCAGTGTAGATTCTCCAAGTACATTTGGTGCAGATGGTCCCTCAAAAATGGTTGGGGCGGTTACCCTCCCAGTTGTTTGGATGACGGGTTGAAGTGGATAAGGCATAGAACTAACACGAGCTCCTCTATGAGAGTTTTTGGAGGCATGGGAGTTGGTACCATCGTATATTGTATCTAGTTTGACAGGAATACCATAATCCACGAGGGACAGGCTACTGAAAGTTTGATGCTTTTGAGTCTCTTGCTGGTAGACTTGCTATTAATGTAAGGGCTAAACTTGATATTTATAAAGGTTTAGACCTAGTTACCTTTACACAGTGGGGTTTTTTTGTAGTTAAACCACCCTCTGTACTGTATAGGCTCACCTATACGCCTTTTTTGAGATAGTAATATTTTACCTGATCCAAAAAAAAAGAATGCATACATGTAAATATTTTCACTCTTCCTTGAAGAGAATTTCATATTTGAGTTCAAGGCATCCTTTTCTCTCTCACTTCATTTGATATTTTTTCGGCCCTCTTATTTTAGCTTTGTTCAAAATTTATTCTTGGGCTTTTCTTCTTATACCATTTTTTTCAATGGGAAATATGGATGTGTATCTTTGTAGTTTGCTTTTGTGGAGGAAGCTATCTAGATACATGATGGAAGAATGATGCAAAAAGATTATGCAATCTTCATGAAATTTATTATGAAACTAATTCATATGCACATATGTTTGTTTTTTGTTTGAATGAATGCAATAACAAGATTAACTATCATGTCACCTATCAGGATATGCAATGCAATTAAAAGGAAACATTTTGGGTTACTTGATCATCTTAATGTAGTGGATGAAGTGTCATGAAAAGTGGGTGTAATCAAATGATTAAGAGACAATGCCTATCTTAAACTATGATATGTCCCTCTCTTATTAAAGTGTGTATAAGGTAACCATAGAGTTTCTTTCTAAACATCCCATTTAAGTATCTGTTACCTTTTTGGTCAGTTTGGGCTCAAACCCTATCATCAATCACAATTCTTGCATGGATTAAGATTTTCATTCATATTAAGTGTCCTCAAGCTGACTAACCCATATACTTCCTCTAGGTGGTGTTGTCTTAGACTTTTCAAATTCAGCACATAATTGTTTCCATTGCAAAAGCACAAAAACATATTCCTTGATTATAGATGAAATCATGAAAATTTAAACTCCACCATTACACTAGATAGATGTGGATCCTAAATTTGAAAAAAAATAACTAACATAATATAAAGATAAAAAGATAAAGATAAAAAGATAGAGCCATTCCAACACCCTCTAAGCTTGAACATGACTATATCCTCATAGTTATAATTCAATCATAGAGGTGGAATGGGGGTACCATGATCTCAGAATGATGGTAACTGTGGATGAAATGTTCCCAGTGGCCTCTGTGGATCAAGCCATGTTGGCATATATCTCTTAGTGCCAGTGCCACCAACTCGAGTGTTGGAGGTACCAAGATAGGATGTCCTTTATCCTTCTTTGAACTTATATGTCGGTGGTATCATCATCTTTTTCATGTATCTCTATGAGTTTTCCTGAGAAAGTTAATGGTACTGACTTGGGTGTTGGTGATACCAAATTTTTGTAGACTTTAACCTGATAAGGACTCGATACCACTGACTTGTGTGTTGGTGGTACTGACTTTGTGCAAATCTCTATTGAAAATTTTAAGCAGGTCGATGGTATCTACAGTGGTTTTGGTAGTATCAACTTTGACTCTGGTTGCACACCAAACAAAAGTAGTAAGGTAGTTTTTTACATCAATCTAAAATCTAAAAAGATAAATAAGAAATGCAACTGATGAAAAGTCCTAAGAAAATATAAATGACATAAATAAATTTGTATTGCCTCCCATAAGCACTATTATTTAATGTACTAGGCTGGACAACATGATTTTCTTCAGCCTGGGTTGTCATAAGATGGTAGTGAAGATTCATTTGGTAGTTTGAACTCCACTCTATTATCTTCTATCTCGAGTGTCAAGTAGCCTCTATCCATGGCAATGATCACATCGACTGTATCTTAGAATGACCTTCCTAGCAACATCTCAGATTCTCACATCTCATAGATATCCATGACCACATAATCAATAGGATATATGAACTTATCCACTTTGACTAAGACATCTTTGCATATCCCATACGTCCTCACAATTGATCCGTCCACGAACTGGATTTTCATGGACGTCTTTGTCAATTTCTTCAATCCCAACTTTTGAAAGGTATAGAGAGGTCTACAATTATGCTCACTCTCAAATCACAATGTGCTTGTTAGAAATGTTTGCTACCTATTGAACAAGTAATTTAGAAGCATCTTGGGTCTTTTCTCTTCATCGGCAATCTTCCCTAGATCATCACACTACCCACTTCATCAACATGCAAGATATATGTATCTTTTATCTTCTCGTTGATGATATCCTTCAAGAATCTTGTAAATGTGAGAATTTTTTTTAATACCTCCACGAGTGGGATGTTTATGTAGAGATCTTGCAAAATATCTAGGAATTTTTGGAACTACTTTTCCTCCTTTATTGGCTTCTGACTATCTAGGAATGGCACATGTGGCTTCTATGCATGACTGTATGGAGGAATGTAGAGCACATCATGGATCTCCTCCCCTAAGCATGCTTCAACCCCACCTTCTATGATATAATTTGGCACATTCCCTAGGGATGGGATAGACTGTGGGTGCTCCTTCTCAGTGCGGGTGCCTTCTTATTGACCATGACTTCTCTACTCCAAAGTAGAACCTTCACCTGTTCTTGTTGCACATACACCTTTTCTAGAATTGAAGGTTTGGTCAAGGAAATGGTGGAACTTTGGAGTTCCTCATCTTGCAAAGCTAGTAAAGATGGGGTTTCCTTGTAGCTTGTTGTTGACCCTGTATCTACTGAGGTGCATGAGTGAGCATAATGTACTGTCATTCTGCATGGCCCTGGTCTTCGATACAAGTTGAGGGGAAATGGAACCTCTATCCCATACACCCAATCTGCCTCTAGAAGGTGTTGAACTGGTGAATCCTAAGTACATGCTCTGGTTCCTTAACAACAACATTTACTTGATGATGTTGATGAGATGTCTCTATATTCCTAGGGAATCCCTATTTAATGGGCTTCTTCAGGGATGCCATGTCCACTGCTAGATGATAAATGTAATTTTCAATGTTGTGGATCAATGCCCCTTGATTCTACTGCACCCTCTTAGTCTGCTCTAATAGGACCTCATTATGACTCACCAGCATGCCTATCATGTCTTCAATTCTGTCTATATTACTGGAGCCCATGCCCTACTAATATTGCTAATGCAGTAACATGCACTCCTCCTCCTCACCTCTAGATGAGGTGCCAAATTTATGCTCAAACTTCCTCACAACTTTGTCCATTTGATATTTGAATTCTGTGAACTCCTAGATTCCATAGCCCCTTTAATTGTTGCTAGTGTTTCTCTCTCATCACCCCATGATTGATTTCTGGCCATATTCTTTAAGATCTCATGACATGTTGTAGCCTTCTTGTTTAGAAAGAATCCTTCCCTTTCTACATCAACAATAGTCCTCTCACCTTTGTGTAAGCCATAATAAATGTGTTCACCTACCCTAAAGATAACTCCCATGACGAGGGACTTCCCTGAGCATGCCCTAATATCTCTCCCATGCTTCTGAATATGACTCTTTGGTGTGCTTCTTGAAGATGTAGATCTTTCCAACCAATTCAATGGTCTTATAGGGTGGAAAGTATCACTTGAAGAAGGTGCCAATAATCACATCCTAGGCTTTTATGGATTCTGATGGAAGACTAAAGGACCATGCTTTAGCCTTATCTAAGAGTGAGTAAGAAAATATCTTCAAGTACATCACTATAGCTACAACCCTATCAATCTTCACCATGTCACAACTTTCTACAAAGTTGTTGATGTATGCCATCAGGTCCTCCATGTTGTGGTAGTGAAATGATTGATATTTAATTAATTCCACAAGAACATGATCTATCTTTTAACTGCCAACATTGACTGCATGGCTTTTGATTGGTCCCAATTGCACTATGGCTGAGGATGCCTTAATTTTCTCCCAAACTATCTTTTCTTCAAGCCCTTCTTCAATATGTCCTTCAACATTTGGGTCCATGCCTACTACCTTTTCCTACTCCAAATGCAGTGGTGGAGTTTGGATGAGCTTCTCAGCTGAAGCCTCAAACTCTCACCCTATAAAAAGTATTCTCCTGATGTGCAATAGTTAATTGGAGTGGACTCTCTATAATGAGTGGTTTGAGAATGAACCACACACTAGTACCTAAAACTTAATAGCTTTGTGAGAATGCAAAATAATAATGAACTGATAACTGAAAAAATTTCAAATATTCTCTTGACTAGAGAAAAGATCGAAAATAAATAAAAGAAGAAAAAAATGGCCTAGATGGCAGGTCACAATACTCATAGTGTTGTAGTTTCCATTTCCCCAACAACGACACTAAAAACTTGACACACCCAAACTATGCGTGTGAACGCAAGTGTAAGTGTTGAGTAGTATAGGCCTATAGGCCCAAGTGTTGAACTTAGGGAAACATTAATCAAGAAACTACTACTAATTGTTACTTTATCAGCTAGACCTTGTGAGAGTGATTGATTGTTCGACTAAAACTAATTACAATAATTGAAAACTAAATTAAGTGGATTGTGATCACAGATTGGATGGATTCATTAGGATTATTATTTCACCATGATTCACATGGAAATTAACTCTGTATCATTAATAGTTAATTATCCTACACCATGGATCAAAGTACCTATAGCAAGTATTACCCGCTCCTGTAGCATACACACTACATATTCTAAGAAAAATCCCACTTCTGTAGTGATTTAGGATTATCTAGGAACTTTAACAAAACCTCTGGGTTATTCCCTTCATAGTTGTAAGCCATCTCTTAAGGTACGATATAGGCTATGTAAATCTTACGACCTTTCCGTCCCTTAATCCTTCTCTCGAAGCAATTAATGGTTTGAGAAATCAACTATGGTGATCAAGCATAAGCAATTCTTGAGGCAATCTGAGATTTATATCTAAAGTTTACAAGATATATATATATATATATATATATATATATATATATATAAAATCATAATGTCAATCAGACTGCTCCCAGGTCCTAAGGAACAAAGGGATTCACCTCGCCTGATTTCTATTGTTTCATAAAAAGAGGAGATGAGAGAAAATGTGGTAAACATAAGAAAACCAATGTAAACCCATAGAGAGACCAGTTTTGATGATCTCCTCTGGCGAACATCTCAATCCACATCATTCCTATAATAGATATGCTCTCTAGAGGTGTTTGAATCATCTGGGACGTGGTAGTTTCCTTCATCTCCTCCTCTCTCAGGTCCATTGCAAGAGTAGAATGTTATGCTCATATCAGGCCGAAATACCCTTAGGTAATAAGTGGGACTCGGGTTGTCATTACGTCCCGACTGTCAGATCTGGCTTAATCTGAAATCTGCACTGATCGTGATAATTTGGTACCACCAACAAGAAGTTGGTGGCTCTAAGTCTATAGATGACTCAAAATGCTTGTTGAGTGTCAGTACTACCGACATGACAATCAGTATCACCGAGTTGCTATTTTTTAGTTTTTGAATTCCCCTATTGATCAATTCTAGTACTACTGACAAGAAATTCGGTAGAACTGAGTTGATACAATCAGTTCCTGTTGCATTTTAGATCATAAGTTGGTATCACCGACTTGCCATTTTGATGACCTCGAGATATAACTAGGTAGCATCAAGTTGAGTCTCTGTAGCATCAAGACTTCTCTAGTTTACATGTTGGATTTTGTATTAAGTCGGTACCACAAACTCCGAGGTTGGTAGCACTGAGCTTCTTTGTAAGTGCTTGAATTACCTGAAATGTGGAAAATCCACATTAGTTCAAATAAAATATGGAAAATTGGTATAATTTGGTAAAACTAGTTATTATTTGATATAATAGTATTTCAAAAGCTAATAACGATAAATAATGCATAATTAATGTCAAAATGAGCAATAATTCATGAAATACATAGCAAAATAGCCTGTGAAAAGTGAATAAAACTCAGGGCATTACACATCTGATTCTTCTACAACCAGCATATCTAGATCTCCAAACACATATTTTTCATCTTGGATAGTCAATTCTGGTGCAATAGATCATATTATAGGTATGCTCAGTCTTATTTCCAATATGTTCATCACAAAAGATAGTAACTCTGAATTCACCATTACAAATGGATCTTCAATATTACACTGAGGATATGGGGACCATCGAGCCACTTACTCATATCAACATGCCATCCACCCTTTTTATTCCTTTCTTTCTGTTCAATTTACTATATATTAGTAATTTCACCCATAATCTTCATACCTCCATCACTCTTGACCCAGATCGATGTTTTATGCAATACATTCAGACACATGTGATAATTGGTGGTGGATATGAGGAAGATGGTCTATACTAGCTAGGAAGGGCTTAGAAGGCTTATATAGTTGCATATCTTTTGCACATACATAGTTGTCTTGGTCACTTATCTCTCGAGAATCTTCACACTATACATCTTCAATTATCCTGTTCAGACAAACTTGATTGTGAAACTTATCAATTGGGAAAGCACCATAGATATATTTTTCAACCTATAGACATTATGCATGCATAATTTGTCTTTCATATTGTTCAATAAGATGTTTGGGGACCCAGTAGGGTCTCCATCAAACTTGGTTTTTGATATTTTGTTATTTTATTTATAAATTGTCTTGAAATACATTGTTGTATCTCATGAAAGATCATTCCAATATTTTCCAGTATTGTGCAAAATCTTTGTTTTGAAACAGGAACACAATTCTCTTAAAGTATTTGCATGTTTCAAACTCACAATGGAAAAGAGTACTTCAATTAAGCACTCACCTCATTTCTTTCCAACAAAGGAATCATTCATCAATCTTCTTGTTCCCATTCTAATAAAAAATGGGATAACAAAACAAAAAATAGACATTATCGAAATGACAAGAACTTTTCTACACCACGTAAATGTTGGCTACCATTTTTGGGGATATTTATCCTCAAAACTACCTTCATTTGCTCGGTATCAAATCTCATTTCAAAATTTTTATGCTAACCACCCAATATAGTGTTCCATGTAAAATCTTTGGGTGTTAGTTTTGTCAATGAATTAGGTAATGGCCATGAAAAGCCCATGTCTCGAAGGTGAAGTGTGCCTTCCTTAAATATTTTAAAACTCAAAAGGGGTATCATTGTTATAATACTACCATACATCATTTTCTAGTATCTACATATGTCACATTTTTTGAAGACACCCTTTACTTTAGAAAATACATAGAAACATCTCTGACTTCTGTAGAAGACTTTCCATCATTTTCAATTGTCATCTACCCTACACCAAGTCCATTGGCTAATGCTAGTGACCCATCTATATGTCTATGTAACAATCATGCAAGTTCTCTAGATAAGTCAAGACATCTACAAAGATGACTCTAAATATCTCAATCCTCCTCCAATGAGTACTGCCTATGGAGGTTCTATAGATCGCAATGATCTACCTATTTCCCAAAGAAAAGGGAAGCCTTCTTGCACTAGCCATCCTATTTCCAATTTTGTATCTTATAATTATTTATTTCCTTCATATGATAGCCTTATCTCCAACCTATCTACTATCCTAATACCTCATAGTATCTCTGTTGCACTAAATCAACTAGGTTGGAAAGAAGCTATGAAGGATGAGATGGCTGCTTTGTCTAAAATTGGGACATGGAGTCTAGTGCCCATTCCTATAAATTAAGTAGTAGTTGATTCAAGATGCGTTTATTTAGTTAAATTTGGTCTAGATGGGAATACTAACCACCTGAACGAAAGACTCATTGTAAAAGGCTACACCATCTTATGGGGAAGATTATCTAGAGTCTTGTTCTCATGTGGCCAAAATGATATCTGTTCATTTGTTCTTCTTATTGGTTGTTCACTTCTCTTGGCCAATGCATCAACTAGATATCAAGAACACCTTCCTCCATGAAGTGTCTAAAGAAATTTATGTGGAACAACCATACGGGTTATTTTCTCAAGGGGAGTCTCATCTTGTTTGCCATCTTTATAAATCCTTGTATGGGCTAAAGCATTAACCCTGAGTGTGGTTGGGGAGGTTTAGTCAATCTATTGAATCCTTTGGTCCAAAATGGTCTAGTATCAACCATTTTGTCTTCTATCACCATGGACTCACTGGTTATATCCTTCTAATTGTTTTTGTGGACAACATTATTATTACAAATGTTGATCACCAAGGAATTGCATGACTAAAGTTGTTTCTTCAATCCAAATTTTAGACTAAAGATCTTGGCCCTCTCAAATACTTCCTTGGTATTGATATGTCTAGATTCAAAGACTGAATTATCATATCTTAGTGTAAGAACGAAATAGATATTCTTGACAAACATGCATGTTGGAATCAAAACTTGCATAATCATCTATGGATCCTAAAATTAAATTGTATAAAGATTAGGGGGAGCCTCTTATTGATTCTGGACTGTACAAACAAATGGTTGTGAAATTGAATTGACTAATAATTACTTAGCCATACATCTCATTTGCTATAAGGGTGGTTAGTCAATTCATGAAGAAACCACATACTGGTCACTGGGATGATGTTATTCACATCATACATTATCTCAAACGATCCCTTGGGAAAGGTCTCCTCTACACTAGTCATGAGCATCTAAAGGTGCATGGTTTTTCTGATGTTGATTGGGATGACTCTGTCATTGACTAACAATTTGTGACTGGAAATTATGTCTTTGTAGGAGGTAACATGATTTCCTGGAGAGAAAGACGTAGAATGTCATTTCTTACTCAAGTGAATAATCTGAATATCAGGATATGTCTCATGTTACCAGTGAACTTGTCTGGGTGAGGAACTTCATGGAAGATCTAGGGTTTCCACAATTTGAATCTATGAAATTATTGTGTCACAATCGAGTTGGAAGTCACATAGCTTTCAATCCCATCATTCAGAAATGTACAAAATACATCAATTGGATTGTCAGTTCATCAAAGAGAAGGTTCAAGAAAAGTTGATTAGACTCATACTAGTCCTATCAGAAGATCAAGTTGTAGATCTATTTACTAATCCTTAAGTAGATGTCAAGTTAAAATATTATGTAACAAACAATGTGTCTATGATATCTATATATGCACCAGTTTGAGGGGGAGTGCTAAGTATATAAGTTTGTGCATATTGTATATTGAGATCAGTCCCACATTACGTAAATGGGTGTTGTCAACCGCTAATAGTCCTATATAAAGGCTGGGCCTCTTTTTTATAATACACACAACATATTCTCCAAATTCTCTCTATTAACATATATCTCCACCTTGATGGCCATGTTCAAATCCTATGTGCCCCTCCACATCAATGTTCGTGAACAACTTGCAGGTGTGATAGATGTTACATGAGATATGATGGATTCTTATGAATGCCTCTTGACATGGGGAAATCAGGTGGGATGGATGTGTGACAACCACAAGATAATAATCTTGCTAACCAGCTACAAGGTAACACTCACAATGTTGATTGACCAATTTTTAGAGAAGGATGCCCCCCCTCTTTTGCTTTGGGAATGAGGATCATGTTTGTGGCCATGATCCTATATTAGGGTAGTAGTTGGGCAAAGTAATGGTCCACAAATGCCATGAAGTGATATTCAATGATATTTAGGCAACATCAAATAAGGAAGCACCAAAATCATCATGCTCTAACACATTGTTTGAATCAAGATCATGAATGGATGTACACAACTCTGTCCAATCATGGGAAGCCACTAGATGTCCATGAGAAAGAGGGAGTAACCATGAGTGGGAAGGGAGTCCATGAAGGTATCCCAATCAAGGGTACCTTGAAATAATCAACAACCTCTTTAAGGATCTCGTCATTCCTCTGCACCCAATTTTCATCCTATATACTATTGCATGTGATGTGAACCTTTTGGCTTTGGGCATGGGATTTTGGTGAAAGAAAGATATGTTACAATCTCACACTCTAAGCCATTTCACCCCAGATTGCTTGCTCTAGTATAATTACTCCCTAATGAGAGCCTCCTCTAGCTCACCCTTGATGGTAGAAAGGATGTGACTGTGACTATAAGAAGGACATCATCAAAGGAAGCATGCTCCTCATAAGATTTTTCTCGGTACTAGAAATTTTGGCGAAGACTTCACCAAATTCTCTTTTTTCCATCTCTTCAAAAGTGCCCCCAAAATTTTTCAACTTGGAACCATCCTAAAGCAAGTAGAACTACACCCCCCATCATCCATTCCATCTTGACTTCATCAAGGAAATATTTGTGGTGATGCCACATCTTCTTAAACTTGAAAGGGACATCATTGGTGAAAGAAGTGGCAAAGGAGATGGGAAAGATGAGATGGGGTAATTATACGACCACTAGGAATGAGTGAGGTGAGAGAAGTTGAAGGAAAGACCAATGTCAGACAAAGATCTATTAATGAAAGTTGAGTCCAGCCTGGCCCACTTGGTGGGAGCACTCTGTTGCATGCCGACACAGGTGTAGTGTCAAAGACATTGTGGGGATTGAATACAAATAGATCGATGGACATCACCCTATTGGAGAATTCATGTATGGCATGCAAGGCAAGAAGCTTGCCTCCTCAATGCTCAGTAGGCTAGAGGATGACATTGAGGTCCCCACCAATTAGCAATTTGACATGACGAACAAGAAGACTCACCTATTAAAGCTCGTACCACAGCCAACAATGCTCATTAGTGGAACAACTTTCTTAAACTGAAGAAAAAATGACTTGTTTGGATACTACGATCTCTTGGGTGAGAATTTGAAGACTACAAGTGAACACTTGATGGGGGTGGTTGTCCCTCCCAAAAACCCAAATTGTTGCTCCACCCCTCACTCGATCTCACCCAAATTATCTAAATGGAGGATGCCCCACATCTCCATCTATTAGTATGGGATCACATGCTCCAGAACCGTTGTAAATTATAGGCGGTGCTGATGTTGAAGGCCCTTGACACGAAGTTTGACATCATTGTTTTGACCCTAGACACATTCCAAAATAGAAGTTTATCCATCTAGAAACTGGTCTTAGAACTTTGAATTAGATTTGGCGATCAACTCTAAATCTCCTCATATTTTCTCATCTCTATAATTTTTTTGTACCTTTTCACATATTTGTTCTATGATTTATGTATTAATTTCATGCACCCTTCTCCATGGATAGAGTACACTTTTATCTTGGTTTTAATTTTAGATATCAATATAGCTCTATATGGGGTTTATCATGGTATTTTCCCAACTATGTCAAATAATCTTTGCAACAAGAAATATATACCAGGAGTGAATTCTTAATTTTATGACAAATAAGAAAAGAAGGAAAGTGAAGTATTTATATGAAGAGGAGTATCTCACACGCTGGATCTCTAATTAAGGGGTTTGTATTCATCCCAAGAGAGAGTTATGTCTCGATATCCATTTTCATTCATAAATGAATGAACTTACGATCTTTATTTCCACTTATTATGTTAGCTTAAATATTAGAGAATGATTACATATAATAACATCCTCAGAATGTCTTAACTCAATTACATGTGATTTGGATTGATACCTAAACACAATATCATATATATACTCAGAGTCTTCACTCTTTCTATGTATCTATTTGGATATTATTGTGTAAATCTAGAGAAAAATAATACATAAAACTAGTGTGTGTGCTTAATGATGATTACACTCTTTAGTCAGAATCATGAATATCAATTCAAACTCATAAGTACTTGTTGGAGTAGGAGCGTGGTGTACATACCTATCCTGAGTAGGGCTGTAAATGGGTACGGGTAGACCCGCGGACCCGTAAATCCGAACCCTTAAAAAACCCGTCACGGGTCTAATTTTTCATACCCGCATACCCTTGGACCCGCATATAAGTGGGTCCAATAATGGGTATGCTTGGACCCAGACCCGCTAGACCCGTGTACCCGCTATACATAAGTAACTACTAAAATAATATGTTATATATCATACTTTACTAGTCTAATTAATATATTTATTGAGATTATATCCTACTATAAGGTTGAGACTAGTCATATAACTAAGAATTAGCTATTCTAGTTACAATAACGAACATCATCATATGTAAACTTAAAATCAAAATGTCTACTAATCTACATTACTTTCTACATAAATTAAATGTTATGATCATGACTACAAATATGTAAACAATTACTCAATTAATTTTATTGTATAGAATATAACATTGTCTAATATAACTATTACATGTTAATATACTATATGATAACAATATCTTGTTGTGTTAAATATATATAACATAGTCATTTCTCTTACATAAACAATATGATGTTTTATAGAACCACTTACCCGCATACCCACACCGCATACCCGCTATTATTGCGGGTACGGGTATGGTGCGGGTCAAGGTTTTGTATTATGCGGGTCTAGAACCGGAACCGGACCCACTAAATTATATGGGTATGGGTATGGGTATGGCCAGACCCGCACCGTACCCGCACCGTTTACACCCCTAATCCTAAGAGTGATACATGGAATCCATGAATGATAGTTGAAATCATGTGTCATTGTGACCATGGTGGGTGTGCTCCTTAGACCTGAAGTCACTACAATGACCACATATTGTTCAATGTACTTTTCAATACTACTCAATGTCACTTTAAATTAGGATTTCTGTATAGTCAGTGATTGGGTTCAAAATAACAGTTGTAGATTGTTTCAAGATAGAATTTGTCTCTCCTATTAGAGTGATCCTAGTCACTTAATAAGTGAGAGTAGGAAATGCATGGTCATGCTCATGTGAGTCAGTATTCGATATTGAGATTACTACGTTTCAATAGTCTACACTAGATAAAGAAATATGGATTCAAAATTAAGAGAATCATTGCTCCATGCCTGAGGTTCAATTTGGATACATGTGAAAAAGAAATAATACAATCACAATAACATTGTCTCTAACTATTTGTATTACTTAGATAGAAATGATGTCTTTCTAAGTAGTGCTCATGGAATATGAGGTCACTGACATCACTACCAATGTAATGTGAAACCTGTAGGGTCACACACATAAGGTGTAAGGAAGTGAAACCACCTCTCTACTAAAAATTTGAAGAATCAAACCTCCAGTCCAAACACACCCTTAAGGTATCTTAGAGTGGGTGTAAATTTTCAAAATTATTTATGGTATTCAAAACAACCAACATGTAGAAGCGGAAGAAAATAATGACTATATTAAATTTCTCAACAAGATTACAAAAGAAAATCAAAATCTCCCACATAGGGTTTACATGTATGATGCCACATAGGGATCTACGGTAGAGGGAAGTCCAAACCATAACAACTTTGTATCGAAGCTTTAGCTCCTTAAGCTATGTCCAAATCTTTAGGTCACATAATATAAGTCCTTCACCTAGGGTTGGAAGCATAACCCAGCCAAAAGAGAAAAATAGACGACATAAGCAAAGGCCGGTATGTGCATACTAAAAAGATGATTGAGAAATTTAATAGAATAAAGGACATAAAAATAAAAAGCTTCCCATAGAAAAGATAAGGACTACCCACAAGGGCATAAAAGATAGGAATCATCACATAAGAAAAGAAGATACTTGCCATAAAACAACATAACAAGATTGTGCCATATATACATCCACTACCATGGTGGGAAATGAAGCACATATCCTACAATCAAGGCACATAACCCATCATAATCAACATCAACCTACATGCATGTGAGATAAGCATAACCCTAGAACAATATACAGACAAAGGTGGCCAAGTCCCATAAACTTGAAGCCTTACTAAGAATGGCACATAACCAAACTCCCAATATATGAATGTGGGCCAAAACTCATAAATTTGAAACCCGGGTATGGGACACATAACCTCCATCCCAAAAATAATAACATGGGCACATAACCCAAAAACCAATGCAATTACACTACTCTAATGCTACTGAATCACATAGCATGTTAAATGTAGAGGCAAGTATAATGTATAGTCAGATTATATAATGTTGCATCACACAATGGACAACACATACATCGACATGCAAGTGGGAACAAGATATCACATATCAAAAAATAAACATCCACCTCAAAGTGGACACATATCATCAAATAAGTCCAACATGCACCAAGGCATAAGAAAAAGAGTCCAAAAGAATATCCATGATCACAAGATCAGTAACAAGTAGGGTACTTCACGTGAAGCATAATTTCAAAACAAAAAGACATGGTGTACAGGAAATTGTCCATAGGACTAAGAGAAAGAAGAAACATAGGCTAATTTCTCAAAAGAATAATTAGGGATTCAAGCATACCTCAACTTTAGAGCCTAACAGTCCAAGGCAGTCCTAGATCCAAGTCTAGGTCTTCAAAGAACCTATTAATCATGTATGCAAAATTAGGGTTAGATATACCTTGATTTCATACACCCTAAAAATCACCCTTTTTATGTGAATTAGGTTATGTAAACCATGCCTCATTTTAGATTAACTTTTTCTAAACTCAAAACATATTTTATTATATTTTTCTAACTATTAAATATTTAGTTATGATTTTTTCAAATTATAATCTATTAATTTGATCCATTAAAATTTATGTAGTACTTAGTTTGGATTTAGGCAATAAAAGCCATACCATTAGATAGAGAAAATCCTAAGGATTCTAAAACATATTTTATTTTGTTTTTCTGAGCCATTATGTATTTATTACGAATTTTGAAATTTCAACCAATAAAAAATTAGCAAGAATACCTATCAGCAAAGAAAAGCCAAGTGAACCCACTGAGATGGCCTAGTGGTGCTTGGCCAAGTGGCCTGGGTCCTTGGTCAGTAGGGCATTGGCTCAACATGGTCAAAAGTGCAAATAGATCGTGAAAGGTCTTATTTACCCCTCGACGGAGAAACAAAAATTGAGGAAGGAGAAAGGCAATTCGTAAAACACTCTGGGGTCATTTCTTTCTCAAGATCACGGTGCCATGGAAGCCGTTGCTTGAGAGAAGATTGGGGAAAATTGAGGTAAGGCTAAAATGTAAAATTGGGGCTGTAGAAACCTTCGGTCGAACACCAAGACTCGTTCCGGCCATCCACACAAGTCCCTAATGCCCAAGCGAGCAGGGACCAGAACCTAGGAACCACCGCCAGAAGGGTGAGAAAGGGGAGATAGACGAGGGGCACACAATGGCCAAAAGATACACACAAAGGCTCTGTAAATGTCCTTCAAAGGTGGAGGAGAGATTGGTTTAGGTGTGAAGTCACTAGACGGTGAGGAAGTTGTGAAGATGGAGTAGAATTGGGCAATAGACGACAACCTCCATGGTTAGGTTCTTATAGGTGATTAAGCCCCACAAAAGTTGGGGTCAAAATGAGCAAAAAGCAATGAGGAAACCAATGGAAAAAATATCAGAAATCCATTGAGTGGAGTGAAAGATATTAGAGAGACAAGGATCGTGCTACTGTTCATTACGAGTCGTCCTCCTACTCAATGTAGGAGTTGATTTGCTGGTCATCAAATAGAGATCTAAAGGCTGGGAAACAAGCATGTATTAAGTAAATATAAGAATCATAAAATCATAGCGTGACAACGTGATAAATCATTAAACTCAAATCCCAAACTGATTCAAATAAAGTGTGAATGCATTATTGCATTATTTTCTCTCTCTTCAATTAAGGGTTCAAATCTTATCCAAATTAAGTGAAATTTGGCACAGAGGCCAATTAAGGCATGTAAATTCCAATTATGCAATTAGATTTGCCTTTTGAGAACTTTTGATGTGTCAAAGAAATCAAATACTATTTTCTCTTTCCTTATACATTAATGACATAATGATTTTCCAAATTTTGTGAAATGTCACACACAAGTCATATTTAATGTGTTGGACACGAATTTTCCATCAATTTTACACATTGAAATTGTTTGGGCATTTATTTAATATTTTGAAGGTTCTACACACTGTCTCTCTCCTAATTTCACCTTTTAAGAAAACATTCTCTGAATTGGATGAAAATTCACTCAAAGGCTATATTTATTATGTAGATTATGAATCCAAGATTATTTTTCTCCTTTGGAGTTATTTATTATTTTATTTGATATTTTGGGAAAAATTTAGTTCTTTTGTTTCCAAATTTAATTAACTTAATCATTATTATATGAATAATGTGAAACTCGACTCCCAAGGTAATTCAGACAGAACATGAATTTAAACTTAGATTTCACTTTTGGGACTTCTTTTTATGAGATATGACACATGGCCCATTAGTGGCCCATTAGTTCATTATTGTTTCATATATGATTATTAAGCAAGATTTATTATGTTACCCTCTATGTAATACTTGTGACATCTTTTATGTTAAATCATTCACCTAATTACATGCATTTTCTTATTGAGGTTCATCTTTTTTTGGCTGAGCCCAAAAGATCAAACTTCTAGGGTAGGGTCAAAGATTCAGTATGTTACATAAGGATGCTCAAGAATAAAGAATATTGCAAATAAAAGTTAAAATTAGAATGGTTCTAAATTATTCATGCACTATAGTCTGATCTAACAATTGACTGTGAGGTCATCCTGTCAACTACATGTTGAACAAATTGATCAATTGATTGAATTATAATTGGTCCATTGATTGTTAGCCTAGACACATACCAACTGATCAAGTGAAGGTCAATCTATCCATTGGTGTATGGATCATGGTAGGTATAGAAGTATCAAAAAACCGAGTGGTGTCAAACAATTGATAGAACCATCTAAAAACCAATTGAAGTGTCAACTGATCAATTGATATGCAATTTTCACATAACAACACTTCCTGATTTATCAATTGACAATTGTCGTCTATTGACTCATATACTATCCAAGTTTTTCCTATTTTGTGATTAGTTGGAGACTTCAATAAGGAAAATGATTTGGATTGTGGAAATCATAATCTACACCTCCCCTATATAAATAAGGAAATGTCCATTGGATAAGACACAATAGGACACAAGTAGTTCACAAGTTTCTCCTCTTGAGAGAGAAAAAATACCTGATGATCATCCCTTGATAGGAGGAAGATAGGAAGATTCTAGAACACCACAATCTTATCTTGCTTCTACTTATAGGAAAAAGTGGCACACCAAGTATTCCCCACAATTTCTTAAATGAAGTAGAGGCCTCAGAACATGTGCAAAGATTGACGGATGAGTTTCATCATCAAAGGAATATGTTTTATGTCCCCTTGCTTCTACCCATGCAAAAACTATTTCTACACTGTATAACCCCTGAATTCAGATCCAAATTTAGGAAAATGATATTGAGATGAACATTATTACTATTTCATAATAGAAACACACTAATGTACAATCAATATCCCTCTTTGTCCTTATTATACTGATATTTTATCTTTATTATATTGATGTTTTATTACTATGAAAAACCCAAAACATGGGTTCAATGTATGAAATTTATGTAATTCTAATGTGCATCCTTCTCAAAAAACCCTATAATGGTATCAGAGCCACATCATACACATTAATCATTGATTTGAGTTTTGAAACACTATTTTTTTATCAATGTACAACTTCTGTAATGTGTATCAACAATGATCGCCAACTATCATAAATGACATATTATATATGTTAACACATTATTATATTATATAGAAACTAATCTATGAAATCATTTTTTGGTAGATGTGGATATGTCAATTAGGTCATTTGGTGAATGTTTGATGGTATGAATCATGTAATTGTAGTTTTTGGTGCTACATCCAAAAATTGTAACATGTATATGTAATTCATGCTATGCCTCCCTCTCTACATTCTTCCTATAAATTTTATAGGGTAGGTGATGTAACGACATCACTAGTGGGCAATGAAGGATAAAAGGGTCTTCTTAGAAGCAAATATCAATAGGGAGGGTCCATGGAGGGTTTATGAAGTGGAAAAAGCAGCAAAACTATCAACAATTGAAGAATTTCTCAAACAAGAAATCCAATTGATTAACTAGAAACATTATAAGAAAAAAATAGGGTTTCATTGGATGTAAACTGTTTCATTGTTTGTTAAAAACACTTATTGGCTCAACTTGTTGTTCTAATTGCCATATCCCGTTTTATCACATGTTGATTGTTTATGGTATATTATATGCATAATTAATGTATATGTAATGGTGATTGGATACAAATGAATATTATATCAAACCCCTCAATATAATATTAACTTTTCATTATGAAAAAATGTTGAATCCTCAATCAACTATACATGGGTTTACCAAAGAGAGATGTGTTGTTTATCTTATTTTTTGATAATGAGGAACCCCTACTGGGTAAGGACACTATTGGACTCAGACTAACCAAGAGTAAACCTCAAAACCAACTGTGTCATGGGGGGATACCATTGCATGCAGCGAAAGACTGGGTTTTTACTTAATTTTGAGGGTGAAATTTCTTTTAAGGTGTGTAGGATGTGATGATCTTTTGGAACTTTTAAATGTCTATTGATATAAGTGAATTCATGCATTTTGATCATACTACGAAGTATCAATGTCTACCCAAAGTTTGGATGGTATTTGATAGTGATATCACGAAGAATATCTCTAAGTTTATGCCTTTTTGAGGTATTTAAATGATTGATCAAAGAAGTAAATCCTGACACTAAACTTTAGTAGAATTCAGCACGAGTTGTGATAAAAGTAGGGTTAAAATTTTAGGATGATTGGATATTTCTAGAGGAAGTAATCTATGTTTACAAATGGTGAAATAATGTGTATTTTGACGTAGTTGATTAATAAAGTCTTAATTATTTAGCCTAAGTTTGGATACTCCCGTTGTGTCACACACCCTTGAATATTGACTGAGAGGCATGACCAAGATCTTACCACAAAGTCTTGTTCCAGTGGCCAACACCTAGAAAAGAAGAGGTCACAGATCAGGATTTGATAAGAAGCTATCACGACCCTTGGATATGATCATACGGTTACAAGTCATCTTCCTCACAATAGTTGTAGAAGGATCATGGTGATTTCTATCCACGATGGTAGGACATGGAGATCATGGGTTCGAGTCACGTTACAGAGTGGATCAATAACTTCGCCTCCTATGGGCCTACTTGACATGCCATCATTTGAAGAGAATGGGTGGGAGAACCAAAAGATCTCACCCTCCCTCTTGGTTGCTTCTCCATTAACGTTTACAATAAAGAGAAAGAAGAAGGAAAAGGGAGGTAGAAGGCAGTTGGAGGGAGTCTAAGTAGAGGAAAACTGAGGTCTAGTCTAGGGAAAATGGATCCCGCCCTCCCCACAAATTTTGGTAGTGGTTTTAATGGTGGCCAAAGGTCATTTTGTTGGAGAAGAAGAGGTGACGTGTGTTGGCTCTCCTCATTGAGAATGATGGTTGTGGGTGAGTTCATGGAGGTTTCTAGGTTGTTTTTGTGTCATCTAGCTAGCACAAGGAGGATCTGGGATGGTTTCCCCCTTTTTGCTCTACTGTGGAAGCAGCCTTAGCGGCGGGCTTGTGGATGGTGAGGCTTGGAGCTGCAAATGATAGATGCCTGATGCCATGAATGTGGCAACACATCCCACTATCACACAGACAATGAGGTGTTACGCGAAAATGTGTGGAAATCACCATAACCACAGACTACTAAAAACACGGGTTAATTAAAACCGATTGCAGAAAGCAGGTAATTGAGAAAACTATTACATTTAAGTCCACATCCTGCAAGGAAACATGTTATATAAACATTTACAAGCCTTTATACGTGTCCACAGCTTGGAGGAACAACTATTTAACCATCACATGAGTCCATCACCTGTTTATATGTACATAAAGGCCCACATCTGGCCAGCAGCAGGATATCCAAAACACCATCAGCTATACATCATGAAACAACGTCAAAATGCTCCCAAAAACCTGAGAGTACAGGGATGAATCTAAGACTCTACTACAAAACAACCAAAACAGCAGCATATCCATCGCTTGCCTTCTACTTCTCGTCTAGCTGCTCAGCCGCAACTCCGCGACCGCCACCACACCTAGCTCGAACACCTAAAAAGGGTGTAAACCAACGGGGTGAGACACACAGTCCCATCGAGAAACATAACTCCCCGCCAAAACTACAAAACCTCAGAAAGATAAAGCAACAACATCAAATACTGATCAGAGGTATAACATGAGTAGTTATAAAGTGAATCCATTCATACCGTCAAGCTTACAAGATGTACGAAAGGCTTATGTCCAATTATTTCTTTATGGAACATGATTAAAAAGATAAGATTTATAAGGTATTTCCACATAACATGAGGAATGTATATGTAACTGCAGGTATAACAAGATTAACTATGCAAGCAAGGCCTCAACCAATGTTTCATGTTTTGCCTTAAGCAGTAAATACTATTCGGCTGGATTACGTATTATTATGCCCTAAGGAAGTGAGACGTACCGCTCAAATCTAACCTTTGGTTGCGAAACCCAAGCCTGTGCCATACATGGTCAATGGAAGAGCCGGACTCCATGACCTCCCACCTCTTGGTCAGTGCACGAGAACCAAAGCAGGACCGCAGTCTCATGCTTAAGTGGCCTCAGCCACAAGGTCAGCTCCATACGCTACCCTTCCTCTTGCCTGCCTCGGTACAGGTCACGACGCTAGTATATCTGAGCCACGGGCCTGTTCACCATGCTCCGAGCCATGAATGCATTCAATCTCTATCATTCTGAGCCAGGGCCTGTTCAGCATGCTATATATATATATATATATATATCTGAGTCTGCAACTGTAGCTGCACTCGATTCCCTCTCTATTTTAGGCTAGGAGAAACCACACATATTCAACAATATGCGCTTCCAGGTTAACCCACAGGAGAACCTGTTTCACCATCACCATCTACTGACGATGATGGATCTATGGCCAGAGCAAACTACATGATATGTTCCACTATGATTAGTTAGTATATTTTAAGTGGATTGCAAGATTCAACCAAGTTATATAACATGCAAACATATCAAGAATAAACAATATGAAACTTAATATTATGCTTTTTATTGTAATCAACATCATCCTGATCCATCACAAGGATTCAACATTGCCATGGGATCTCAATCCCTCATCACATACTGCCACTGCCTCTCAAGGCATTCTCATCAACTTAGGCACTTTTTTCCAAACTCAGGTCTTCAGACCAAGACACATCATGTATGTCATCTCATCATCAAGGGTAACTATCAAAGCGATGTTACTCATCATATATACCTCATAGCCCTTTACTTGTCTATGAATCACCTGCATGGTTAGTACAATCATCATGGATTAAGAGCAAGATCATCTTATCAACATAGGGCAATCTTGATTGATTATATATGGTATCATTCATGCTTCAACATGTAATTATTAGCATAGGTCACATCATTAAGTAAGAATCTTACATGCTTATCATTTCTTAGCTTTATCCATATCATCAAGATGATTACATACGTATGTAAAGTCATGTTAAGTTACATAGATGATCTCTACCATAACGATCACCATCAAGCATATCAAGGGTCACCCTCATGACTAAACATGATAGCAAGAACAACATCTAATATATCATTTACCATAAGGGACATGACCCTCACTAAACGCACCCACTACCCTCACCAGAGCTGATATCGAGCAGGGTACCCTTACTAAAGGTTGTATCGAGCAGGGTGCTCTCCCCTATCGTCCAAAACATAAACACATAATAGTTAGGCAGACCAGCACCTATTGGTCAAGCACTAAGAAAGGGTGCCGGGCTACCTTAGGTGTATCGTGCAATGCATGCCATGCAGCTCTGTATCGTGCAACGCGTGACACCATGTCGTGCAACGGCACGTCACACACAAGGTGTATCGTGCAACTGGGGAAAAACTTGCAATGGCCATCTATAGCAACGTGTAGCAGAGGAGACATAACACCCCAACATCCAAGGTAAGATGACGTCGAGCTATCACCTGAACTAGGTGTGTCGGGAAGCACACACAACCAGGTGACGCCCGACACACGCAGGGATAACGGCCAACACTCCACTCTTCTAGGTGTAACGACCAGGGTCACAACATCAAACGACAACAAGGGAAACATGTCTTCCAGCTAGACTACACAAGATCAGGTTAAGGTGTAACAAGGTTAAGTGTATCGGGCAGAGCATTCATCATAGAGTGACGCCCGACACACACATATCCAAGGACTAGAGTGTATCACCCATCACAGACACAACATGCCGTCCAAGGTTAGACCAAGGAAAAGATATCTGGCAGCACCACCATCAACACAATATCGGGTAAGATGCACCCCGACAGGGTCACCACCAACCTTAAGCTCAAGGGTGCCAAAACCCTAAAGGATCAAGAGGATGGGTCACCTCTCAACTTAAACGAGAGAGGGGTCTTGCACATATCTTATCACCAATCGAGCAACACAAAGAACAACCACACCATAGTTCACCTTTCAAGTTCATGGTGAGAGGAGGGTGTTTCTCAAGCAACTAGAACACAAGCTCACCTCTCAACTTAAACGAGAGAGGGGTATTGCCCCTATTACTAGCACTCAAGCTCACTCCTCTAGACCAAGGAGAGGAAGGAGTGTTGCTCACTAAGAAACCCTAGAACATGGTTCGGCCAACAAGAAGAAACTAAACAAGAAGCTAAGCTAGTAACATGCATAACCGACATGATCATAAGAAACATATAAGATCATAAAAGAAGGTAGTGTAGTTAGGGTTAGGAGTTATGTAACCCGCCTTAAGCAAGCTCCAAGCTCATGGCACCAAGCTCCAAGCACCACCACAAGAAGAAGAGCAAGGCACTCTAGGGTTCGACCACCACTAGAGGAAGAAGGAGACTCCAAGAAGGATCGGCCACCAAGCTTGCAAAAGAAGAGAGTGTGTCGTGCACCAAGGAAGAGGGAGACTAAGGAACTAAAGGGATCCTTAGCAAGGGAAAGGAAACACATATATAGAAGGGGATGGAGGAGAAACCAAGGGAAGATAAGGCAAGGTGTCACCCACCTAGGGACACTTGTCCATGAGCAAGGCCACCACTCTAACATGCCCTAAACACATGTCCAAGGCTATTGCCACATGCAAGCACCAAGCACCAAGTGTATACTAGTGGTGACACAAACGAGGTCAAAGAAGGTCAAAGAGTCCATGGGCGACACACCTCCCTATCATGGCCGACACACCCACTCCATGGCCGACACAACCCTGGGCGACACACCACTGGCCGACACAGGGCTCTCTTGCCCGACACAAGGTCCAACCAAGAAAAGGCAAGGCACCTCAAGGCCCAACAAGCTCAACCAAGCCCAAAGGAACTCAAGCAATGAGCCCAACCCCTCCTCTCAACACAAGAGGAAGAAAAGAGAGGGAGGAACACCACACATGGTGACAAACTTGCCCACAAACCCTAAACTTGGGTTATTTGCAAGTAGCACCTCCAAATCTCAACAAAGCACCAACAAACCCTAATCACCACAGAAGGTGATTAGCAAGCAAAAAAGCATCAGGGTTAAGCAAAGCAAACAAGGTAAACCCTAAATGGAGGTCCGGGTCCTTACAATGAAGGTCTATCTGAGGTTGCTAGAGTCAAAGGTAGCCTCAAGAGAGTATCAGGATGAGCAAGGCACTTGTAATTCCTCATAGGAACAAGACACACTGGCGGATCCTGAGTCCTAGACACCGTTGAATCACGTTGAATGCTATTTCAAAGAGAGGAGGAAGTGAGTGAACTGGGTCTGCGTGCCATAGAACCGATCGGCCCACCTCAAGCTAACTAGAAAAGAAGAGGTGTACATACCTATGGAGAGCATGACCCACCCTAGTTGGGCAAACCAGAGGCCACCACATCAGCCCAGCTTGACCAGAAAAAGGTAAATATCTCAGAAATTACCCAGAATCTAAATAATTCATAGTAAATAGCTCATACATGGGGTTTGGTTTTTGATTCCAATCGGATCGAACCTCAATAGTTTTCTCTGACACATGTTTTATCAGAGAAAAACTATATAGTATTTTATTATAGATGTAAGTATAACAAAAATGTGTCCACACACATGTATGAGTAGGAGGTGGTTATGAAACCTATGTGAAAGTGAATGACATAAATCTAGAAGAGAGAGAGAGTAGTTCTAGATTAGATGTCTAGAACCTTGTTAGAATATGTAATAGATGGTATAGACGAAATATGTTTAGATGATAAGATCTAAGCCTTATATTGATGATATAAGATGAATTGTGATGATACATGTTTGTCTTTGATGACCTAAGTTCAGATTTGAGGATTTGAGATAAGTTTTGATGATACAAGTATGCGTTCAATTCTGTTAAGATAAGTTAAGACAAGATATTAAATAGAAAGAGCCTCAATATTTTTTTGTAAAGGACCTCTAGTGTTAGGACTAGTTATAGGGTTAACTCTAGAGAGAGTGAGACCCAGAAGGAGAAGGTCATACAACCTAAACTCCAAGATATGAGAATTATGAGAAACATGTGATATGATATGTCCTAAACTAGACTACTCCTGAGTGATATGCATGATTCCTATAGATTGTTGAAAACTAGATGTCTTTGGGAGGACCAAACCCTAGAGACGGAGAGAGGCTTCTTTGAACACATGAATATGAATATGAGAACCTACCATCTGGGTGATGGTGAGATATCCAAGACGCTAGAGGAGGTAACTATGTTAGCTTCAGTAAAGCCTCAACTTTGAGTTGATGGTTCCTTGTAGGAATCTAGTGGATGTGTATAAGAGAGAGAGTCGGGAAATATTATTTCAAGGGTAGAGATCTATGAAGATAATGTCATATAATGTTTTGGTTTGTTCTTATGTGGCTAGATCTTGTGAAACTATCCACCAGTGCCAATGAAATAGACCTGATAACCCTAGACCAAAGAGGGAAGATAACTGTGCATATGATGCTCATATATTTGAGTGAGTTTAGGGAGACTGAGCATGTCACTACCCTCATGATAAGGGTTAAGAGATCCACAATTGGACTATATAAAGTTTGATAGATGTTTAACAAGCCACTTATATAAGTTGTTTAGAACAACCTTGATGTAATATGTGTAAGAATGTGATTTTATCTTGAGAAGTGATACAAGGGTACGACATAAGGAAAACTTATATATGGTTTGATAAATCTCTGTGTATAGATATTTAACCATATACATGAATAATGATGACATCATAAGATTTTTGAATACAGTGATGAAGTCACTAATAAAGTTTGTAACCTAATATGAAAAAGTGAAATGAGATCATATTAATGATATCTCTAAAATGAAGTGCTAATGTTAGTGCTTAACATGAAAGTGATATGAAATGCCATATGATATACATGGTGTTAATCATAATGCTTTGTAAATATTAAGAATGTGGATAAAAAAACAATTGCACAACATAATTATGATGGCATCTTGATATGATATAGATGGATAAAGTGGGTTAAATATAATTAACTCCTAAGCATGATAAATATATCAATGCAACCCTAATTCCTGGGTAAGATGAGGATGTAAATTCTATAATATGATTTATTTCATGACATACCAGAGTTTCTAAACCCTTATTTATGCCTTATATGAAGGGGGTATTTCACACTTGATGTTTATGAAATCTCCTATAAAGACATAAAATAGTTATGGAGCTTTTGTTTGTAGATATTTTACACCCAAAGATATTCCATACATGTGAATGAAGACCTTTAGTTTTTCTTTGGATTATGAGAATAGCTTAATTTCGAGGATAAAATTTTCTTTTATGATTTATATGATGTGAAAGACTTGACTTTCACTTAAATTTGAGGATGAAATTTCTTTTAAGGTGTGTAGGATGTGATGGAATGTTATTTTGGAATCTTTTAATTTCTATTGATATAACTGAATTCATGTATTTGGGTCATATTAAGAAGAATCAATATCTATCCGATGTTTGGATGGTATTTGACGTTGATATCATGAAGAATACCTCAATGATTGATTAAAGAAGTAAATACTGGCACTAAACTTTGGTAGAATTTAGCTTGAGTTGTTAGAAATCTAGGGTTAAAATTTGATGATGATTGGATATTCCTAGAGGAAGTTATTTGGGTTTGAAAATGATGAAATAGTGTACGCACCCTTGAATATTGACTGAGTGGCATGGCTAAGATCTCACCACAAAGTCTTGATCTAGTGGACAAGGTATAGAAGAGAAGAGGTCACGAACCAGGCTTTGATAAGCAACTATTACGACCCTTGGATATGATCAAACGGATACAAGTCATCTTCTTTGCAGTAGTTGTAGAAGGATCACGGTGATGGCCATCCACGATGCTGGGACATGGAGATTGTTGGTTCGAGTCATGTTTCATAGTGGATCAAAACCTTCACCTCCTATGGGCCTACCTAACGAGCCCTCATTTGAAGAGAATGGGTGGGAGAATAGGAAGATCTCACCCTTCGTCTTGGTTGCTTCTCCATTAACGTTTACAGTAAAGATCAAGAAGAAGGAAAAGAGAGGTATAAGGTAGTTGGTGGCAGTCTAAGTAGAGGAAAACCGAGGTCTAGTCCAGGGAAAATGGATCCCACCATTCCCATAGATTTTGGTAGTAGTTTTAATGGTGGTTGAAGGTCAGTTCCCTGGAGAAGAAGATGATGTTCTGAGATGTGCGTTGGTGCTCCTCATTGAGAATGGTAGTTGTGGGTGAGTTTGTGGAGGTTTCTCAGTTATTCCTATGTCTTCTAGCTTGAAAAAGGAGGATCCATAATGGTTTCCCCCTTTTTTCTCTATTGTGGAAGTAGCCTTAGCAGTGAGCTTGTAGACGGTGAGTCTTAGAGCTACAATTGATAGATGTGTGATGCCATGAAGGTCTATCTGAGGTCATCAGATTCAAAGGTAGCCTCAAGAGAGTATCAAGAGGAGAAAGGCGCTTGCAGGTCTTCTTCAGAGAAAGATGCAGTGGCCGTGCCAGAGTCCTAGACACCATTAAATCGCATTGAATGTGATTTCAAAGAGAAAAGAGGAAGCAGGCGAACTGGGTCCGCGTGCCAGAGAACTGACCGACCTACCTCAAATGAAATAGACAAGAAGAGGCACACATCCCTGTTGGGAGTATGACCCACACGAGTTGGGCAAACCAAAGGCCGCCACATCAACCCATCCTTGACCAGAAAAAGGTAAATATCTCAAAAATTACCCAGATCTGAATAGTTCACTGTAAATAGCACATATGTCAAAAAAATATGAATAGAGTACCAAAATTCTCAGAAAAATATGTAGAACACAACGAAATAGTAAAATTAGGTTTTTGATGCACCAACATCAGAAATGTTAAGTAAGTTGTGATGCTCATATCATGCATTATAAATATCAAACAATAACCTAAAATTATGAGAACTTGTATCTAAATCTATAATCAAGTATAGAATCCACATTATGTCATAAATGGTGAAGTTTAGACATAAGATGTTATTTTTTGCTTGATATAGCTACTTAGGGCTTGTAACCCTAAATAAATTGTAAAAAATACATATATGACCAATAAATATTGGAATTTACAGTATAAGCTCATATTAATATATGGAACCTTAAATTTAACTCTGAGATCACAATGATTCACATAATTCATGTTAAATGATGATGCATGCTCTTATTGTTATGTAAACCTAATTTGCTTAATGAATATGATATAGGGTTAATACATGCACACAATGATATGGAAACTAATGGTCATACAACCGTATCTAATGTGGAATCAAATATCAGTAAAATCAATCCCAAATAACAAGATAAAAAGATAAATAATGACAGGAATAACCTAATGAATAAGCAAAACCCTAATGGACATACTAGAGTTAAGATGATGAGAACTTGATGGTGATATGTGATCTTGTCTTAATTAGGGTTTGACCAAGAGTGATAGTTGACTCAGGATTACAAGGTCATTAGTATATCTTTGATCAAGGTACACCATTACCTCTTACTTGGCTTATTATATAGTATGCCTGTATTGCGTGTGTAGTAAAATACTTGGCATATGATATTGGATGAAATGATTGTTCTTGTATGATATATTTTTTGATTTTCCATACTTATGGATATGAACACATGAAACATAAGATATTTGATCCATTATATGATAGCACTAAATCTCTTTGGTAGAATAGTGCATTGATGAAAGTATTAAATCTCTTTGGAAGAATAATACTTGTGAGCACTAAATCTCTTTTGCAGAATAGTGCATTTATGAAAGTACTAAATCTCTTTGGCAGAATAGTACATGTGAGCACTAAATCTCTTTGGTAGAATAGTGCATGTGGTTGATCAACTTTACATATAATGGAAATTGTGCATAAAATATGTGTTCTCTTTTGTTAATAAACATTCTTTGTTCATATATGATTTTGTTATATTCGTTTATTCCTTCTAAGTATTAGTTTTATCTTATTGCCAAGTCTTAGTAATGAGAGGTATATAAAAGACACATAGGCATACTCAGTACAATATTTTGAAATATTGTGCTTACGTGTACTACATGTAATCTTTTGTTTAGGTTGTGGATATATGCTCTTGAAGACTCATGATAGTTGAGGGTTGTGTGGCAAGAAGATGTACTGGTGAACCTATTGTCTTAAGATCATTTTATTTAGTGGTAGTACATGCATATGTAAAAGTTTACTATTCAATGTGTAATATCAAATGATATAATAATTAATTTTGTAATTATATGTTGAATGGTGAACATGTGTTGCATGGTTTTGTTCTTGTTCATGTGCATGTGCTACTGTTGTTTCCTTTTGACTTCCTCTGATTTTCTTCTTCTTTGCCTAGTATGGGGTGTTTAAATTGTAGTCTCGCTGAGGTGAGGTTTCAATCTGGATGTCAGACATTACATTAAGTTTTAGAAAATCTGGGGATGTCACAGGTGGTATCAGAGCGTGAACAATAACAAAGCCTGACATTTGCTCAGTTAGCAACTCAAACTAAAGAAAACCTTGTACATGAACATCAATAGGGTTAGATTAGTTGTCTTTTAGAGACTAGATCTGACCTAGCCTCTAGATTTGTGCCTATATGTCTGAGAACTAGGTCTATGCTAATGCTTGCTGTATAGTAGGTCCTTAGATGTCGTTCTTTCCTTATAGTGAAACTCTATGGGACATTGCATTATTTAGAAATGATATGCATGAAAGGAAGAGAAATCCTCGACATATAGCGCTCGTTGTCTAGGGTAGATACACTAGTCTACTCCCTATTCTCATCCTTTTCACTAGGTGACCTGGCATTGGACTCTCTACTATGTGTGGGACACTCATTTTGGGAATTTTTTTTTTGATTCCAATCAGATCGAACCTCGATAGTTTTCTCTGATGCATGTTTTATCAGAGAAAAACTTATATAATATTTTATTATACATGTAAATATTACAAAAATGTGTCCCACATAAGTATGAGTAGGAGGTGTTCATGAAACCTAAGTGAAAGTGAATGAAATCAATCTAGAAGAGAGAGTAGTTCTAGATTAGATGTCTTGAGCCTTGTTAGAATATGTAACAGATGGTATAGATGAAATATGTTTAGATGATAAGGTCTAAGCCTTATATAGATGATATAAGATGAATTGTGATGATATATGTTTGTCTTTGAGGACCTAAGTTAAAATTTGAGGATTTGAGATAAGTTTTGATGATGCAAGTATGTGTGCTTTTCTAAGTTAAGATAAGTTCAGAAAAGATATGAATCGACAACTATCAAATCTAGAATCTATCTTTCCAAATTGTGTGATGAGAGGAGGGGTAGGATGAGAGCTGCTATAGGGGTCAGAATTGGTAGACTTCCTACCAGGTACCTTGTAGCCCCGGTGGCTGGTGGAAAAGGATCCTCTATTAATTTCTCTCAATGTCCAGATCAGTTGAGAACCAAGGTTGATGGTTGGTCAACTATACATTTGTCTATGGCTGGTCGACTATGGTTGACTAGGACTATTCTCCAACCCATGGTCAGGTTTTAGAGTGAAGTGTGATATTCATAATCTTACTGCAGATATCATGAGAAAGATTATTGCTAATTTAATCTGGGGTGGAAGGGGGCATAGTGTGGCGTGGAATACCATAGCTAGACCATTCTGCAAAGGTGGTATTAACATAATATCTCCTAAAAATCTGGTGAAACAAAGTCATGGCAGAAGATTGTATAGGTTCTTGAGAGAGAAGGACAACATCTGGTCGATTTGGATGACTAAAAGATACGGTTGCATACAACAGGGATCTGATGCCATTTCTTCCAGGATCTAGAGAAATATGTGTAAGTAGTCAAAAGAGGTTCAAACCTCTTATAGTATTGATATGAATGGTGTTGTCTGTCTGGTTGATCCCATAGCGATACGATGGATCAACACCTATACTAGTGACAACATTCCTTGGTCCAACCTACTTTGGAACCCTAGTCACATACCCAAGTGGAGTACCACAACCTATAAAGCTATCATGTCTAAGCTTCCCACCATGGACAAGCTTATTGGGTGGGGTATGTAGGTAGATGTGATGCCCACTGTGCATAAGAGAGGAGGAGAGCCACAAGAACCTGTTTGGCTCGTGTACTTTCTTCAGGAGGATCTGGGCTATTGTGTGTTTGAAGAATGAATGGGAACAAATTTTTGAAGACAACATCATTGATACGATCAAGAAACTGGTGCTCAAGCTCAATGATAAAGCTAAGGTTGCTATTAGGGGACTATGCATAACATGTATTTGTTATTTTGTCTACGTGGAGAGAAACAATAATAATCATGGGAGGAAAGCATGTAATGAGGATATCATTATTGCTAAGATATCTAATATTATGGTATGGTTAATGAAAAGTAGAAAAGGCTTAGTTTCAGGCATGTCTAAACAAGCCAAATTATACTGGGGTTTTTGTAGATAAACATCCCATTTAAATGTTTTGTATTTTGTAGGTCTTGTTGGTTGTACATGTTCCTTTGGCAATATATTTATCTATTTCCAAAAAAAAAGATATGAATTGGCAAGAGTCTCAATCTCTTTTATAAAGGAGGAACTTTAGTGTTAGGACTAGTTATACGGTTAACTCCAGAGAGAGTGAGACCCAAAGGGACAAGGTCAGAGAACCTAAACTCCAAGATATGAGAATTATGAAAAATATGTGATGTGATATGTCCTAAACTAGGGTACTCCTGAGTGAATGAGTTGATTCTCTTTATGCATGATTCCTATAGATATGTTGAACACTAGATGTCCTTGGGAGGAACCAAACCTAGAGACAGAGAGAGGCTTCTTTGAACATGTGAATATGAATATGAATATGAGAACCTACCATCTGGGTGAGGGAGAGATAGCCAAGACCCTAGAGGAGGTAACTATGTTAGCTTCAATAAAGCCTCAAGCATGGGTTGATGGTTCCTTGTAGGAATCTAGTGGATGTGTATAAGAGAGAGAGTTGGAAAATAGTATTTCAAGGGTAGATATCTATGAAGACAATGGCATATCATGTTTTGGTTTGTGCTTATGCGACTAGATCTTATCAAACTATCTTATAGTGCCAATGAGGTAGACCTGATAACCCTAGACCAAAGAGGGAAGATAGAGCTGTGCATATGATAATCATAGATTTGAGTGAGATCAGGGAGACTGAGCATGTCATTATGCTCAAGATAAGGGTTAATACAACCTCATTTGTACTATATAAAGTTTGATAGACGTTTAACAAGCCACTTGTATAAGTTGTTTAGTACAACCTTGATGTAATAGATGTAAGAATGTCATCTGATCTTGAGACGTGATACAAGGGTACGACATAAGGAAAACATAGATATGTTTTGATAACTCTCTGTGTATAGATGATTAACCATATATGAATAATAATGACATCATAAGATTTTTGAATACAATGATGACATCACTAATAAAGTTTGTAACCTAATATGAGAAAGGAAATGAGATCATATTAATGACATATCTAAAATGAAATGCTAATGTTAGTTCTTAATATGAAAGTGATATGAAATGCCATATGATATACATGGTGTTAATCATAATACTTCATAAATACGATGAATGTTGATAAAGAAAAACAATTGCACAACATAATGATGATGGAATCTTGATATGATATAGATGGATAAAGTGGGTTAAATATAATTAACTCCTAAGAATAATAAATATATTAGCACAACCCTAATGCCTGGGTAAGATGAGGATGTAAATTGTAAAATATGAGATATGTCATGACATACCAGAGTTTCTAAACCCTTGTTTTACCTTATATGAAGGGGTGGTTCACCCTTGATGTTTGTGAAATCTCCTATAAAGACATGGAATAGTTATGAAGATTTTGTTTGTAGATATTTTACACCCAAAGTTGTTCTGTACATCTGAATGAAGACCTTTAATTTTCTTTGGAGTATGAGAATGGCTTAATTTTGAGGATGGAATTTTCTTTTAAGATGTATATGATGTGAAAGACTGGGTTTTTGCTTAATTTTGAGGATGAAATTTCTTTTATGGTGTGTAGGATGTGATGGATTGTTATTTTGGAATCTTTAAATATCTATTGATATAACTGAATTCATGAACATGGATCATATTAAGAAGTATCAATGTCTACCCAAAGTTTTGATGGTATTTGATGTAACATACTAGATCTCAAACCCTACCCTAGAAGTTTGATCTTTTGGACTTAGCCAAACAAGGTTTAGTATAACCCTAATGAGATAATACATGAACAAATCACCCTTATGTAACTCAATGTTCTCACTTTAGATTTAGACGAATAATGTAACATAAAATGTGTCACAAGTATTATATAGAGAGTAACATATTCAATCATATCTTAATAATCATATATGAAACATATGTAGATAATAAGAATATAATTGGATGAATAATGAACTAATGGGCCACTAGTGGTCCATATGACATAACACATGTAAGAAAGTCTCAAAAGTGAAAACAAACTCCAAAATTTTAATCTACACATCAAAATAAGCCTACATGTCGATTTTCATCAAATTTGGACAACCTTGAAATCTTAGGTGAAGTATAGGAGAGATAAAGTGCATAAAAGACATAAGAGGTAAATATATCTAATAAATGACTCCAAAAGTGGAAAATAATCTTAGATTTGTAATCTACATATTAAAATATGCCTTTCGGTGAAAATTCACTCAATTTGGAGAAAGTTTGATTAAAAGACGAAATCAAGAGAGAGAAAGTGCGTAGAACCTTCAAAATATTAAATAAATAAACAAACTACTCCAACATGTAAAATTAATGGCAAATTCGTATCCAACACATTAAATATGACTTGTCGGTGAAGTTTCATCAAATTTGGATAATCTTATAACCATTAGTGAAGGAGGAAAGAGAAAATAGTAATTGATTTATTTGACACATTAAAAGTTCTCAAAAGGAAAATATAATTGCATATTTAAATTCCTCATATCAAAATTAGGCTAGGTGCCAAATTTCATTAAATTTGGGATTCGTTTGCACCCTCAAAAGAGGAGAGAGAAAAAGAGACATAAATATAATGCATCACTTTATTTTATTTCGATTTGTAAAAGGTTTTCGATTTTGATCACACACGTGATCTACAGCCGTTGGATGGTAGATCAGACGGTTGAGGGTTATCGTCTACCTTGGGCCAAAAGGGAAACAGGCTGCCATTTTTGTCCGATTTTAAAAATAAGATTTCTCCCTTGTCTCTCGATCTTTTCGTGAGATTTTTCTTCCGACAGTTTCTATTTGCGATTCTGCACAAAGTGAGCCTTATTTTGTGGTGTTTCATTGTGAATTTAGGAAACACCCAAAGTTGGGCTAAGGTCTCTCCCATAGCCACATCGCTTTTGGCGTATACCCTAAGTTCACCTATATATAGGGGTACCCATGTCTTCGCCTCTCATAGCCAAGCCTCTCCTTCCTCTCAATTTCATTACACAACACTTGTGTTTCCATCAATGATCAAGATATAGGCTTGGGTTTGTGGTAAGCAGAGCTTCTTCTCCACACCGTATCGGATGAAATTGCCTGCGCCTCCAGGTCCGTGACACTTTCCTCTCACTTCCTACATTCTTACTTTCTCACATCATGGACATTTGTGACTTTGCCCAATCTAGCTCGCACCAAGAAGCCGTCCTGTATGCTGTCATGGAGGACAAGTCAAAGGGGATGAATCCCTTGTGGAAATTGTCATCTTTTCCCTCCGCTTCACTTCATTCGTTCATTTTTCCCTTAGGGGCAACTAAGTCTTTTCGCCTGGATTCTTTTTGCCTTGAACGAGTCAACCGTGCTGCTGACCAGGTGACATGGCCATGCTTGATTGGGCCACGTCAATGATCTGGTCCCTCTGTCTCACAAATTTTCATTTTCTTATTTGGCTTTTTGGTGAATTATGATTGACCAATTTTATAAATTCATATATTTTGCTTTGGTTGTCCAAAAATTACAAATAAATACTCGTTGGATTTAGAAAAATATAAGCTTTCTAATGGTATCAGTTTTGTCACATGAATCTGATGTTATAAAGATGTAATTTTAATGGATTGATCTAAATAAGTAATAACTTGTAAAATTTATAACTAAATATATACAAGTCAAAAAATATAATAAAATATGTTTTGGACTCAGAAAAATATAACCTATAACATGGAATGGTTTTGATATCGTAATCCACTAATAATAAAAAGGTGATTTTAGGGTTTTGAATAATTAATGTAAATCTAGCCCTAATTGCACATACATGGTTCATAGGTTCTTTAGAGACCTAGAATTGGATCTACGAGTGCCCTTGGACTTTGGACTCTAAAGTTGAGGTATGTTGTATCCCCTATTATTCTTATTGAGCAATACACCTACTTTCTTCTATCTCTTGTTCCTATGGACATTAGCCTATACACAATGTCTTTTCTTTTGAAAATCATGGTTCATGTGAATTACCTTATTGGTTATTGATTTTGTGATCATGGATATTATTTTGGATTCTTTTACTTATGCTTTGTTCATGTTGGAACTCTATATGATGACATGTGATGTCTTTTGCCCACTTATGAGGTTGATGTATATGTTGGTCACTTATGTGGTGACTAGTTTTTATAATCTGACTATACATTTTTTTTTGCCTCTACATTTTACATGCTACGTGATTCAGTAGCACTAGAGTAGTGTAATTACATTGGTTTTTTTTGTTCATTATGTAATATGGCAACATTGTGATATTATTGGGATGGAGGATGTATGATTCCCCATACCCAAGTTTGCAAGATGTATGATTCTTGGCCCACATTCATAAATTGGGAGTTTGGTTAATGTACCATCCTCTATCAAGTGCAAGATGTATGATTCTTGGTCGCCATGTCTTTATGTTGTTCTAGGGATATGTTTATCTCACATACATGCATGTTAATCATTATGGGGTATGTGCCCTAATTTCCTTGTATGTGCTAGTATGTCATAATCTTTTTATGTTGTTTTATTGCAAGTATCTATATCATTTTTTTTCTTTTCCTTTTATGCCCTTTGGGTATCCCTTATCTCTTGCATGGGAAGAATTTATACTTGATGTCATTTGGTTATTATATTTCTCAAGTTTTTTTTAGTATGCACATACCAACCTTTCTTGATGTTTCCTTTTATTCTCTTCTTTGTGGGGTATGCTTCCAACCCCAGGATAGAGCACAGATAGGATAAACAAGGTGGAATTGGACAACAACCTTTATAGATGAGCTTTTGGGAGACTTGATAGAGGTGGTTAGATGATCTTCATCTAGATCCTTATAGTTTCTTTTGTTACTCATCGATGTGTGGTGTAGTGATGTAAAAGATATCAAGCTTTGGAATAGTTGGATATATTTCTTTTCTGTTGCTACTTATTGTGTTATGATACATACATGTTGAATGAATTGGTCTTCATCTCTTTGGTGAAATTTTTTATGTGGTGTTTGGTTCAAGGGATGTTGCCTTTTTATTTCTAGTAGGCAGTGGTTCTCCTATGGGATCCCACTCCTTACATTTGATGTTGATATCATAAAGAATATCTCTAAGTTCATGCTTTTTTGAGGTAATTAAAAAATTAATCAAAGAAGTAAATCCTGGCACTTTACTTTGGTAGAATTTACGTTGAGTTGTGATAAATCTAAGGTTAAAATTTTAGGATGATTGGATATTCCTAGAGGAAGTTATTTGGGTTTGAAAATGATGAAATAATGTGCATTTTGATGTAGTTAATTAATAAAGTCCTTATTATTTAGCCTAAGTTTTAATACTCCTATTGTGTAACGTGCCCTTGAATATTGACTGATCAGCATGGCCAATATCTCACCACAAAGTCTTGATCCAGTGCCCAAGGACTAGAAGAGAAGAGGTCGATTCATTTCTCAAGGAGAATTTTGTGCGAGGACACGCCTAGTGACCCCTTCGGCTAGGGAGGTTTCATTGAAAGGCCTTCCTGGGGCGTACGTCCTATGGGCTCTTCAATCATCACTGTCATAGATCAGACTTTGATAAGCATGTATCACGACCCTTGGATATGATCAGAAATATACAAGTCATCTTCTTTATAGCAGTTGTAGACGGATCATAGTGACGACCATCCACGACGCTGGGACATGGAGATCGTGGGTTCGAGTCATGTTTTAGAGTGGATCAATAACTATGTCTTCTATGGGACTACCTGATGAGCCCTCATTTAAAGAGAATGGGTGGGAGAACACGAAGATCTCACCCTACCTCTTGGTTGCTTCTCCATTAATGTTTGTAGTATAGAGCATGAAGAGGGAAAAGGGAGGTAGAAGGCAGTTAGAGGGAGTCTAAGTAGAGGAAAACTGAGCTCTAGTCCAGGGAAAATAGATTCCACCATCCCCACAAATTTTGGTAGTGGTTTTAATGGTGGTTGAAGGTCAGTTCACTGGAGAAGAAGATGGTGTTCGTTTATGTGTTGGTTCTCCTCATTGAGAACGGTGGTTGTGGGTGAGTTCGTGGAGGCTTCTTGGTTGTTCCTGTGTCTTCTATCTTGCACAAGGAGGATCTTGGATGGTTTCCCCCTTTTTGCTCTATTGTGGAAGAAGCCTTAGTGTCCATATTGTGGGTGGTGAGGTTTGGAGCCATAAAAGATAGATGCGTGGTGCCGTGAAAGTCTATCTGAGGTCGCTAGAGTCGAAGGTAGCCTGAAGAGAGTATCAGGAAGAGCAAGGAATTTGAAGTCCTCACTGCAGCAAGACACATCGGCGACACCAGAGTCCTAGACACTGTTGAATTGTGTTGATTGCCATTTTAGAGAGAGGAGGAAGCAAGCAAACTGGGTCTATGTGCTAGAGAACCGGCCGACCCACCTCAAACAAACCACACAAGAAGAGGCGCACATCCCTATGAGGAGTATGACCCATGCCAGCTAGGTGAACCAGAGGCCACCACATCAGCCCAGTTTTAGCCAAAAAAGGTAAATATCTTAGAAATTACCCAGATCTAAACAATTCATAGTAAATAGCTCATATGTCAGAAAAATATGAATAGAGTGCCAAAATTCTCAAAAAAAATATGTAGAACACAAGGAAATAGTAATATCAGGCTTTTGATGCACCAATGTCAGAAATATTATGTAAGTTGTGAAATGCTCATATCATGCATTATAAATATCAAGCAATAACCTAAAATTATGAGAACTTGTATCTAATTCCATAATCATGTATAAATCTGTATCATGTCATAAATGGTGAAGTTTAAACAGAAGATGAAATTTTTGCTTGATATAGCTACTTAGGGCTTCTAACCCTAAATAAAACATAGAAAATACAGTTATGGTCAATAAATATTGGAATTTAGAATATAAATTCATATTAATATATGGAGCCTTAGATTTAACTTTGAGATCATAATCATTCACATAATTTATGTTATACTATGATGAATGCTCTTAATTTGATGTAAACCCTAATTTACTTAATGAATATGATCTAGGGTTAATACATGCACACAATGATATAGAAACTAATGGTCATACAATTGTATCTAATGTGGAATAAGACATCAATAAAATCAATCCCTGATAGCAAGATAAAAAGACTTATAATGATAGGAATAACCTAATGAATAAGAAAAACTGTAATGGACATACTAGGGTTAAGATGATGAGAACTTGATGGTGATATGTGATCTTGTCTTAATCAGGGTTTGACTAAGAGTGATAGTTGACTCAAGATTACATGGTGATTAGTATATCTATGATCAAGGTACGCCATTACCTCTTACATGGCTTATTATAAAATATGCTTGTATTAGATGTGTAGTAAAATACTTGACATATGATATTAGATGAAATGATTGTTGTTGTATGATATCTTGCTTGATTTTCCATACTTATGGCTATAAAAACATGACACATAAGATATTTGATCCATTATATGAAAGCATAAAATCTCTTTGGTAGTATAGTGCATTGATGAAATTACTAAATCTGTTTGGCAGAATAGTACATGTGAGCACTAAATATCTTTGGTAGAATAGTGCATTTATGAAAGTACTAAATCTCTTTTACAGAATACTACATGTGAGCACTAAATATCTTTGGTAGAATATTGCATGTGGTTGATCAACTTTACATATAATGGAAATTGTGCCGAAAATATGTGTTCTCTTTTGTTAATAAACATTCTTTGTTCATATATGATTTTGTTATATTTTTTTATTCCTACCAAGTATTAGTTTTATCTTATTGCCAAGTCTTAGTAATGGGAGGTATACAAAAGACACATAGGCATACTCAGTACAATATTTTTGAATATTGTGCTGACATGTACCACATGTAATCTTTTATTTAGTTTGTGGATATATGCTCTTGAAGACTCAAGATAGTTGAGAGATGTGTGGCGAGTAGATGTACACGTGGACCAATTGTCTTAAGATCCTATTGTTTAGTGGTGGTACACACACATGTAAAAGTTTACTATTCAATTGTGTAATATCAAATGTTATAATAATTCATTTTGTAATCATAGGTTGAATGGTGAACATGTGTTGTATGGTTTTGTTCTTTATTGTGTGTATGTGCTACTGTTGTATCCTTCTGACTTCCTCTGATTTTCTTCTTCTTAGCCAAGTGTAGGGTGTTTAAATTGTAGTCGCTTTGAGGTGATGTTTCAATTTGGATGTCACACATTAAATTAAGTATTAAAAAATACGGGGACGTCACACATGCCCAATCAAATTCTAGCCACTATTGTACTACCGTAGGCACCCAAAGTTGAACCTCGAGTCCCTTCATTGGGATTGTCGAGTCACACCTCTTGGCTACCACTTCCCTCCATGTGTTGTCTATCTTGATGAAGTGTGATAAAGATTTGGGTTTGCTAAAGTGATGAGTATATTTATACCCATGCATCTTTGCATATAGTTTTATTCACTTTTTAGGGGCTGCTGTGTTTTTATTCCTTACTTTTAGTCTTAGATTTACTTAAATGCAATTATGTTCTCTTTCCAAAACTTTATTACATTATATATACTTATTATGCAGAAACAACCAAATATACACTTCATTGCCTAGAAGGATGATCAAGCCCTCAAGATGTCATACCTTAAGGGAAGGAAGGCCACAGAAGCTGTCCAACGCCCACCTTCCAGTCATCCAGCCAGTCGCTAGGCCTCACTAGTTGACAGACTCAAACTGCTTCTACCCCAAAATCTCCCTGATTCTCCAGTTCTCACATATTCTCTTTGCATCCAGCCTACCCCCAATTCAACCCACATTGGTCTGCCACATAACAAGATGTGAGGTCCAGATTGAGCAACCCACGTGAGTTGCCTTGTGTGGACTGAGTATGGGATATGCAATTAGTTTCCTTCAACTACAAGTACCCAACATTTGGGTTTTGACAATGAGGAATGTATCTATAATAGGGAACCCTTGTTCTACATACTAAGGGTCTCTAATCAGTTGTTAGAAGCCACATTTTCCACTGTGTAAACCCTAGCAAGGAGGAGACAACTACAATGGAGAGACTTGTCTTCCTGCAACTGGCATCATGGCCCCCTCCATTGTTCTATCTATCTTTCCACTATTGTCTCTTGCCATGAGCGAGTAGACATTTGAGCTGGGTCATGGGAACTAGCCCCAATAGCCCGCATTTTATTCTATCCTACATCTAAACTCATCAATGCTATTTCTAAATAAAGTATCATTCTACTTATCTCCTTGCCTTGTGAATCGATCACTTTTAGGTACTCTTAGAACATGCAAAGATCCAAAAGCCTTGACTCTGGATTGTTATACAATCCTAAAATTGAGAGAACTTTCAAAAGACTTCACATGGAGAAAGCCATGGCAGACACAACAACTACAGAGGCAACTATTCAAGTGAGAATTCAAGTAGCTATCACCACTAAATGAGAACTACTTACCATAGAAGCCATGACACAAGCGGAAGCAGAACTAAATATGAGCTTAGAATCTTCCCAAGCCATCGAACGTGCCAAAGCATTCAGAGATTTTCCTATCCCTAAAGTTGTCGACATGACTCATCCCATCCAACCCCTAGGTGATCCAATAGAGCTCAGGGCCAGTGGGTCAATCTTATACAAAATTTTGCATTCATTGGAAGGATCAGAGATGACTGTTGTTAACACCTTAAATTCATCAACCTTTTCTCGATGATGAAGCCAGTTCGAACTATCGATGATGCCATGTAGTTGCAGCTCTTCAAATACTCCCTGGACAATAAAGCTAATGTGTGGTACAATGCTTTTTGAGGGGATCCAATCACAACATGGGAAGCTTTGGAAAACCAATTTCTAGAGAGATTTTATCTACCCTTGATGACATATTGGATAGAGGCCAAATTACAAGATTCAACCAAGTACCTGAGGAATCCATGTATGAGGTGTGAGAATGATTCAATGAACTTATACACAAATTCCCACATCACAACATTCCCAAAAATCAAATATCAAATATCAAATTATTCTATTAGGGTGTCAATTAAGAGATCAAAAAGTTTCTTGACTCCTCTAATGGGAATTTTATGCGAAAGAGTTTTGATAGAGAACTAAAGATCATCAACCTTGATGCTAAAAACCAGACTCATCAGGGAAGACCCTTGTGTAAAGGCATTCTAAAAGTAGTCATGATGGAAGATCGTTTAGAACTCAAGTTCATATCTGAATCACTAAAGGATCTCTCTTTAGGAAGGACCATCTTGAAAATTCCTTGAGAGGAAGAACCAACCGATGACACCCCAAGTGAAAATAATTGTGCCATCTTATGAGTTCTACCAAGCAGAAGATCACAACACAATTCATTGCCAACAATTGCACACTGCATTCCTTGAACACGAGGATGAGCAACAATGTACAGTCTCCCAAGCCGAATATGTCTATTCTATCCACACTATTCCAGGGAAAGAGTACTACAAACCAAATCAGGCTCATAACCACTCGGGTTTCCAATATGGGAATCCAAATAGAGTCAAGAATATCTCTCAACAAACCTCATCATAAGCTGCTCAAGCCAAAGCATTGACAAACTAGACTATCCCACACAATCAAGGAAATTATAGATTTAATTCCACAAGCAGAAACTACCAACATCCACAACAATATCATAATCCAGTAAAGATATAATCGTCTCCAACACAAGATCCAGTAAAGATGCTCCAAAAAACGATGGAGAAATACCATACTCAACTAGCCAACACCATGAACAATAAAAAAATTGGACTCTCAGATCACTCGACTGACATCTAGTTAACAACCCAAAATGGGAACAATCCCATGTCAATCGAAAAATATCCCTAAACATACGGAGATAATGAACGCAATGATAATGATGTCTGGGAACATTTAATCTACACCTCTGACCCCTAGTGTTGCACCAGCTCCTCCCTATGAAGATGGAAGTGGAGAAAGAACCTAGTCAGAGCCCCGAATCATTCAAATGACCACCCAACAATCATTCAATTTGAAGCTCATACACTTCACCTCCCTGTGTCAATAACTCATCCAGACACTAGAAAGAACTCCCCCGTGGTGACACCAACATCCAACCCTAGACCATCAACATCACCAGCCGTACCCACATATAAACCTCATGTACCCTATCTAGGCCATCTGAAGAAGACTAAGCTGGATAAAAAATTCTTGAAATTCAAAGACACTTTGAATAACCTCCATGTTGACATCTTGTTCCTTGATGCATTAGTTGAAATGTCGACTTGGTGCAAATATCTTAAGAGCCTTCTATACAAAAAGTACATGACTGAGGAATGTGAAATTATGAAGCTAGCATAGAAAACCTTTGATATAGTCTAGAACCAGACACAATTAAAGAAAAAAGATACCAAATCATTCAGGATAGGTTGCTTCCTCAGAGATGACACATGTTGCAAGAGACTTGCTGATCTAGGCACAAGTATATCAATTATGTCATATAGCTTGTGTCAACGTCTCATGTTTACCCATCTTTTGGCGATGACCATGACTATCCAACTAGATGATGCCTCTATAACAAATCCCCTGGGGATAATTAAAGACGTCCTAGTAAATCTTGGATAAGAAAGTTATGTCCTATGTTATTTTATGGTAATGCATATTAAAAAAGATCTTCATTCTCCACTAATTTTGGGGAGACAATTCTTGGCCACTAGAAGAGATTTAGTAGAAGTTGAAGCTGGCAAGCTCGTCCTTCGACCAGGAAAGAAGACTACCGAGTATTGAGTTCTCAAATATTTAAAGAAGGTATATAACTCGATCGAAATCTGCAAGGAAGAAGGTAAGTTTGACTACATATTTAGAAGAATGGAATAGATATATGCATATTAGGAAATGATACTTTGACTGCTTTCTAAAACTGCGACCCAAAAAATTAGAGCACCAAATATTCACTAAAGGTAACAAGTATCATCCTCAACACAAGGTATGCACTCTATCAAACCATGATCCAGGGCCTAGAAGTATGTAAATCAAGGGTTTGTAAACCCTAAACACACACACCACATGAGTACTATGGTGTCATCAGTCGGGTTCGCAATGTCAAATCGGGATACTTGCTGGGCGGGAACCCGGTCCTCTTATTTCTTTCATCCTTGAAAATTTTCATGTAATTTTTTTTCTTTTCTTTTTCCAAATCTTTAATATAAAGGCTATATTCTTGACACTTAAATACATATAAGATTGATCGATATCTGATGCAGTACAACAAGATCATGATGCACTTTTTCCATCTGCCAACCAAATTATCCAACTAGTCGACCGATTGACAGTGTAAGGATCTCACAATCTCATGGATTGATGAGCAAGCTGGGAGTAGGTCATGTGGGACAATGAGGATGTGTTATCCCAGATGGATGATTATTTTAAATAGCATTTTCATTCCAATAAGTTCATTTTTATTTGATGTAATACAACAAGATCATGATGCACTTTTTCCATCTTCCAATCGAATCGTCCACCCAGTTGACCGATTGATAGTGTAAGGATCTCACAATCTCATGGATTGATGATCATGTTGGGAACATGTCGTATGGGATAATGAGGATGTGTTATACTGAAAGAATGAGTATTTTAAATAGCATTTTCCTTCCAATAAGTTCATCTTTATCTTTCACAATTTTTTTTGATAACTTGGAAATTGCAACGTCTATTATTCCAATTCTTATCATTAATATCCTTTGTCTAAATCTCTAAACAAGATTGAAACTCTTTAGGACTGGACGTGCACCCTTTATAACTCATGAGATAGCTTCTGATGCATACAATATTGCATAAAAGCTAACTCTTTGAGTTTCCCTAATGTCTCTCTTTTGCAACTATATAAAGGAACGAGGCGCAGCGTGTAGAGACCACACCCACCTCCACCTCAATGATATCAATGCCCCGAAATTTCCTCTTGCTCCTTTGTGACAACACATCGATGGCATCCTTGTCTGACAACCACAATGGTGAACTGAAACAATCACAACCTTCCCCATCAACAATAGAAGAGATACCACAGACATCCGCTTGAGAGCTCCAACTCTACTACTCCCGAGACACATATATCCCCTGGGAAGCTCACTTCATGCACCAGACACACTGATGTGACTTCTCACGACCAGATCCAGATCCAATCATGAATTGGTTTTTTTATCAGCATGCTATCACCCTCAAGACAAGGCATCAGAAGGAGGAAAGATCTAGAGAATGGGGTGGGATCACGCACACCCCCACCCTCACTGGACAAGGTTCATGGAAACTGGTGGTCCATACAACGATTGGGATAAGGCCTAACTAACAGGAGGATGAGCCATTCCTAGAATTTCTCTAGGGTTATCAAATCCCCTCCATCTCTAACTTAGTTTACCCTGGGATGAGCCAAATTTTGAATTTGGGGGTAGAGGATGGGTGGTACGTCGTCTCCACCCCTCCCAACTCTAACCTTTCCCTTTCTCATCCTTAACCTCCTCTTTTCTCTCTTTTATTTGCATCTATCTTGTTTTTCATGCTTCTTCTATTTATTTTTGTCTTCACATTTATTCTATTTTGTGTGAGTTGTGGCCTTTATCTAGTAGACTACTTTGGTGTATGTACAATGAGAAGTATACAAGTGGAACTATCCCCTTTTTCTTGTGCTAACCCATGCAAAAAGAAGATTTTAAGGAACATGCTTGCCTTGAATGGATCTAAGCCCCTAGGACAACAATTGATCATTCTTTCCCCTTAGAAATGACGATAAATAGAAAGAGTCAGAAAGGCCAAGCCAAACAAGCCCCCGATATGACTTGCAACAAAATTGTAAAAACTTCTCTACCTCACATTAACTGAAATAACTGATATAATATGATGATCTGATTCCAATGCATCAAAAAAATGAATAAGCACATGTCATCCTTTTGTTTCAACCTTTTTTCCATCATTTCATATCTCTTCACCATCCATATAAAATATAGTATATACATTGTATGTGATACCCTAAGTTCAAGGCGACATCTCCTTCAAAGAAATATCTCCTCTTCATTTTTCTTCAACATGCTTGACATAAATAAAAGAGGCCAATGAGCCTAGAGAAAACATGCAATCAATGTAACTACAGCCAATAAGGCCTCGAGTTGAATAGAGGAGTGACAAATAAAAAATCACAACCCAATAAGGTATGAAGTCGAATAGAGGAGAGATCACGGAAATGGGTTTATGCCATGACTTCTTATCCCACCCTTATTCCAAATTTTATACCCATGGGACTTATCAAAACTCTCCCCCTAGAAAAAAGAGCCAATCATCCCTGACTTGTGCTCCCTTCTATCTAGCATAGAGAGATCATGAGTATTATTGCCATGAAATCAATTCTTTGCATGTTTTGAAGTCTAGCGAATGGAGAAACAATCCCCAATTGGGGGATATCTAAGTGTGGCTATGTGACCTCAAAGGACTGGGTCTCTTGATCATGTTTGGTGGAAGGGCCCTACAAAGTATGATCAACTGGGAGAAAAAGCCTGGATCTTAGTAGCAATTGTTTGTGCCCCTTTTCATTTTGCTTTACTCAGGATGAGCAAAGGTTTAAGTTCATGGCATTTTGATGAGTATATTTATACCCATCTTTGAATACAATTTTATTTGCTTTTTAGGGGATGTTGTGTTTTTATTCCTTAGCTTTAGTCTTATATTTACTTAAATTCAAAATGACATTTATATACATTTTGTGAAGAAATAAACAAATATACACTTCAATGTCTTGAAGGATGATCAAGCCATGAAGATGTCATACCTCAAGGGATGGAAGGCCCTAGAAGCTCTCCAACACCGACCTTCAAATCACTCAGTCAGGCGATAGGCCTCGCCAATCGTGTGACTCGAGTTGCTTTCTACCCGAAGTCCCCCTGACTCTCCAGTTATGATGTACACTCTTTGCATCTAGCCTACCCTAGTTCAACCCACAATGGTCTTCCAGAGAAATGAATGTGAGGTCCAGATTGAGCAACCCATATAATTTGCCTGGTGGGCTGAGTACGGGCCATACAATTAGTTGCCTTTGATAACACCCCCTTTATGGCTTCTATAACTTATTTTTTATTGTCAAAATAGCTTCCAAACTTAACTTCCTCTTCATTTTAATCTATTTAGTATGAAGAATCATGGCCACTACACCGCTGACAATATTTCCCATCTTTTGCAGGGTTTTTCCTATTTTTCCAAAAGAAAAGAAGCACCAATGGGCCCATCAGGCCCATCAGCAATGAAGTTCACATTCTAGCCCAGTAGCTCGTTGGTATCTGAGGCTGACACGCCCCTCTTACCCGTCATGGTCACTACCCTCAATGATAGCAACCCAAAGTAGGCGTGTCGGGTAGGAGTCTCACCCCGCTGCGACCCTCTACCCGATATGGTGCCTAACTCGTCACGGTTCGCAAACTAATGAGGTCGTTACCTGACACGGCCACCCCTCAGTGCCGCAGCCCGACAAGGCTCCAACCCGCCATAGGTGTACATGATATGCCCACTTCCCAACACTCTCCCAGCCCGACACACATGATGGGTGACAAACATATCGACCCCCTTGAAGCCTCAAGAACGGAGGCACAAATGAAAGACACCTGGGCCAATAAAAGCTACAACTCCCATCAACTCACTGCCTATAAATAATAGCTACAAGCCTACAATGGGACGGGTCAGACCCTGATAAAGCTAGTCCCTACAGTAAAGGAGCAAGTACGTCGAGTCTCAAGGGGCTTGTCGTGCGATAACTAGGTGAGCACACCCCCATCCTGAGAGGGATGAGAGGAGTTCACTTAGAGACTATTTCAGTAGCAGCAAGCAGCACGACATGATTCTCAAGGCCATTTCAAGCATGTTAGGTTCCTATCTGGGCTTCAACCTGAGGCAGCTTGTGAAAAACCACTAGAGGGGGGTGAATAGGGTTTTATGATTATTTTAATATAATTTAACCAAAGCAAGCAACCACAAAAATATTGGACAAGGGGACAAGGATTTAGAGTGGTTCTAACCTTAGCAAATACTAAGGCAGTCAATCCACTACCCAGTTGCTTACCCAACTGGGACTTTGAAAGAATTAAATTTTATTACCTCTTAAGGATATTACATAAAATTACAATTCTTTCACCAAACCCTTCGGACAGCCTTCACCTTGAAGTAGTCTCACCAACCTTGATGCAGCCTTCCTTGAAGTAACCTCAAGCTCCCCCTTGAAGTAGCCTTCCTATTGAATTAGATTCCCGTTGAGACAACCTTCTTGAAGTAGTCCAAAGTCCACCTTCTCCTCCTGAGAAGTCAACCCTCTCCAATCCGCAGCCTCCAACCCTAGGAGTAGCAAGGAGAGTACAAAGGATAAAAAGGAACAAGAAGGAAAAATAGAAATTACAATACCGTTGTAGCACAAGGCTTGATTTCCTATATCAAGCATTTTGATCTCCTAACCAATGTGTATGAAAGTGTAGGTGTAGTGGGTAGGAGATGCAAGCCTATAGGACACGAAATTAGAGCAATGGGAATGAATAGCCGATTGTTGGAATTGCTCTATTGCTTCACAAGAATGAATAGCCAATTACAAGTATATGCTCAAGTGTTGCACAAGTGTGTCTTGGGGTGTCCTAAGGCTTGTCCTATTTATAGGATTGGTCTACAAGTGCTTAAGGACGTTCTAGACACTTTCTAGGGGGTTCTAAGTGCTTAACTAGCCGTTAGGTACACATTAGTTGCTTTAGCAATGACTAGTTAATTAACTCTGAAAATTGCAGACAGAACACTTCTCGGTCGAAGATTTGTCGACCGAGAGTCCTTCTCGGTCGAGGTCTTGTCGACCGAGGGAAAAAGTGTTTACAACGTTCATTTTTAACTCCCAACTACCTTGTCTGCTGTGTCTAATGGCTACCTGGGTCTTTCTCGGTCGAAGAAGTTGTCGACCGAGAGTGTCTCGGTTGAGAATTTTGTCGAACAAGATTAACCCTATTTCAATGTTTTAAACTAAGTACTAAGTGTGTATATAAGTGTGCATATGTGACACTATTGTAGGGGATGACCTATCTAAGTGTTGTGATTGACTAGGGAAGATCTAAACGCTTGATTTACATGATAGCTAAGTACTTGTACATTATATATTTGTACAAGTTTTTACATTTGATTACAATCATGAAGTAAAGCAATTTGAGCATATAGATCTTTCAAGTTGTTTGTCATCCACCTAATTCCTGCAACGCTCAAGTAGCACGTTAGATCCATAAGAATGAAATGTTTGTCATCATCGAAACAAAGGGTTTATAACAATGTCCAATTTAGCCAATAATCTCCCCCTTTTTGAAGATGACAAACATTTCCTAAATATAAAATAAGGAAATATAAATCATATGAGTTTCATACCTGAAGTTTACCTTTTGTAGCCATTCTCTTATTTGCAAGTGTGTGCTGGCCCAAGATTTATGAAACTCATTTTACTTTATGTTTTTGATTTTATATTATTTCTCCCCCTTTTCATTTCAAAAAGATATCCAAGAAAAATCATTTTTATGACTTTTATTTCTCCCCCTTAATTTTATGCTATGCTCCCCCTAACTAAGATATTCAGTGTTAAAAATAGGGATTAATATAAATGTAAGCAATTTATTGTCGAATTTAGCCACAATTTGTTTCTCAATCATTTGCAAAGGATGTTAAGCCTTGAAATGATATGAGTTCCTTTTAGATTCATGGCACATGTTAAGCCCAAAAAATGATATGAGAATCCTTTAATTTTAGAGTACATGAAAAGTGTCTCTAACCAAATGCACGGGATGTTAAGCCCAGATTTGCTTAGAGAATTCCATTAAGAACAAGATATATATCATATTCATGAAATTTGTAGATTCCTTTATTTTCATAACCAAAATACTAAGGTCATAACAGTCTTCAAATGATGTTTACAAAGTTTTGTAAGCTTCTTAATCTTGTAATCAAGATAGTTTGTGTGAGCTCCCCCTTAATCTTATAGTCAGGATAGTTTAAGGATTCTAAGATCACAATCAATATTAGATCATAATAAGTTGACCTTTTATGAGAGCTATGCACTAAAATCATGTTTTCAATATGATCAATATATTTCGAATCAAGATACTAAGATTAATGCAATAAAATGATTTACAAATAAGCATTTTGTCAAGCTTATTTTAGGTCGACCTTGACATCGACCATAGCGCCCCTTGGTCGAACTTTATTTCGACGAAGAGGCATATCCTATAGATTTACAGTTTAAACACTCATATGTGAAGTATAATGTCTGCAAGTAAATTGATTAAATGAATATCAATTTGAAGCACTTTGAGTGATACCTATTATGAAGACGTTTTATCAATAACTTAATATGGGCATCATAGTGAAGTCTTTTTCCTTTATTTTCCTAGAATGTATGTTTTTCATTCATTGTGAATGATGTCTCCTAAGCTTTTCTATGGGTACATAAATATCAAATCCCATTTCTTCTTGTACCCTTATTTTCAGATTAATCAAAAGATTCTTTAGAAACATATATCCTTGAAAGAAAGATTAATGTCTCAAAGTCAAGATTTTGCAAACAACTAGATAAAACATTAATATTCTTGTTCTAGGAGACACTATTTGGCTTGTCATAGCATCATCATTCATTTATTACAAGCCATGCATACAATAATCATTATCTATTATGTCAAGATTCATTTATGCCATAGAGTTTTAGTGTTATGCAAAATGGCATTTTCAATGATAGCATCATCTATATTTGTAATGTGTTGAATCACAACGATCATCCATTTATGGTTTGTATATATAGATCAAAGATTATTTTAGACAAACCAAGTAAAAATGAAACACAATGATCATGGTATAATGATTTTGATAGAACAATAGAAGCATATCCACAATACAGTGATCAAGATACAAGCATATATTTTCATGAAATACAATGATCATGATCATTTAAACTAAATTTCAATACACATGGTTCCTATTAGATAGACCAGGAAACACTTAGGATAAACCATGTGGATTATGATAAAACAGTAATTTCCTTGATTTAAAACAACATGGTTCATAATTTTCAGTTTTAAGCCAAATCATGTAGAGGATAAACCAAAATAATCTCATTCATGTTCATAAGTTTTCAATTTTAAGACAAACCATGTAAATGAACATGCTTAATAATTTTTTTCAATCAATGAATAAGGTTTGTTCAAAATCAGTCTTCATATAACACTTTTGCAATATGTTTAAGGATTTCATATTCATAATGTTATACCTTAATTGATGATGCAAAAAGATCAATATATCTTGTTTCAAAGATGGTCTCCAAGATTTATTCTTGATTTGCATATTAAATCAATCATTAATAACACATTGATAGCAAACTAGATTAATTGAAAATAGGTTCAGGAGAACTTGATTCGGTCGAACTGTGTGTCGACTGATTTTATCTCGGTCGACATTTTTCTCGACCGAGAATGCTGCTGTTTGTACAGGTTTTGTCAGATTTACTACAAACTTGAAAACAGTAACCTGCTCGGTCGACTAATTCTCGACCGACAGTGTTCTCGGTCGAACAGTGTCTCGACCGAGATTGTTTCTGTACTGTTTTTCAGTAATTTTATAAGTAAAACATAGATCACTTTCAATTCAATTATGTGATCAGTTTAGTTGAGATAAAACATATAAATATCAAAGTAATATGTAAATCAAATCTGAACTAATCATATTCAAATCTTTAGGTTTTGAGAACCCAAATTAAGACAAATATCTAAAGATGTGTCTCTGCAGATTTATATAAAATGTGTATTTTCAAGTTAGAGATTTGAATCAATTTGTTATCTTATTATTTTAAGTTGAGATAGACATGGAGATATCCAACTTAGAGTTTTTGGTCATATCTTAAATTAATTATATTCATTTAGTTTGGGGGTTTTGGAACCCATACTAACTTAACATCCTTTTTCTTGTACGGACACGAGAAGGAATAATGTCCAAGACGTAAACAATAATGGCAACATATAGAATCAACTTCATATCTCTTTCTATGATTTTGTTCTAGGTTGTTCTTGGGTACATATGTATATTTTCCTTTAGGTACATATATAGATTGATTTTCTAGCACCTGTGTCTTTCTCCAACTAGGTTTTTGATAAGATTTTCCTTTAGGATTATAACCTAGTCCTCTCCTTCCAATTTGATGATAATAATTATTTAAAATTTTATCAAGGGTATCATTGTTATTCAAACTACTAATTTCTTGTTGCAACTTAACAATCTCATCCATTCTCTTCTTGATATCTAACTTTGCTTGATCTAGATTAATTGATAAAGAGTCTCTTTCTTTTATAATAATATCATAATCTAGATGTGTACACAAAATAGGTTGTTTTTGAAGATCATTTAACTTTGCAAGTAATCCAACCTTTTCTTGAGATAGAAGATGGTAATTTGTTTCTAGAGTAAAAATCTTCACATTACAATCACTTAGAGATGATTTCAAAGTATGATTTTAAGAAATAATGCTATCCTTTTCAAATCCAAGATCATTTAATTTTGCATACAAATCTTCATTTTCAGATGTGATAGCAAGAAGTTTAGCATGTAACTCATCATTTTCTTTATTAGATTTCTTTAATTTCTTCTTGCACTCAATATACTTATTATGTGTTTCTTCAATACTAGCAATTAGCTCTTCTTTTGATAAATCAAGAAGGCTTACCTCCTCTTCTTCTTCATTGGTTGTAGCAATGAGGCAATTTTTGTGCACCTCTTCCTTCTTTTCTCTCCATGGACAACTAAGTGTTGTGTGGCTTGTTCCTAAGCACCAACTGCAACTTGTGGAAGATTGGTCCATACTTTTCCTTTGCTTACGGTTGTAGACATCATCACCCTTCAATCTTCAAGACTCGATTAGAGCTCCTTGAAGCCTGCTCTGGTACCAATTGAAAAACCACTAGAGGGGGGGTGAATAGGGTTTTATGATTATTTTAATATAATTTAACCAAAGCAAGCAACCACAAAAATATTGGACAAGGGGACAAGGATTTAGAGTGATTCCAACCTTAGCAAATACTAAGGCAGTCAATCCACTACCCGGTTGCTTACCCAACTGGGATTTTGAAAGAATTAAATTTTATTACCTCACAAGGATATTACATAAAATTACAATTCTTTCACCAAACCCTTCGGACAGCCTTCACCTAGAAGTAGTCTCACCAACCTTGAAGCAGCCTTCCTTGAAGTAACCTCAAGCTCCCCCTTGAAGTAGCTTCCTCTTGAAGTAGCTTCCCGTTGAGACAGCCTTCTTGAAGTAGTCCAAAGTCCACCATCTCCTCCTTAGAAGTCAACCCTCTCCAATCCGCAGCCTCCAACCCTAAGAGTAGTAAGGAGAGTACAAAGGATAAAAAGGAACAAGAAGGAAAAATAGAAATTACAATACCGTTGTAGCACAATGCTTGATTTCCTATATCAAGCGTTTTGATCTCCTAACCAATGTGTATGAAAGTGTAGGTGTAGTGGGTAGGAGATGCAAGCCTATAGGACACGAAATTAGAGAAATGGGAATGAATAACCGATTGTTGGAATTGCTCTATTGCTTCACAAGAATGAATAGCCAATTACAAGTATATGCTCAAGTGTTGCACAAGTGTGTCTTGGGGTGTCCTAAGGCTTGTCCTATTTATAGGATTGGTCTACAAGTTCTTAAGGATGTTCTAGACACTTTCTAGGGGGTTCTAAGTGCTTAGCTAGCCATTAGGTACACATTAGTTGCTTTAGCAATGGCTAGTTAATTAACTCTGAAAATTGCAGACAGAACACTTCTCGGTCGAAGATTTGTCGACCGAGAGTCCTTATCGGTCAAGGTCTTGTCGACCGAGGGACTTTCTGGAGCAAGTGTTTACAACGTTCATTTTTAACTCCCAACTACATTGTCTGCTGTGTCTAACGGCTACTTGGGTCTTTCTCGGTCGAAGAAGTTGTCGACCGAGAGTGTCTCGGTCGAGAATTTTGTCGACCGAGATTAACCCTGTTTCAATGTTTTAAACTAAGTACTAAGTGTGTATATGAGTGTGCATATGTGACACTATTGTAGGGGATGACCTATCTAAGTGTTGTGATTGACTAGGGAAGATCTAAACACTTGATTTACATGATATCTAAGTACTTGTACATTATATACTTGTACAAGTTTTTACATTTGATTACAATCATGAATTAAAGCAATTTGAGCATATAGATCTTCCAAGTTGTTTGTCGTCCACCTAATTCCTGCAACACTCAAGTAGCACGTTAGATCCATAAGAATGAAATGTTTGTCATCATCGAAACAAAGGGTTTATAATAATGTCCAATTTAGCCAACAGCTTGCCCACCTATACCCGACACAAAGAACCCAAGAGCCTTAAGATAACGTTAACCTGATATGTATCCTAACTCGACACGATACCCAACCCGATACGGTCTCTACTCGTCATGGTTGCATCCTGACATGACAAGCAACCTGACATGATCATATCAGGTGGAGGTTCTGCTTCGATACGACTCTTACCCGTCACGGTCCATGACCCGACACGGTCAATAACCTGACATGGTTGTATCCCGATATGGCCCCTACCCAATACCGGGTTAGCATTATCTTAGGCGTCAGCTGTTGTGTACTTCTATCTCCTAAATCAAGGAAACCAATACTTATATTCCCTTTACAACATGTACTTCCATCGAATTACAACATTCTAACTAAACCATTATGCTTCTTTATGAATATTGGAATATGTGGAGTTTATCTCATATCATTCTATTCTTGGCTTTATCTCATTGGATGATTTCTTTCCAGCATCTGAGCTGTAGTTTCTTCTTTCTGATTCACGCTTTTGACTAGATATCGAATCATGTTTCTTGTTTTGACTCCTTTGAGAGAGGGATGTCGTAAGCTTCTAGAATTTGGTATGATTCAGGTGTATGAGAGTACCCAGAACGAGAGCTGCACCCGGTTTATCTTTGCGCGCGAGCCCAGGCCTGGTTCCTTTGAGAGAAGGTACCCAGTGCATGGTTTGTTAGCATTTTCTTTGAGAGAAGAAGATGCTGGATGTAGGCCGCTGGTGCTTATTACGATTAAGTTTTCTTTCTTCGTGCTATACTCCAAAGATAGTTTTATCTCTTCGGATTCCTATATGCAAAAACTACCATAAAAACTGCTAAAATCCAAAATACCCAAAGCTGTAATCTTTCTAGTAACTCCCCCTAAGAGAGAGGTTTTAGTTTAATTCTTTGAGATTCTTTTTCACTACTACAAACCTTAATACCTGGACTCTCCGACATGCTTAGACAAGTAAAAATTGGGTTCTGAAGCGCTATTCTCCTAGTCCCTGTCTTTGACCCCGAACTACTCTGACCCTATGCTAGTTGTAGGAGTCTTAAACATTTGGGTATTATAAATTATTAAAGTATGTTGACCTAGACATGTCTCCATTTATGGACCCACATTTAAGGCTTATCAGCCTTCGACCACAAGTATCTAACGTTTGGGTTTTGGCAACAAGGAATGCATCTATAAAAGGGAACCCTTGTCGTCCATTATAAGGGTCTCTAATTAGTTATCAGAAGCCACATTTTGCACATTGCAAACCGGATAAGGAGAAAGGAGGCGGAGACTGCTGTGGAGAGACTGGTCTTCCTACACTAGGTTTTATGACCCCTCCATCGTTCTACCTATATTTCCACTATTGTCTCTCTCCATGACTGAGTAGACGTTTGTGCTGGGGCATGGGGACTAGACCCATTTGCTCGTAATTTATTTTATCCAGTATCTAAACTCAATAATTCTATTGCTAAATAATGTATCATTTTGCTTATCTCCTTGCCTTGTGAATTGTTCACTTGCTTTGCATGTATGTTATAAATATGGATGTACATGCTGTTGTAATCATGATTAGAATGTCATAACAATCTTGTTATCCCCCTGAAGTGTTAGTAAGGGACAGTGACTGATTGGGTTACGACCTACTAACATGTCGAGACAGGTTGGCCATAGTTAGGGAGTCCGATCAGATAAACTAGGAACTTGGGTACCAAGACTGGTCAGTTCTAAGGGATTTTAATCAATGCAATTAACTGTATCCTTTGAGGGTACAATAGCTAAGCCTTCATTTAGTAAATTCTTATTTAGATTTTAATCTTTCTAGAATAATTACATAGACTTTGGCGAGCGAAACCCCATGACATGGTCCTTTTATTATCATTTAATTACTTCCATCATCTATGTTTCTTATTGGAAACAATTTAGTTTAATCAATCAATCAAGTTTCTCAGAGATACAAGATACATATTACTCCTAAATACTTCAGAATATATATATATATATATATATATATATATATATATATATATATATATATATATATATATACAACTTCTTAAAAAGGCTGTCCTTTGGTTTCGATCCTTAAGTTACTACAATAAGGCTTCCATTTGTGTGGATTGGGGAATTACTGCACAACTTTCGGTTAAACCTTAGAGTTATTCCCTTAGGGTTTTTATTGGTACAACATTCGAAGCCCCTTCATAAAGTAGGGTGAATATCTGATTGTGTTAGTCTTTAAGTTGAATTAACTACATGGTCTTATTTTAATTAATGACCTAGAGGCATAAGGTTTGCATGTGCTGAATAGTATGAAATATTGGCAAAGATTTGTGTAGCCATATATCTAAGAGTTACATTTGGTGCCAGTGGTAAATGTTACCTAGCTAAACAATCAGGTCGTGGGTGATCATCCAGATGAATAATCACTTATTAGAAAATGGATTTTGGCCTGTTAAAAATATTTCTCTCTGTACTCTTACAAAATAAAAGTGGTTATTATAGAATAAGATAACCTTCATTTGATGTGTCTAAAAGAAATACAATGCACTCTCTTTTATATGATAAGAGTGTATGAAAGAGAAACATAATTTTGCAATATGGGAAAAAGAAAAGTTATAGAGTAGACAAGTCTAAAGCATAGAACAATGCACAAAACAACGTAACACATAACAAAACACACAACAAAACATGACACATAAATTATATGTACCAATACTACCCCTGAAGCTGGAGTATATATGTAAAACATGCCTAACTTGTCCACCAATGTAGAAAAGTGAGTCTTGGGAAGTATCGTGGTAAAGATGTCCACAACCTAATCTTCTGTCCAAAGATAAGGAGTATATAAGGGACTAGAGAGAACAAATTTGCAAACAAAATGGCAATCCATCTCTATATGCTTGGTGCGCTCATGAAACATTGGATTGATGGTAATAAAAATGGAGGCTTTATTGTTGCAATGCATGGGAATAGGAGAAAAATGAGAGATATAAAATTCCTTTAAGAGTCCTTGGACCCACACAAATTTACTAGTATGAGCCATAGCTTTGTATTCTACTTCAACACTAGACTGAGAAACTACATTATGTTTCTTATTATTCCATGTAACTAAATTTACATAACAAAAATACAGTAACTAGAGGTAGATTTTCTATCACATATATTACCAATATAATCAGAATCAAAATAGCTAGTGATTTTATAGTGTCCATGTCTTCAACCAGTAATCCTTTCCCTAGAATAGTTTTTAGATATTTAAGGATATGGAAGACAACATCCCAATGACATTGACAAGGTTTATCCAGATAACTACTAACAAGTCCAACAACAATAGTTATATAACCTCTAGTCATAGTAAGATAAATAAGCATCCCAACCATCTTCTGTATTGGTGGTTATCAGGATAGGATGGTGAACATTCATCATCCCAATTGATATTGTTATCTAGAGGAGTACTAGAAGGTTTAAACCAAGCATGCTTGTTTCTGTGAGAAGATATAGAACATATTTGGACTGTGTAATACATACACCAGAAGAAGATCTCAAATCTTCAATTCCCAAGAAGTACCAGAGATTACCAAAATCTTTAGTAATAAAGTATTTTTCTAGATATCTTCTGGTAGCTGCAATACCTTCAGAATCACTACTAGATAGTATTATTTCATCCACATAAAGTATAAGAATAACAAGCCCATAACTGGTATTTTTAATAAAAATAGAATGATCAATTGTGAGCAACTGAAATTGAAACTTGAAAAGTATTTGACTCAATTTCTCAAACCATGCCTATTGGCTTTGTTTTAGGCCATAGATCACCTTCCTGAGTCTACAAACTTTGGAAAACTCCCCCTAAATAACAAAATCATACGGTTAATCCATGTAGACTTCCTCATGCAAGTCATCATACAAGAAGGTGTTTTTAGCATCGAGTTGAAAAAGAGGTCAATCATTATTCACATCAACAAATATAAGCGCTATTATAGAATTGAGTTTGGAAATAGGAGAAAATGTTTCAAAGTAGTCAACCCCATAGGTTTGAGTATAACCTTTTGTTAGTAGTTGGGCCTTCCTCTGTTCAACTGAAGCATCTGATGATAATTGACATTAAAAATCCAACAACACCCAACAATTAGACAAATTTTAGGATGACCAGAAGGATCCTAGGTCTTGCAATCTTGAAGGGCTATCACCAACTTCCATGGCTTAACACTAGGTAGGATGCTAAATAGCTTTTGTAGCATTCTTTGGTACAAAATAACAAAAAGAGCAACAATAAAAACAAGCAAAGCTAGCACCTAGATTAGTGGAAGAGCTGAAAATACTAATCGGATGTTGAGTACAGGAACAAACACCTTTCCTTTGACTAATAGGAAGATGTAGGTTAGAGAATACCTGGGAGGTGTTATGATCTACCGAATATGGATGAATTGGTTTTTGAGGGACCATAGAGTGGATTGTAACCTTGGGTCTTCTCAGGTACACCTCATCAATTACGTCTGTGTGATCATGTTCTACCACCTCAGGCAGAGGAGTAGAATACAATATATCACTTGATAAGACAAACCCATACTCAGAGTAGTATGGCATGTGCTCAAGAAAGACAACATCCACACCAAGAAATCATTGTCATTTGACAGGATCATAACACCAATATCCTTTTTAAGTCTTTGAATATCCCAAAAAAACACATTTAGTGGAGCGGGGGTCACGTTTAGATATATCAGGTGAATATTCTTAACAAAGCACGTGATTCCAAAGATGTGAGGAGGTACAAAAAAGGCACATCTGGATATAGTCAAGATAAAGGGACTTGATAATGCAACACATAAGAAGGCATCCAATTAATTAAGTAGCATGCTACAAAAATATCTTCAAGCCAAAAATGTTTAGGAACATGGTTGTGAAGTAGAATTATGCATGCTACTTCAAGAAGATGGCCCTTCTTCCTCTCTTCCATTCCATTTTGTTGTGGTGTGTAAGATAAATAAGTTTGATGAATGGTACCCCAAGTAGTACAAAAAGATCCAGAGATTGTTTCACAAATTCTAATGCAGTATTAGTTCATAAGATTTTCAACTATTGTATTGAATTGGGTTTGGATATAGTATAGTGAAAAAGGTCGTTATGGTGTTCAAAATATTACTAAAATCCTATAAAAGTACAACCAAGTTTTCCTAGAATAATCATCAATATAACTCATAATATAGTGAAAGACAAACATGCTAGTAACATAATAGGGTCCCCAGATATCAACATGGACAATTTCAAAAATATTTTTAGAACCAATATCATAATTCTTATGAAAAACATCTTGAGTTTTGTTTTCCAAATTGGCAATATCCACACAAAAATTGTTTATCATGAATATCAGGAAATAGGCATCGTAATTTTGTAGCAGAAGGATGTCCCAAATGGTAGTACCGTTGTAGAGCTGCCATAGAAGAAGATAATAGAGTAACATCAAATTGTAGAACATCTAGGTAGTACAATCCATTAGGTCCTTCATGTCTTGAACCAATCCTCATCCTCATTTGGAGATCTTGAACACACTCTCTCATGATCAAAAGTTATTAAGCATTAAAGGCTCTTCATATTTTTACTTAAAAATAATAAATTAAGGGGAAATAATGGCACATATAATACATATTTTAAAGGTAGATTTTTAGATAGAGATATATGCTAACACCATGTACCGTAGACTAAGTCCCATCATCTACTGTGACAGGAGAGACTCGATTATTTTTTGATAAGGTAGTAAAAAGTCCAGAACAACCAAAATATGAGCTGATGTTCCTAATTCAATGACCCATATATTTTACTGTAAGTAGCAGGAGATGCAAGTTAAGCAGAAAAACCTCCTGCTAGAGAAGGTATTCATGAGGAAAGGAGAGCCTAGAGGAGTTCCTCAAAGTCTAAGTGAATCCATTCAATTGTGGGTTTGGTTAAACTAGATGCAATAGCAATCAAATTTTTAGAAGTAACAAAGCAGATGGTTTGCCCCTGTAGGTTCACCATGCTTTTTCCAACAATAGTCTTCATTGTGGTTCATGCGCCCATAGAAGGTGCAGAAGAGGTTATAAGTAGTAAGTTGATGTTGGCCTCGTCGAGGACTAAAAGGAGGACCACCTCCAAGAGTACCAGAAGCAAAACAGCTCAACCACTATCTCTACTATATGTCCATGTCCTTGATGTGATTCATAGGAGAGGAAAACAACAATCAAATGATCATAGGAAGTAGTAGAGAGTGAAAACATGGAATGAAGTCCTTGACCACACTTGACAACATCTGTTAGTGTGGGTAAGGGATCACTAGATAAGATTTGGTCAAAACCCCATAATAGGACGAAGGTAGACTAATCAAGAATTGAACTAATGAAGTTCTTTGTGTTTCCTATGAACTTATTTGATGTTATAAGAGAGGGGATGGTATACTTTGTATTCATCCTAGAGTGTTGAACATTAGTGGTAGTAGTCTCTGATAGATCCATCAATTAGGTACTCCTTTTTTTCCAGATACCTAAACATCTAGAAGACCTTCTTTAGGTTCGACTAATGATAATACACTTGGGATAGATGATCTCACATAAATTTGGTATTCTGAAGGAGAAGGAGAGATAGGTCGATCTTTAGATTTGCATAATTTACCAATCATTTCATGACGCCAAAATTTTCTTTAAACCATTGCACCTAGGCTTGATTGGCTTTTTCATTAGCTGTAGTAATAGGAGTAATTGGAGCATTAAAATGTGGGAATAGTGCCCTTGGGCATTAACATATAGTTTAGATGATGAAAACCAAAGGTGGTAGTTTGATCCATTGAGTTTCACGGTCGTCACACACAAACACCAAGGGGGATCTGTAGTCACCATGGAAGCCAAGAGTGATGATACACATAGAGAAGTAGAAGAAGCAATAAAAAAATAGTAGATTTGGATCAATCTCCATAGGGGAAGTAGGTAGCAGCAACAGATAAGTAGATATGAGAAACTCAGACAAGGCCAGGATATTACATTAGATTAATATAGATCTAAGAAACTGAAATAGGGGTAGTAGATAGAATCTAATATCTGGATCAATAGATATGAGAAATCCTCATAGTGGTAGTATAGACAAGGAAAGATGTATGCCCCTACGATGTGAGATTCGCTCCACCATCTGGCGTAAGAAGAAAAAAGTTTTACTTTAAGGTCTTCAACTTGTTATTTTGGAATTACCTTGAAGAGAGGTCGATGGGATGGAGGGTGGAGGTCATTGGGGTGTAGGTTGATAGGGTGGAGGTAAATGGGGTGAAGGTCGATGAAGGTGAAGTTTGATGAGGGATGGAGGTCGATCAGGTGAAGGTCGTTGGGGTGAAATGAGGGTGAAGGTCAATGAGAGGGAGGTCAATGAGGGTGAAGGTCAATGAGGGGTGAAGGTCGATGGCGTGGAGGTCAATGGGGTGAAAGTTTGAGGTTGGAGATCAATGGGGCGGAGGTCGATGGGCTAGGAGGTTGATGGGTGAAGGGAGGTCAATGGATTGATGGATGTTGAAGAGGTGATGGTAGGTCGATGGGGTGGTGGAGGTTGATGGGTGATGAAGGTGGTGAAGGTGAAGGTGGTGGAGGTAGAGGGTAACTAGGTGGTGGAGATGGTGGATGTGGTTGAGGTCGATTCGGGGATGGGATATCTTAAGGGGGATCGAACACATTTGATACCATATAGAATAAGAAAACATTTATTTTTTGTGTCTAAAACAAATGCAATGCACTCTCATTTATAGGATAAGAGAGTGAGAGGGAAATATAATTAGGCAATATGGGATAAAAGCAAAGATAAAGATAAGACTAGTCCAAAGCACATAATAAAACACACAACACAACATTACACATAAAGTATATATATTAATAATGACTATTAGTTTCAAACAAATACTAAGAATACTATAAAATAACACGAACAATTCCATTTGACTAGAAGAATCAACTCCAACTTTTCCTATAGTATAAAGGAAATATTTCTTTAAGCATACTTACGATTACATGGATCAAGTTCCTCAACTTATGCCCCATGAATAATAATCTTCAGAATCAACATGACACCATTGGTACTCCATAGATGTCTACACATATTTGAAATATATTCCAACAACAAGCAAGACAAGAGAGTTATGATGCCTCGAAGTCCCCTTTTGGGTGCAAAATGGCCGAGGTTAATTTAGTTGGGCTCCATGTATTCAAATTGAGTTAGGTATGTATAAATCCTAGGGGATACTTGGATTTCCCTTCGACTAAGAGTTGGTCATGCATGCAATCCTATGAGCATTTCCTTGATCGTATAGATAGTTTGTCATGAACCATAACATGAACAATTCCATTTGATCATTGTCAAAGTAACTTGGCATGTTGAGAACAAATGGGACATAGATGAAGAAAAATATTCCTAAATCTCTGTTGATGGTAAAAAGGATAATAGAAAGTCTATAAGAAATCAGAAATCTAAGAAAAACTCCAATGTTGGCAAAATGTCTAAATCTTCTACACTTAAAGAAAAAGAGGAGTAGGAAAGGAAGACAATTGTCACCATTGTCAACAATATGGACATGGGAAAAGGAATTACACTATCTACCTAAAGGAACTCAAGAAGAAGAAGTACGTGATGGGGATCTCCACTGTAGATATATATGTTATAGACATTAATTATCTACTTACTTGTAAGGGGTATTGGATACTAGATTTGGATCTCACATAAGTTCTTTTGTGTAATCTTCAAAGAAGTAGACCCTCACTAAAAGTAGAGATGGATCTACATGTTGTTAATGGAGAAAGAGTTTCTACCAGAATAGTAGGTACCTATTGTTTATCTTTTCATGGTGTAATTGTACTAGAGTTGATGAACTATTTTTATCCACATAAAATGTATAAAATACTTGTAACATATCGAAATCTAGAATCTTGACTCTAGAAATTTTAATACCATGATTAGGAGATTCGAATGCTTTATTCTTTAGGTTTGACCAAAAAAGGATGATGTAATACCTTAATGTAGTGTTCATAACCCGAATGGACATAATAAATTCATGTAACACGCATAACTCACCCTTACATGATTAGGTTTGAAAACATATACATTAGGTTATATAACCAACATCGAATATCATGATACATTCATATTAACCTTATAGTTTAAATATGTACTAATAGACAAGTGAGTCCATGAAATATGAAACATGTTTCCTTTGCTAAGTAATATATACACAATGAATAAGATAAGTTTAGAAAGAGGTAAATGCACTTAATACATGAATTAGAATAATAAATAGAGATTTCATGACCATGGATCATGTATTTGAAAAGTCCATCGTTATCAATGTTAATATTGAATAATGGACTAAATATGTTAAATAAGTAAAATAATGAAATTGGTGCATGATAATATAATACACACCTTTGTTAGCAAGGTAAAGTTAATATGACTCCATGTAATGTTTGATTATGATAATTGAGGAATATATTAATGAATATTGAGATAATAAAGTTAAACCCCAATTGTATTGTAACTCATGAAAGGAAACTTCAAAGCCGTAATCTAATAGTAAAGTTGGATTCCTTGGATCCAAATTAGTTAAGATGCCAAGCTTCACCTTAAACAAATAATCATAGATGTCCTATTCTCATTAAGGAAAGAAAATAAAAGTGAAACTCTTATGTATTAAATAGTATAATAGGTTAATCTAAAAGAAGAAATTAGGCCTATATTCAGATTATACATGTCATAGTTAGCCTAGGTGTCAAATTTGGCTTTATTTGATCAATGTTTGATCCCTCAAATAATATAGGAAAGAAAATACATTTTAATTTCCTAAATATAACAATTGTAGAATAAATGCATCTTGTTTCCCTAAAGTTTCACAAGTATTTTTGTCAGACTCTTATTGCATGTCTTTGTTTTTTAGCAGACTCTTTTAGGACCTTCATATCTGGATCTTGCAGTCCCAACTTTTCCTCCTACCTCGGCTCCCTTGACTTTCCTGTGTTTAGTTACCGATTCCCCCCAGATCCCATCACTACTCGTTCTTCTCAACTCTTGATGATTTTTTGAGATTTCTTCTCATCTAAATATTTTTCTCTATTCCAGTTCAAACCATCCCCATTTTATCGACTCTCTCCCAATAAGAGTGAAACACCCAACTTGGCAGCAAGATCTCTCGCTGCTATGTTCAAGAACGACCACTTACAATGTATCAAACCCATATAAAAATCACCCCAAAACTACTAGTGCACCTCAGGAGACCCTCCTCCAATCTCTATTAGGTCTTAGCCGCCTTGTGTTTCCAGTGAGAGGCTTGTGTTGGTTATCGACCCCCTTGTGCCATCTGAGTAGCTCCATCTACCTCCATTCAATTCCACAAAATATGAGTTTCAAGGCACCCTAATCTTTTGATTCCGTAGAGTTGGGTACCACAAAGATAACCTAGTTTCTCAATTCTTGAGCATCCCTCTCTTTCATAGACAACCTTTTTGCTTCACCTTTTTGTCTGTTCGCTTACCAAATGCTTTTAACTCCCTTATTTAGCCTCTTCACTTGGGTACACGACCTTGGGTTTCCATTGTGTCTCTCAATGCAAAAGTGCTTTGCATATCGACAGAGAAGCTCCTTGGTTTTTCTATTCTCAGTTCATCCTTCTTTAGAAGCCACATTGGAGGCTTATTCATAGTCATTTAGTCGACTCAGTACCCAAAGTTTGGGTTCCCTAAAACCAACTTGAGATGTGGAAGCCAATGGGCATTTCCATGCAACCAATGTTGAAGTCATTTGCGAGGTTTCTATTTTGGCAGGTCGAGTTTTAGAATTTTTTTCCTACACCAAAATTCTCAGTGCCGACTTCCCTTATATATCCCTCATGTCTATTTTATTGCGTGTTTTAGTTAAATGGTATTTTTTTTCTTTTAGCCTCCTAATTATTATTTGATTGCGGGAGTCCTTAGACCTATTCTGCACCTGACTCTATTAGGGATGGTACATTTGGCCAATCCCAATAGGGCCAACACAGATAGATGATTAAACCTATGGATAAACCTGCTCATGTTGAATTTCTCTATTTTCTAATTGGTTAGTGTTACCAAAATTCATAATAAATTATTTACAGATTTGAAAAATAAAATAAAATGTGTTTCAAAATCATGAATTTTTTTTCTATCCAATTGAATGAACTTCATCACCTAAATACAAACTAATAAATATGTGATTTATGGATTTTCCTAATTAGTTTACTTAAATCCATATCTAATAATATGTAAGTTAGAAAAAATAAAAAAAATATGGTTTGAACGTATAAAAATATAATCTATAATATCACATGGTTTTGATAACCCAATAAATGAATAATAAAAGGGCAATTTTTAGGGTGTTCATAATTATTGTAGATCTAATCCTAATTTTGTATATGCAAGTACTAGGTGGCTTGTGACCCTATATGGAACTAGGGTTGAACCTGGATACATCTAGAATCAAACTAAGGTATGTTGCATCCCAATTTATCATATTGAGCATTCACCAATATTTATCACTCTCACTTGGTCCTTTCAGACATGGTCTCCTATACACTTTTCTCTCTCTTTTGAGAGGTTGACTCATTTGAGTATTTATATGTTGATATTGGTCTTGTCAACATGGTTTGATGGATATTCTTATTAGATTCTAATTTATATCTTGATTATTTTATTCCATGTGGAACCCTAATTTGAGTATTTGATATCCTAACCTTCTTTTGGTGGACTTTATCATTTGTTGCACCTTATTTGTGGAAATGATTGGATATTTGTTTATGGGTCCTCTGACCCCATAAGATAACTATTGGATGTTCTCATCTATTTACTTTGAAGCTTGACTAAACTTATTCTTTCCTCTACACAAATTTTATTTCTAGTAGCAGTACATCAATACAACCAAATGTTTGGACGTGCATATTCTGTCCCAATTGTGTGTATTCCACTTATATATATATAAAAGATCCTTGTATTCTTCCTACACTATTTATCTTCCACCCAATACATTTTTGTTGTATTCCTATGGTGTCCTATCCCAACTTGAAATAACCTTAGTGTAATGTTGTTTACATGCTCTACTTATAAATTGTGATATTATTATTCTAAAATCATTTTATGGCAAGAAATCTCTTACTTCTTATCTTTTTTAAATGGTCTCCTTGATATTTGTTTGGATGTTCTTTATGCCTCTTGATTTGAGAATCCTTGATAATTACATATGATCCTTTTACCTTATATTTCTCAATCCATATTTTGTACACATAAAGACTTTCATGATAACAACATCCACTTTCTCTTCTTTTGTGGGGTGGTATGCTTCTAACCCCTAGGTGAAGACATAGAAGACTTGACTTGATGTCATGAACTTGGCTAGTGAAGCTGACTCTGGGAGATAGACTTAGAATAGTTTGGATTCCCTCTGTTTTGATCTTGACATTGTTTCTTTCATTTAAGCCCTTTTATAGGAGATTATTTTGTAGGCTTCTATAAATTTAATATATAGTCATTATTATTTCCCCTGCTAACTTTGGTCTTGAATAATATTATTTTTAGAAATAAAAAATACATCTATTTTAGTATACTTAATAGTTTGTTTGAATTAAATGGGTTTATTTCTCAAATTTAGTGACAAGTGGATCCCTTCTAAGGTTCCACTTCTTGCAATATTTTTTTTATCTTGTTTGGATAAAAATAATTTTGGATTTCATACAAAGAATGGTTGTGTTACTATGATATCTTTGATAGAAGTGCCCCAAGGTTTTATGAAATATATTTATTGGATCTTAAGATAAGATATTAGTGAGGTATTAGATTGGGTAGTAAAGGCACATGTTCCTAAGTGAAGGGAACTAGGTTCAAAACCCTGGTTGTGCACCTCAGAAATAAATTTATCTGGTCATGCAAATTGATCCAATGTGTGATTTAATTGCCCACAATTTTTGGCAAGCTAGGGGGGATTTCAGACTTTGGGGGTATGGTAATTGAAGTGGCACCTCATCATCAGTGGTTTCCACAACATACAAAAAAAGCATCAATGCTTATAACATATAGACTAAGAAGATAAAGCTTGATCAATCAGAAAAAACCAATCTTTCGCACTGTTTTCTAGGAAACATAAATAAGAACCACATTTCTAAACTCCATAAAATATAATTATGTAGACTCATTTGATTTCAAATCAATAGAGACATGAAAATATATTTATTGGACATAACGGCAAAACGCATTTTAATTAAAACAATGAGAGAGCAAGTGACTGAATATGAGTTGTACTATCTTTTGTATGTGAACCTTTTAGCACAAATGCTACATGTTCATATTAGTACTTCATCAGATTTGGTGATGACTTTATCATATATGGATATTCTTATATTATAAAATTGATATCAGAATCAATTGAAAAGTTCTAAAAAATCATGAATGAATTACAAAATCCACTTGATAAGAATATTAACACACTTTGATGATCAAGGTGGAGAATCTCTCAGACCAGACTCAGAGACCCAATTTCAGAGACCATGGTATTGTATCACAGTTGACTCCATGTAGAACACCATAACATAGTGGTATATCATAATGAAGATATTACACTCTGTTGGACATGATGATATTTGTGTTGAGTTTTCCTAATAATCCAACATCCTAAGTGGGACATGCTTTAGAAACTTTAGCAAATACACTCAAACGTGTGCCCCATTTCAACATGAACCCGAAATCGCCCATTCACACCCATATCCAATTCACATCTACCATTTTAAGGGTGGATCCATATTGAATAAGTAGATAGCCCTTTCCTTGTGATTGGACTGTACTATTTAAGAATGTGGTGCCACATGTACATGTGGCCCCCTACTTTAGGGGACTTGACCTTGAGACAATTTGTAACATCCAGACCCACCGCCCAAGGTTCTAGTAGAATTTTGGGAATGATTATAAGCCCCACAAACCACCATTTTCCTAGTCTTTATGATTTTTCCTCACCCATGCACATCTCAGGATCAACTTCCTATCATGTCAGAGCATGCTTAACTATAAAGTCCCTATTGTAGGGCTACCTAAAAAGGAGGTGCACCTTTAATGATATGAACAGTCCAATCATTCCTTTATATATCATTTTATAAAAGGCCTCAAATAATAACTTTTACAATATGTACTTTATGATATTAGGGACGCAAATTATGTCAGGAACCATTTTTCAAAAGCTTCAACCCAAGTAAAAAAATATATTACTTTGTTGGATACCTCAAGGAAACTATGGGATACAACTCACATTTTCCATCTAAAAACAAAGTGTTTACTTCCAGAATTGTCATATTCCTTGAAAAGTAGTTCAGTTCCAAATAAACTAGTGGGAGGAACATACAACTGAATAAGTTTGAGACCAAGAACACAAAATTGAACATAGGAAGTAGATGAGGGACAAGGAGAATCACAAGCCTTTGTGGAATCTTAAATTCCTGATGTAGCACCATAACCTCAAAGGTCTGGTAGGAAATGTTTGTAGACTAAGAGAATTAAGTTTCTCACGAATTAATTGGATGATTTTTTGGTCATGGAGGATGATGATCCAACAACCTACACTGAGGCTATTGAATACCATGCTCTAAGAATATTTTTGAAGACATGAGACCTAATATGTACTCCATGTGTGCCAACAATGCATGGATCTTGGTGGATGCACTTGAATGGGTAAAACCCATAGGGTGAAAATGGATCTTCAAAAAGAAGATTGACATGGATGATAATATACAAACCTATAAAGGAATTTTTTTTAAAATGGTCTTAGAAAATATTTTAGGTGTTGACTATGATGGAACTTTTTCACCTATTTCTATTGCTAAACTAAATATGAGCATGTTTTCCTTTGCGTCTTATCATGGTTATGAGATCTAAAAAAGGTAAATCCACATTCCTTAAACAAAATTTTCTTGAGTATGTATACATCACACAAACTGTAAGGAGTGGGACCCGAGAGGGGATCCACTCCCTACTAAATTCAAGAATAAAACCATCTATTCCAAACATACTAACATGCATGATGTAATACGTGTATATTTTTTTCTCAAATAACAATATTCAAAAAGAGACCAAATGACAACAATAGAAAAAAAACCATGACTATATTCAATTTTACATAAGTACATCATCATCTCCCAAACATGGTATACATGAAAGCCACAACATAAGTGTCCAAGTAGAGGGAAATCCTTCTATCTCAACTCTATCTCTCCTAAAGCTCCACCTAATATGTCCATGCCACCATGTCCAGTCTTCCAAGTCCTACACATAGGTTGAAAGCATACCCCACCAAAAGGAGAAAGAGTAGAAGATATCATCATAAATGGTGATATGTGTATAATAAATTGGGATTGAGAAATATAAGGAATAAAGGATGTCAAACAAATAAGGCCTCTTATTGAAAAACAAATGACTACCCAATCAGGCATAAAAGAATATAAATTTCAAAAGACAATAAACAAGAGGAGTACTTGCCATTAAAAAAACGTAAAAGTTGTTCCACACAAGCACATATAAATCTTTGGGTACAAAATCCATCACAATAATATCAACACGTATACATGTGTGATAAACATAGTACTAGAATAATATAAATAATAATGGCGGCTATAGATCATAACTTTTAAACCTAACAGTAATGACGTATTGCGAGACTCCCCAATATATAAAAGTGGACACACAACCTCCATCCCAAAAATATAACATGTGCACACAACCCAAAAACTAAAGTAATTATACTACTCTACGGCTACTGAATCAAATAGCACACATAATGTAGAAGCAAGCATAAAATAGTCTTTTATAGAATAATTAAAGTTTCCATCACAAAAATGGACAAAATAAACATCAACCACACAAGTGGACGAAATTAGGGTTTCATCAAGAATACAATTACAAGTTAGAGTCAAAAGAAAGTCCAAGAAAGTAGTATGATCATAAGATCATAATCAAGCACAATGTCTCACATTGAATTCATTCTTAGAAGAGAGAGTTTGTGTAGGCTATCAAGAGAGAGATAATTTGAGTTAACTTCTCAATATAAAAAATAGGAAATGCAATCATACATTAAAAGAGGATAAAATTAGGTTAATCTACTATTATCCTCTACTAAACACGAAGACTCATCTCCGTCCCCCTATTCCCGTAAAATCGTTGGACTCTGCCTAATCTTGGCTACGGTGGGACTCTTTATCCTGGTTTAGGCTCTTTATTAAATAAATTATAGCAGGAGTTGTTACGATTGAATTGCTCATCGTGATAAAAACCTAACTCGCAAACCGTTATGCTTCCTCTCTTTTGTCGATCATCCACATGTAACTTGCAGCAAAATGCTAGCCATCGGCGTGCAGGCGAGGGAGCAACATGTGCATTTTTTCGTCTGTTACTACGGCAATCAACATTGTTGGAGTAATGAGGTTGGTTTTGTTGGCCTATTTGCAACGCAGCCACGATGTTAGAGACTACCACTACTGCAATAGCTGATCTTCTAATCGTCAAGGTTCAATATTTTGAGACTACTGGGTGCTTACTGCACGGCAACTCCTTGTGTCTATGCCAAGGTTTTGATCTAATTTGCTATCGCTAGGATTCGCGTCTGCCACGACTGATACACAAAAAGTACAAAGTAGTAATCTTTGGTTTATGGGTACATCCAGATGCACCATGGATATCTCTGCTGCCACATCATGTATCTTTGATGTAGAATTTATTATCCAAGGTGCATACGATCCATAGAGATCTGTTTGTTGTGTAGATTCATAAAAGAAACCAATTCCTGGTTCCGTTACATATACCACTTCATTTATTTGTTCCTAACTATTCTTGAGTCTCTCTTTAAGATACACCAATCAATTGCAACAAGAAACTAATCAATTAATATGACTGGTTTGCTCTTTTTTATTTATTTTGAGACTATGATATCGAAGTGGATACTCTAATGTGAGAAGATGCTGTCAAGCTTCACGAAGAACATGTAGAGTTCAGTTGCGTTCCGGAATGAAGCAAGTATGCACTCCATGTTGTCAGGTTACCGTTCCTTCAATATTTATTGTTTTGATCTCATCTTGGGATGTGTCTACTCGACGAAATAAAGAAAACATGTTACACGTGGACCATACTAACTATTATACACGCTATCTCGATTTAATGTATTTCACAACTCTGCTAATATTCTTACACTTATTAAGCGTGAGCCATATAGAAAGAAGGTAGGTATGAATTGGTCAAGACTACGATAGTGCAGTTTTACATGAGGCCACTTTAAAAGGTTGTTGCTAAAGAAATAATTGCACCCTTTTGGGGCAGCATGAAGCCACTTATAAGTTGATGTATTTTTTTGAGTTCTCTTTGCTATATGCCATTTAATTTCTGCATGATTTTTTAATGTTTTCAAGTATTGTGACAGTCATTTATGGGAGTATGGACTACGGAGCATCTATTCTTCATTGTGGCGTACTCGCAATAGCAAAAATAAGAAAATAATACTACTTTTTCTGTCAAATCTTAGAATCCTTGCTTATCTGACATTATGATCTAAAGTTAGTGACATATATATATATATATATATATATATATATATATATATATATATATATATATATATATATATATTCTCTATTTCATTAAGGTTACTTTGAATATTACATACTATTTCAAAAAGTAGACCCATAGGACATTCTTTCCATATCCCTATAGAAGTCTTGAATGTCTTCTTTTGGACATTTAGTTCGATTTTCTTATATCAAAATGTTAGATGTGGGTCCTATGTGGTCATGCTTATTTAACTTATTCTCGATGTTATAAATGTGACTAACATTAGATTTATTAAGTAAGCAGAAGATGAGTTTAAAATTAACTTGTTTAAGGTTAAATTAAACTTGGTACTACTACTACTATAAATAAGCTTATTTAAATATAGACTATAAGAATCCTAGGGGGTTTCTTTAAAATTTAAGAATCTCATTAGGGATTTTCAGTTTTGATTTAGTAATACAGTCTGCTAGTTTGTTGGCTTCACGCTCTAGATGGACCATAGAAACATTCCTAGACCTCTTAATGTTTTTTGGTATATTGTGTATCATTTTAGAAAACCTATGATTTATCTTCGTATCCTGTTTGATTATGCTCATAGCACCTTGGCTATCGGTCTCATTAATACTCACTTCTACTTTGTTGACAAAGATTTGTTTATATTTACTTAATTCCTAGCATGGATTTTGTTTTGGCTGTAACTGTTCATCCTTTAGATCTTAGAACGCAATGACAACTGCAAAAAGTTATATATTCTTTATCTTTAGAATATTTTTGCCACTATAGTATATCCAAATCATTAGATTTTGGTTATTATCATGTATTTTATCTTGACTCTAACTATCCATCCTGAAGAGCTTAGATCCCAATAGTTTGTGGTTGTAAACAATCATATTTTCTTGACTTTTAGAATCTTTTTGTCACTATTGTTGATGAAAAAAATTACTTTTTGGTTATTATCATGTCAACTTCTCTCCTTTCCCTAAACCTTATACTTTGGGATCATTATGCGTATGAATATTTTTGACGTCTCTTTTTGTATATATGCACGAGTATGGCGAGTTGGGGGGGGGCGATAGGGCCGACTTCAATGAGGTTGGAGGGAACTGGCCTGAACCTACGGTTCGTTGGAATGAGAGGAGGAAGCGGAAGCCCACCTAGCGTCAACAAGGAAGCGTCAGCCCAGAGCACTACTACGGCTATGGAGATGGAGACCATGTTTGTAATGCCTGGGCCCACTACCCAAGGCTCTAGTAGAGTTTCAGGAATGACGATTGTCCCCACAGACCACCACTAGCCTCAACTGTGCGCTTTGTCCTCACTCACACACAAGCCGGGGTCAACTTTCTGACTGGTCACCCATCCCAGTACTACTCCAAGCTGAGCACGCTTAACTATGAAGTTCTTTAGTGATGGGCTCCCAGAAAAGGAGGTGTACCTTGGTGATATGGGTAGTCCTATCATTCCTTATACGATCATTTTATCCGAGGCCTCAAATCTGGGGATGTTACAATCTCCCCCACTTAGACTCTTGACATCTTCGTCAAAGCTCAACTATAAGGCCTCATCATCTCTTCCTCATTTCAGTGCTGGCCCACAATGGCCCATGGACACCCAACTCTCGATCACGGAATACCAGCACAAGGGTGGCTACGTCAACCATGGACAACCCTTTCCTACATGCCTGGACCGCACGACTCAAGACTGACATGCCATGCCCATGTGGGCCCCACCTACTGGAGGGGTTATGGCTATGATACCATTTGTAATGCCTGGGCCCACTGCCCTAGGCTCTAGTAGAGTTTCAGGAATGACGAATGGCCCCAAAGACCACCACTAGCCTTAACTGCGCACTTTATCCTCCTCACTGACGCGCAAGCCAGGATCAACTTCCCGACTGGTCACCCATCCCAGTACTACTCCAGGCTGAGCACGCTTAACCATGGAGTTCTTTAGTGATGGGCTATCAGAAAAGGAGGCACACCTTGGTGATATGGGTAGTCCAATCATTCCTTATAAGATCATTTTATCCGAGGCCTCAAATCCTGAGATGTTACAATGTTCCCCCCGCTAGGTGAGGAGTCGGTAGCCCATCATAGTGGAGCAGGTGGTGGGGAGAAATCCTTTAGGGAGGCTGCCGGAGCCAGCTCTATACAACAATCGACCTTCATCCTATATGAGCCAATGGAGACGCTAAGGTCGGAAGATGTGGAGATAGTCAATGAAAAAGGTTACCCCGAAATCTACATAGCACCGGAGACTCAGGAGATTCTCTAAAAATAGTGGAAATTTGTTGTGGTTGCTAAGCTCGTGGGGAAGACTCTCGACTACCTCACGATGGCAGATAGACTCAAGCTCCTCTGGAAACATGTTGGCAGAATGAATGTCCATGAAATGAGTATGGGACACTACGTCATCCAGCTATCGTGTGAAGAGGATTTCTACAAATCCCTCACAGGTGGGCCGTGGGTGATATTTGGGAGTAGCCTCATGGTATGGCCATGGGATTCGTACTTTCAACCTACTGATGAAATGTCTAAGTGGGTGGTGACTTGGGCCAGAGTGTTGGATCTGCCACTCAACCTGTATAATGAGATGATATTCAAGAGGATAGGACAGGTGCTGGGCCGCCTGGTCAATGTTGGCTAAATGGACATCTAAAACTCCCTTTGTTTTGATTATGACAAACATTTCATTCTTATTAATCTAACGAGCTACTTGAGTGTGCAGGACTAAGATGGATGGCAAAGCAACTAGGGAAAATCCACAAGCTAAATTGTTTATATTTTCATGCAATGTAATCATTGTTGTAAAAACTTGTACAAATATATAATGTACAAGTACTTAGAATTGCATGTAAATCAAGCGTTAGATTTTCCCTAGCCAAACACCATAGTTAGACTTATCATCTCATTTAATTAGGATCACCTTTGCACACTCACACATATAATTAGTGCCTAATTTGAAACCTTGAAACAGGATCATTCTCGGTCGACAAACTCCTCGACCGAGACACTCTCGGTCGACAAACTTCTCGACCGAAAAAGATCCAAAGTAGCCGTTAGATACAACAGACAAGTTAGTTGGCAGTTGAAGAAAGACGTTGCAAATCACTTGTTCCAGAGAGCCTGTCGGTCGACAAAAGTTCGACCGAGTAGGTGTCTCGGTCGACCATTTGTCGACCGAGATGGTCTCTGACAGCAACTGCAGAATAAATTAATTATCCGTTGTTAAAGCAACAACTTTGTACCTAACGGCTAGTTAAGCACTTAGAAGCTCCTAGAAGTTGTCTAGAACGTCCTTAAGCATACTTAGGCCATTCCTATAAATAGGACAAGCCATAGGACACTAGAATTCACTTGTTACACTTGAGAATACACTTGAGCATACTTGAGCAATCTATTGCAAGCAATTTGAGCACTGTGATCATTGGCCTACTTTCTCCTTAGCTCAATTTCGTGTCCTATAGGCTAGATTCTCCTATCCACAGCAATCACAAGATCACACACTTGGCTAGGAGATCTATATGCTTGATCTAGGCATATCAAGCCTTGGGCTTAAAGGATAAGTTGTAATTTCCTTTTTCTTTCTTGTTCCTTTTTATCTTTTGTACTCTCCTTGCTACTCCTAGGGTTGGAGGCTGCGGATTGGAGAGGGTTGACTTCTCAGGTGGAGAAGGGGACTTCAAGCTACTTCAAGAAGGCTATCGCAAGGGAAGCTACTTCAGAAGGCTGGTGCAACAGGAGTTGGTGCATCTACTTCAAGGGAAGGCTGCTTCAAGGTTGGCGATTACTTCTAGGTGAAGGCTGCTTGAAGGGTTTAGGAAACGAGATTGTATTTTATGTAAATTCCTTGCGAGGTAATAAAATAAATTTCTTTTCAAATCCCGGTTGGGTAAGCAACCGGGTAGTGGATTGACGGCTATAGTATTTGCTATAGTTGGAACCACTCTAAACCTTGTGTCTCCTTGTCCAATATTTTTCATTGTGGTTGTTAGATTTCAATAATTGTTAAATTATCTATAAAACTCTATTCACCCCCCCTCTAGTAGTTTTCAATTGGTATCAGAGCAGGCTTCAAGGAACCCTAACCAGGTCTTGAAGAATGGAGGGAAATGGTGAAAAGTGCTTGGACAAAACCACTACATGCTGCAATTGGTGTTTAGGAACAAGCCACAAAACAACCGGATGCCCATGGAGATCAAAGGAAGAGGATAAGCACAAAGAATGCCTTATTGCTACAACTAGTGAAGAAGAAGAAGAAGAGGTAAGTCTTTTTGATTTATCTAAAGAAGAACTTGTTGCTATTATTGAAGAAACACATAAGAAATATGTTGAGTGCAAAAAGAAATTAAAGAAATCAAATAAGGAAAATGATGATCTAAATGTTAAACTTCTTGCTCTTGCATCTGAAAATGAGGATCTCAAAGAGGGAAATAAATTTTCTGATCTTAAGTTAAAATCTATGGAAGCCGATTGCAAGCTCCTTTCTGTTGAAAATTCAAACTTACAGACTCAAGTAAACGATCTTCAAAAACAACCATTATTGTGCACTCATATAGATTATGACACTATTGTTAAAGAAAAAAATTTATTGTCATCCAATCTAGACCAAGCAAAAATAGACATTAAGAAAAGAATGGATGAGATTGCCAAGCTACAACAACAAATTCGTAGTTTGAATAACCATGGCATTCTTGATCAAATTCTAGATAATCCCTATCAACAAATTGGGAGAAGGGGACTAGGTTACAAGCCTAAAGGAAAATCTCATCAACAACCTAGTCAGAGAAAGTCACAAACCCAATCTATATATGTACCTAAAAGGACATCCTCACCCAATGACAACATAGGACACAACCATAGAAAAAGATATGAAGTTGACTCAATATGTTGTCATTACTGTTTGCGCCTTGGTCACTATTCATTTTCATGTCCTTACAAGAGAAGAGATGTCGAATTAGTTTGGGTTCCTAAACCTCCAAACTAAACAAATAAGATTAAGTTGAGATATGACCAAAAGACATTAGTTGCATAATTCTATCTCAACTTAACATAATGAGATTACAAATAAATGTAAGCATCTAAATAGTTAACCCACATAATATCTTCGAAACAAATAAAACAGTTCCAGGAATCTTGTCGGTCGAGCAATTGTCGACCGAGACCTCATCGGTCGAAAAATTGTCGACTGAGCATATCACTGTTCTTCAGAATACTGTACAATTGCTGAATTCTTTTGAAATTGATCAAAATTGCTGTCTATTTGTGGTTAATGACTGTACAATAAAGTATAAATTATGGAAATCATCCTTGAAAGATTATGTGAAATTAATTTGGTCAAAAACCAAAATTATGATTAGCTTAAAGAAAATTTTTGTTTTATCATAACATGCCTTTATTGTTCTATCATTACATAGGCAAGAAAAAGAATCTATTGATGGTATATCTCTTAGAAATGCTTGCAAAGAATATAATGTTTTCAATTGATATATTTAAAAGATTCATCGTGCTTTCATGATTAGTATCATTTAAATACACATCAAAATTGATTTAAATGCTTAATTGGAAATCTGAAATTTCTGCCTCTTGGTTAAAACAAAATTTAGCCAAGGGGCGCTATGGTCGTAGTCAAGGGCGACCTAAAATAAGCTTCGACAAAAATTGCTTATTTGGAAATTCTCTCTTTGGACCTAATCTTAATATAAATTTTTCTTGAAAATTAAATCATTTGTTATCATTTAAGCCTTAAATTATCCCAATATTACTCCCTTAGAATATCCATATAAATGCTCTACAAAAATAATCTACCTTTTGCATTAAAAATTTAGCTTTAAAATTCTTACTCAGTAAGTCTGTCGGTCGACGAATTCTTCGACCGAGACCCTCTCGGTTAGCTCACCTCTCTCGACCGACAGAATCTAAACAGACTTAATATCGGACAAACTTTCGGTCGACAAATGCTCGACCAAGGCAGTGTCGGTCGACAATAGTTCGACCGAGAAATAGCCGTTGGATACGACCGTTGTAAACCGACCGTTATGACCGTTTATGACCGTTATTTGACCGTTGGGAAGCCGAGTGGCGCGTCTGCAACACGACCGTTGCGGACACTCGGTCGACGAATCGTCGACCGACCTGGTCGCTGGAATGTTATAAAAGGGGGCAAAAACGGGTCACCAACTCACACTTGCATACTCTTGCTTCCATAGTCCCTCTCTAGTGCATTTTCGTGCTACTCTTCAGCATCCTCATCCTCCAACCTTCCTTGCTTCTTCTCCACACTCAAGTAACACAAATGGCCTCATCATCAGCTGCCCGTGGGAAGAAGAAGGTCGCCGGAAGGAAAGGAAGGGAAGCTCGGGAAGCTACTCCACCACTGACGATCATCAACGACATCACCTTCGTCGATGGAGATGCTGGTGATCGGTATCTACGGCTTTCCTCCAAAGCTCCTCTTCCACGACGACCAGTCGAAGTCATGGACTTCATCAACATCGTCGATCTGGAGGATCTCTTTGAAGTGCAAAAGTTGAAGGACTTCATCAATCCCTCTTTTCCTTTCTATTCCACTAAGGTAGTCAACGAATTTTATGCCAATCTCATATTCCATACTGAAAATGAAACCACTTTCTTCTACACCATGGTCAATGGGCATAGCCTTAAATTTACCGAAGGGGATATTCTTGACATGCTAGAAATTGACATAGATGAATACCAAGATTCCCTTGATCTCACCACCGGAAATCCACTAAATCAACTCTCCCAAGATGATCATACCATTAGCCTTAGTGACATAAAAAGAGCTATTTTTCAATCCAACACTACTTGTCACGAAGATAGGGGGACCTACTACGCCATAAATCTCAAACCAGCCTGTAGGATTGTAAATCTCATTGTTTCTACAAATATTCACCCTAGAGCCAACAAATCTGAAGTTCCAATATTCCGTATGTGCCTCATTTATGCCATCATAAGCCGCATTCCCACAAACTTCATCCGTATAATTCTTAAAAACATGATTGAGTTTTCTGGCAACCCACCATATGCGGATTTCATTTGCCAAATTACTCAACATTTTCTTAAAACAAACATTGAGGATATGGGATATACTTGGGAGCGTCGACCACAAAAGATAAGTAAGAATACCGTAGAGAAAATGGGAATAGATTTTGGTCACAAAAGGTCTAGAGTAGAAGGAGAAACATCTCATCAGGACATACCACCACCTCCTCCTACTACCCTACCACAGGATCCCATTCAAAATACTCTTACTTATATTGCTGGCTCCCAATATCACCTTAGTAGACAATTAGACTACAATCATCATGCCATGACATATTTAAACCAAAGAATGCAAACCCTTTCCCCAAACCAAACCGATGAATATCCATATTCTTTAAATCCAGGCATGCTCAATCCATACAATCCTTCATACAACTACTATCAAACTCCACCTCCACCATCCATGGATCTAACGCATACTCAATTTTCATCTATGCAATTGCAAGATATTGTTGCTCATTTCCGATTTGACCGAGTTCCTACATTCTTGGAAGCATATGCTTTAACCAAGACAAGAGCTCTAGATTGGAAAACCTTGGTCCAATACTATGGAGCTGAGCCATTTATTGGGAAAGATCCTGACGTTGATATAATTCTTAAATCTTTTCAGTGAGTGTTGAAGTAATATTAGTTGTAATGACTTGCTTTGAATGATTGTAATGGATCACTTCTGTATGATGTGTCTATCTTTCCATGTTTATTAATGAAATTGGTTATCCTTTTGTTGATTTGAATGGATATCTTTTTGCATATGAGACATCTTGTAAATAAATGGATTATAACAATTATTATTATAGAGCATACAAAATAAAGGGAGAAATAAATAAAACCTTGTGGCTAAATTGATAATGATCTATGACAAACAGTTCTCCAGAAACATTCTCGGTCGAGTCACTAGTCGACCGAGAACACTGTCGGTCGAGAAATAGTCGACCGACCAGGTTTCTGTTGACCAGACTGAAATACATTTGCATATTTTTTTTTGTTGTTAAATCAAAAATAAACAATAAGGATCACCCTCAATACTTTATATATATGAAATTTCTTCAAACTTTCATTTGGGATATCTATCTAAGGGGGAGCAAAGCACAAAACTAAGGGGGAGCTCATAAAAACAACTTTGACCATTTGATTGAAGAAGCTTACAAAAACATTGTACACACCATGTGCAGCTGGAATGTTACTTGATTATAAAGAAATTTATGAGTTTATTGAAAATGGTATTTTGTACTTAAAGGAACTCTCTACCCAAAACAGGACTTAACATCCCTTGTTTTTGGATGGAGACATTTTATGTAGTCTAAGATTAAACGATTCTCATTTTATTTAGAGCTTAACATCCATTGATAGATGAGAAATACATTTGTCATAAGCTTAAAGGAATCTCATATTATTTCAAGGCTTAACATCCTTTGCAAATGATTGAGGAACAAATTGTGGATAAATTAGACACGAATGCTATTCAGCCCTTATTCCTAATAGAATATCTATTTAAGGGGGAGCAGAAAAATTAAATATTCAAAATGGATATCTTTTTGAAATGACAAAGGGGGAGAAAGAATATGAAATCAAAAATATAACATCTTGTCAGCACTCATGGCTACAAAGGTAATCTTCAGGTATGAAACTTACATGCTTTCTATTTCCTTATTTCATATTTAGGAAATGTTTGTCATCTTCAAAAAGGGGGAGATTGTTGGCTAAATGGACATCTAAAAATCCCTTTGTTTTGATTATGACAAACATTTCATTCTTATTAATCTAACGATCTACTTGAGTGTGCAGGACTAAGATGGATGGCAAAGCAACTAGGGAAAATCCACAAGCTAAATTGTTTATATTTTCATGCAATGTAATCATTGTTGTAAAAACTTGTATAAATATATAATGTACAAGTACTTAGAATTGCATGTAAATCAAGCGTTAGATTTTCCCTAGCCAAACACCATAGTTAGACATATCATCCCATTTAATTAGGATCACCTTTGCACACTCACACATATAATTAGTGCCTAATTTGAAACCTTGAAACAGGATCATTCTCGGTCGACAAACTCCTCGACCGAGACACTCTCGGTCGACAAACTTCTCGACCGAGAAAGATCCAAAGTATCCGTTAGACACAACAGACAAGTTAGTTGGCAGTTGAAGAAAGACGTTGCAAATCACTTGTTCCAGAGAGCCTGTCGGTCGACAAAAGTTCGACCGAGTAGGTGTCTCGGTCGACCATTTGTCGACCGAGATGGTCTCTGACAGCAACTGCAGAATAAATTAATTAGCCGTTGTTAAAGCAACAACTTTGTACCTAACGGCTAGTTAAGCACTTAGAAGCCCCTAGAAGTTGTCTAGAACGTCCTTAAGCATACTTAGGCCATTCCTATAAATACGACAAGCCATAGGACACTAGAATTCACTTGTTACACTTGAGAATACACTTGAGCATACTTGAGCAATCTATTGCAAGCAATTTGAGCACTGTGATCATTGGCCTACTTTCTCCTTAGCTCAATTTCGTGTCCTATAGGCTAGATTCTCCTATCCACAGCAATCACAAGATCACACACTTGGCTAGGAGATCTATATGCTTGATCTAGGCATATCAAGCCTTGGGCTTAAAGGATAAGTTGTAATTTCCTTTTTCTTTCTTGTTCCTTTTTATCTTTTGTACTCTCCTTGCTACTCCTAGGGTTGGAGGCTGCGGATTGGAGAGGGTTGACTTCTCAGGTGGAGAAGGGGACTTCAAGCTACTTCAAGAAGGCTATCGCAAGGGAAGCTACTTCAGAAGGATGGTGCAACGGGAGTTGGTGCATCTACTTCAAGGGAAGGCTGCTTCAAGGTTGGCGATTACTTCTAGGTGAAGGCTGCTTGAAGGGTTTAGGAAAAGAGATTGTATTTTATGTAAATTCCTTGCGAGGTAATAAAATAAATTTCTTTTCAAATCCCGGTTGGGTAAGCAACCGGGTAGTGGATTGACGGCTATAGTATTTGCTATAGTTGGAACCACTCTAAACCTTGTGTCTCCTTGTCCAATATTTTTCATTGTGGTTGTTAGAGTTCAATAATTGTTAAATTGTCTATAAAACTCTATTCACCCCCCCTCTAGTAGTTTTCAGTCAAGATTGATGAACACATAGTTGGCTGCACGAGAAGAAAGTTTGCTCGGATCACCGTGGAGCTTGAGACAACAAAGCCGATCAGACTGGCGATGATTATTGATGGAGTCGAGTACAAGGTGGAGTTCGAGATGATCCCAGAAGTCTGTGCGAGCTGTGGGAAGCTGGGACACACCAGAATGGAATGCGGGAAATAGACCAGTACCCGTGTCAGCTCTGAAGATGCCGAGGAAAAAGCAGGGGTGCAATGGAATGAGGAGAAGGAGCAATGACAAACTTACTATGGCAAAAATGTTCATTCCAAGAAGTCGGGCTATAAACAGAAGAATGCAAGTGGAAACCGGAAAGGGAAGGGAAGAAAAAACATGTATGAAGTTCTTGAGGAGGAGGAAGATGAGGCACAAGGAGAAGAGGAAGAGGAGGTGGAGGAGGTGGCAGCGGACACTATTGTTAAAGAAGTGCAAGGAGGAAAAACTAGGAAGAGGAAGAGGAAAGTGGTTGCGGAGAACATGTCAAGAGAAGAAGTCTTACATGAGAATTCCATAAAAGCAAATGAAATGACTAATAAGGAAGGGGATGCGATTATGAAGATCACAACATGCCACACAGTGGTGAACCCAGGAATGGATGAAGTTATCATGAACATATGCGAGAAAGAAAATCAGGAAGTCACTATGAAGGGGACCCCTGACCCAACAACTGTGTTTGTGTCAGTTAGTGGAGACCAGGTACATGGAACATGCAATTTGGGAAGGGAAACCGGGAGTAGTAGCGTGCGGATGAAGGGATCGGGATACAACACTAGACAATAGAAAAGAATGGAGAAGGATGAGGTTGGTGGAGATGCTGCCAGAGGGGGAGCTCAATGAGTTGCTCTCTGATCTCTTCTTTCTCTTATTTTTAATACAATCGCTTGGAATGTGAGGGGCATCTGGAATGATGACACCCTCAACACCTTGAAGGACATGGTTCAACGTGAAAAAGTGAAGATGGTTGTCGTTCTTGAACCTCGAATCTCTGGGGTGAAAGCGGATTGTGCCATTAATAAACTTTGTTTCAACAGATCCCATAGAGTTGAGGCATGAGGGTTCTCAAGAGGTATCTGGTTATTGTGGAATGAGCATGAGTGTTCAGTCAAGATCTTGGAGAGTCATTGGTAATACATCCACTTCAAAGTCAATAATATGTTCTGTACTACTGTGTATTCCAGTCCTAATCCGATGCTTTGACCGCTGCTTTGGAAGCACGTAGAGCAGATAGGTAGGGACATGGAAGGGGCATGGGCTATCTTTGGTGATTTCAACACCATGTTCGACCCGAGTGAGAAGAAAGGTAGTAGAAGGTTCAGTTATAGTGAAGCTGCTAAGTTTCATGAGGCCCTAATGAAAGCGAGGCTATCTGATATTGGTTTCTCTGGTCCTCCCTTCACCTACAAGGCTGGGGCATTAATATAGAGACTGGACAGGAGTGTGATTAATGCTGAGCGGATACAAAGGTACAACAGTTATGGTGTCAGGCACCTACCCAAGATCAGCTCTGATCACAACCCTATTCTCATTCACTCCACACAGTACCAGAAGGCTAAGAAGAGATTCAACACTAGAGCGGCTTGGAGCAAGGAAAATGATGTCCAACAAATCATCTCGGCTAATCGGGACAATAATTGAACTTCTAGGAGGCTTTTAGGAAGGCTAGACCTGGGCTGATGAAATGAGACAAACATTTGTTGGAGGAGAAAAATAAGCACAAAAGCTACATCCTTAAGGAGATTGGAAGGTACCAAGCCATCTTGGCCTCTGACTACAACGGTGAGCTGGATGTAGTGTACAATTGTTTTGAGAAACAGTTTGAGGAGATGTTGGAAAAAGAGGAGGAAAATCTGAAACAAAAGTGCCATATTGACTGGTTACTCAAAGGGGAGGATAATACCAAGTACTACCATGTCGTGATTAAAAGTAGACAACACAGGAATACCATCAAGTCCTTAAAGAATGGGAGAGGCCAGTGGGTCAGTGATAGCAAGCAGTTGGAAAAGATGGTTAATGATTTATTTCGTAAACACTTTAGTGCCAATGGGGTTCCCTCCAGGGAGGCTATAAATAATATGTCGGGGACTTACAAAGCAGTATCAATGCATCAGCTGAATCACATAGGCAGACTACTGGATGAGGAGGAAGTGTTCCACACGCTGGGGAAGATGGCCAAATACAAGGCTAGTGTCCCTGACGGAGTGGATGCTGACTTCATACAGGACAACTGGAAGCTTATTAAGGAGTCGGTTATCCCTACTGTTAGGAGTGCTATTATGAGGCTCCCCCTGCCTGGTGGGATGTGTGATTCCATTATAGCGCTCATTCCAAAGGTAAGACATTCGACAACCTGCAATCAGTTACATCCCATCTCCCTAAATAATACCATCCTAAAGCTTTGCTCAAAGATGGTGGTGGAGCGTTTAAAGAATCATATGCCAAGTTGGATCTCCAAAGAACAGACTAGTTTTGTGCCAAGGAGGAAGATCACGGAGAACATCGTCATCATCCAAGAGCTGATCCATAACATGCGCCAGGCTGGCCATGGTGCCTACATAGCAATTAAAGTCGATCTAACTAAAGCTTATGATAGATTGGATTGGTCCTTTGTCCATGATACTATGGAAAAGGCAGGATAGCCCAGAAATATCATCAACTATGCCATGAATTCCATCACTAGGGGTAGGACCAGTGTGCTATGGAATGGGAAACAACTCCCCCAGTTCAAGGTGTCTAAGGGGCTTCGTTAGGGGGATCCACTATCACCTTATCTTTTTGTTCTCTGTATGGAGAGTATGAGCCAACTCATCCACTGTCGAGTCAGACAAGGTAGATGGAAGCCGCTAAAGATGGCAAATGCTGGTCCATCCTAATCCCACATGGCTTTTGCTGATGACATTGTGCTGTTTGCCAGAGTAGACAGGGAGCATATTGAGACGATCTTGGATTGTTTCAACAGCTTTGAGGAAGCTTCAGGGCAAGTCATCTCTATTGAAAAAACTACGATCTATTTCACCAAGAGCACCCCTACAAGAGTCTGAAGGAAAATGGGTAGAATCTCTAAATTCCGGGAAACGGATGACCTGGGGCGTTATCTTGGAGCTCCTCTTATCCATGGGCGGAGGCGGAAAGACCTGTACAGTGATGTGGTTGAGAAGGTAGAAGGAAGGGTGAACGGGTGGACAACCAAAATGTTGTCTCTTGTTGGGAGGCAGTGCCTGGTAAAGTCGGTCCTTTCTACCATCCCTACCTATATCATGCAATCCAGTAGTCTCTCGGTGGCTATTTGCAGTCAGATTGACAAGTCTACTGGCAGCTTTCTATGGGGGGGAGGGAGGAAGGAAAAACCTATGTCGCTGGTCGCTTGGGAGCAAGTAACTGCACCTAAAGAGGAGGGTAGCTTGGGGATTGTTTGTGCACATGATTGGAATGCTGCTCTGCTGCTCAAAAGTGTGTGGGATCTAAAAAGGAACTCAGAGGCTAGCTGGTGTAAGAGCATGAACGCAAAGTATAAAAAGTTCACCGGCAGAGTGGGACAAAGGGCTACGCCTTTCTGGAGGCAGGTCTACAACATGGGAAACTTAATCGAGAACCAATGTAGGAAGGTGGTGGTAAATGGAGAAGATACCAGGGTCTGGGATGACCTATGAGTACCCAATTACCCTGTGGTTCGGGAGTTAGTGACGACGAATGTGGGGAACGACATTCAGGACCTTAGAGTAGCTGACATGGTCGACCTACATAGAAAGTGGGACATGGAGTTTATGGAAAATTACCTTCCCGGAACTGTCATCCAGACTATTTGCCGGCTGCCCTCTCCTGTGAGGGGTGGTGGATCAGATGTGTGGGCCTGGAATATGAGAAAGGATGGGAGGTTCTCGGTGAGCTCCGCCTATAGGCTCCTGAGGCAGGGCAAGTCCAGATCTAACACTGGTCCCTGGAGGAAAAATTTGGACTGCTCCTATATCGGCCAAAACACAATCCTTTCTTTGGATCCTGGCTCATGATGGGCTCCTGACGAACAAGAAATGATGGTGTCAGAAGCTGACCCTAGACCCCAGCTGCAGCCGCTGTGGTGCACCTGAGGAGGATACTCTCCATGTGCTACGTGACTTCTGTTTTGCTGCTGATACTTGGAAGGAGTTGCGGTTTAGCAGTTCTAGTGCTCTATTTCAGGCTAGCGACGCTGCTGAATGGATCAGCCGGAGCCTCAAGGAGAAGATGGAGCATGTCTAGAAGTTTGCTGCGGGATGCTGGAAGATTTGGCACTTTAGGAACCTAGCCATTTTTGAGAAGAAGGAGGTTCTGATGGAGCAAAGAGATAGAACCATTATGAAGATCTCAAGGCTATGGAGGTGGAGAGGAGGGTGACCACACAAAGTATGAGCAGCTAGAGAACCGAGCCTATCAAGGAAAGGAGGTGAGATACTGTGTACATTAATATCGATGCTTCAGTCATACGGTGTAAGGCAGCTATTACTTCTGTGGCTACCACGACGGATGGGGGCTGGATCCTTGGGAGTGGGAGGAAGATGGACACGACCTCGGTAGATGAGGCGGAGCTTGCTGCCATTCAGTTGGGCCTGGACATGGCAGAGAAGGAGGGTTGGACAAGGGTGGATATTCTATCGGATAGTTCGAATGCGGTACACACAACTAGCCAACTGGAGGATGATGGGGCTCCGGCGTGGGCACCATGGAGAGCTCAGATTAGAAGGCATTTGACGAGGAACACTGATATCTCCTTCACTCGCATCAACATATAGGAAAATCTGATGGCGGACAGCCTGGCTAAGATGTACCGAAAACAAAACAACTCTGTTATGGAGTATAGGTAGTGCCTGGGTAGCGGGAGTCTACCGTTAACTAATTGTAACAACATTAGTCATGCCGAGTTTTGTTTCCGTACTCAAAACTATGGTTGTAGTTTCAATAGAACCTGCACGAGGAGAGCGGGGTGAATAAATAGTCTCCTGGCTTCCCAAAAAAAAACTTGTAACATTTAAAATCATTTCATATATGTTTTTGTCTTTGACGCTCTCATCTTTACAACTTACTCATATGTAAAAGAATAAGGCATGATTCTATGAGCTCATATTTAATGCAATTGTTATACACACTTTCTACAGATTATGCTTTTTTTAGTTTGGTGATCGCATGCCGCCAAATTAATTGATCCTCTTATATAATCATATTAGCTAAATAGGATACCTTAAACAACTATTTTGAGAAATATGAACTAACATGGGAGAAAAATACATTGTAAGAGATGCATAAAAATCAAATAGTAACTTCAAAGGATTACCTAAGGAATAGTGATGTCTACAATGACATTTTTTATGGTTGGTCATTACCTATTAATTTTGTAATATTAGATCAATGGCTATAATGGTATTCCATCCAAACATTAGAAGCAAAATCAAACTCTTTTTCACCTGAATAATCTCTTACACAAAATTATATGAAGCCAACATCCTCATTCATTTCTTATATAGTTTTGTTATGAATCTTGCATTTGATGGTCTACTTGTGTATAACATTTTTCACAAGATTGCTTTATGCAATATTTCACATAAAGATCATCCCTTATATAGAATTATAAATATTTTAAATTTATAAAGGCTATAAGATGTGCACTCCATCATCTTTCTTGGCATGATGTTCATCATACAGTTGTAGTTTTTATTGTTGTTTCCAACTAAGATACCATCTTCCTAAACTAATAAGGGTTTCTATTGAAAAATATTTGAAGTCCATATTTCTAAGGGAATGTATAGGTTTTTAGATATATCTGGAAATCATACAACAATTTTTACTATTTTATTATTTACAAAGTAAAAAGTTTATGCTTGAAATTTACAATACAAATTGATATGTATTTGTTCAAGAGAATTCTAAATTGGTTTCTGAATTTTGAGCTTGTAGATATATCTTATTATATAGTTTATAATATGTTATTAGAAACATATACATCAAATGAGCACACAAGCAATCATTTTTTTTCTGTGAAAAATTCTTCCTCTTTTTTGTATTTTACTTTTGTAAAGTTCAACAAAACAAAAGGAAAATGAATAAAAAACACATCAAGATGCAACCAACAAAAGGGTCTAAAAAGAGTAATAAATGGTTTATCTATGAAAATCAAAAGCCAACAGAAGCAGAGATGTGATAGCACAATATTTGGATGGCTTAGGCGCCTCATAGAAGAAAAGAAATGGACTTCAAAAACTCAACTCCTTGGAGTTAACAAATCTTAACTCCATGGCATCTTATATCTCCAAACACAAATAACACTAAACTAGATGAGGCCCAATGTAGACACATCAAAAACGAATTTAGAATCCAGTAACCAAAATATACAGAGAAGACCAGAATTCAAGCAAATAAAATCAAACTAAAAAACATAAGACTTCAACATTAGCAGATAGAACACAAGATCATGACACACAAAATCATTACCAGTGCCAAGACGAGACACATATCAAAAAATTGGCTGATTTTGGTACCTCATAGAAGTAAAGAAATGGACTTTAGAGACTCATTTGATGGCATATCGTAGCTCCAACAAAAAAAATAACACTAAAACGAAATGAGCCCCACTGTATACACATCCAACTCAAAGTTAGGAATTCATCAACCAACTCATATTGAGAAACCATAATTCTTGAAAAAAATCAACAGAAGCATAATACTTCAACATCAGTAGATAAAAATAATAGAGATCCTAACACACACAATTAACGGGAAGCACCCATGGAGAAACACTAAAAAAATAAAAATTAAGAGACAACTTATAGCTCATAAATGACCGGTCTTCAAATGCTACACACACATTGATCCCGATTAACATGAATTCTTCTATTCATTTCCCTCTAGCAGTGGTACATTATCAATGCAGAAACAATCTTAGCTCCATTCTCCCTCAAACAAACTTGATCATTATATCTATCAAGAATAAATCCAATATGAGTCTCATATTTGGCCATCTTTTGATTAGTTATACAAATATTTATATATCCAACATAGTGAAATGTAAGAGCTTAAAGATTAAAAAAAACAATGAAAAATCACACGATGTTCTTAAATTGGTTGATCATATTGATTATTTGTATACACTAGACAATGAGCGATGGTGTTACTTCTACTCATAAAGAACCATTAATCAAAGAGAAAAGTTATTATTTGAGATGGATGCTAAAGATGTTAAGGTTGGTTGCAGGAAAAAGGTATATCATTCTAAATTTACCTTTTTTGAAACATAATGTCTTCTCTTAGCCTAATATGATAAAGAGTACAAGATTACAAAATAAATAAAAAAAATATTAGGCTTAATTTTCCTATGGTGTATTAAATTTTAGATCAATTTGATAGATTAATAAAAATGCATACACATATTACAAGTTAAATATGTGGTAGATGTAATGTGCTTGTTTTAGTTATTTGAAAAACCATATAATGTACACATGTTTATGTTCATCTTATTACATATTATGTACACATGCTCCATTTTGTAAGAAGGTAAATAATCCATACAACGAGTGATATGGAAATTTATATATTATAGAGTCAATGCGATTCTAAATATGAAATGTGTCAATATGTAGTATCATATTGACATTCACTAAAACTATCATTGGTAATGCATATTGTCAATGACATATCTATTCATCATGATGTCAATGGTCTTGTCATAAAGAGGACAAACTCTAGAGTAGTGTGAATTTTCATGTATTTAATCACATTATTTGATTTATTGTTGTGAGTAAAAACTATTATAGAGCCCATAATATTTGAAAATTATTAAACAATCCTTTGGAGCAGTAAACAATAGAGAATAAAGATAAAACCGTAGTACAAATGTAGTGATTATAGTTGGAAACTATATATAATAATATAACAAAAAAAGGTAGAGACACAAATACACAACAAAATTGTCATAAATGGAATTTCATTTTTTTCATTTTCTTTAAATCAATTTAAATGAAACAATAAGGCATTTATTGTTTCATTCATTGAAATTGATATTTTGTTGTGGATCAAAATTATATATTATTGTGGTACGAATATAATTATGATTGTGGATAGATATCAACTTTTAAATTATCCAATAGGAAATAATCAATTTCTCAAAACAAGTAGACAATGACATTAACTTAAGTATTTTCCCATTTGTTTGCTAATATATAACAAGTGTTTGATGAGAAACATATATTACCAAAAATGTGACATATATTTAGGATGCCTCACATGACTGAAGGTCAAATATGATTATTATTAGTTATTTCAAGTATGAAATAATTTTCCTCACATCATACTAACCTTATTGAAAACATTCTCTTTTCATCCAATACAACACCAACTCTTTTAATTTATATGTTATAATTACAATCTTGTAAAACATGCCCTTAATGTAACTATAAGGAAACCTTATATTGAGTCAGTATATATTTTACTTCATGCTCAAAATTTAAGTATTGATGAGTAAAAAGTTTTCATGCTGAGAGAAGTGAATTATGCCTGAGTTCGATACTACTTTCAAATAATAAAAGCAAGATTGTTAAATACAAATTTCAAAACAATAGGTGTTTTCATTTTCCTATTTTCAAGCTATATTACAAAACAGTAATGATTTGAATTTGATATGTAATTGTAGGTTGGTAGAATACATTTGACACAGAAAGAGACTTAATCAATACTATTTATGTTATTCGCAACCACATGGATTACTTAGCAAAAATCAAGTCTCTCAGTCATCCTAAACTGTAATTGCAGTTTACTATGGTAAATTTGAACTTAACTATATGTCATAGTGTGGAACAGAAGATATATACTTAGTTATTTTATTATGCAAACATGTATTCTATATCATTTATTTTAGGAATTTATCAATATTTGATTAAATAAATAGGAAAATCAAAGATATTAAGAATATGGTGAAACAATGACAAATATCCCATCTAAATTTCATTCTTTTATAAAAAATAAAAAAAACACAACAATATCTATACATGCAATAAAATAATATCATATAAGATCTAATAAATATGAATGTTTCACAAAACAAAAAATGATCAAAATGAATTTACTAATATACTTTGTATATAATGGACGTATTTATTTTAGATATAATATTTTAATTATGAACTATCATGAAAACTATAAATATATTGTCTTGTGAAATGTATTTAAAGTTCATGCTTCATGTAAGTGTTCTATTCATTTTAAGATGTTTAGTTTAGTTAGTCATGAAAAATATTTTTCAATATTTTACTAGAATATAATATTACACCAAGAAGATAAAAATTAGACATGAATAACATGATTAACTATATATGAGTGATAAAACGAATTTTAGAGATATCATAACAAAATGTGTTCACACCTATAATAATACTAAAAATGTTCAAAGAAATTTTTACTATTTAGGGTGTACAGAAGAAAACCAAGAGTTTGTCAAATTATACGATAGAAACAAACAAAGGTATGCATGTGTAAATGCATTTGTACTAATTTCTAACCAGACTCTTGTTGTGCAACGTAACAGTTATATAGAGCAGTCATGTGCAATGCAAGTGCATTTACTAGTTGCTCAATAGTCAATATAGAACAACAAGGTTGCAATCATACCTTAGATAGAGTCTACATGTGTCCAAGGTCAACCCAAGGTCCAAGGCAGGGTCTTCAAACACATATTAAACATGTTATATAGATTTAGGAGTAGTTTCAAATTAATTATACAAGCTAAATTTTTTTCCATTTTATTATTAATGAATTAGGTTAGAAAAACCTTTGCATATTGTAGATTATATTTTTTTGACCTCACAACATATTTTACTTTATTTTTTTGACTTATTTATGAATTTAGAAAATATAGCCAATTCGATAAATACACAAAAACCATATATTTATTAAATTAAAATTAGGTGACCAAAATAATATCATGCATAGGGAATGACCTCGCAATTCCAAAAAAAAATTTCTTTTATTTTTCTAACCTATTAATAATTTATTATGAATTTTCCAATTCCTAACCAATGAGAAATCTGAGAAAAGCCACATCACTTAATAGACTTGAAAATTGTATGTGTTTTGTTGAGGTGGGCCAACAAACTTGGTCACCTAGATCTTCAACCCACATGTCATGGTACGTTGTTCAATAACATAAAAAACCAAAGACCATAGTACTCCTGAAAGAAAATAAACAACAAAGGGAAGAAAAGGGCACTGAAGAAGAAACTCATACATGGTGCCTCACCACCTTCAAACTCACAATATTCACTTAGCTCAAGACCACAAAATCAATAGGTAAACTACTTGAATCTGATCTCCTTCAATCCTGGGATCAACCTCAGTATTTTCCCCGACTTCAGTTGGAATTGGAGACCACATGTAGCATGATGTTATGGCCGAGTAAAACACTAGATACCTTCCTCCTATTCTGTCCATGGAAGGAGAGGTCAAAACAAAGAACCATGAAGATATAGTGGCACAGAAAATCATACAAATATCTGAGTCATTGTCACAAAGCCAAAAAGGTGAAATATACAATGAACTGAAGCAAACTCGTCAAAATTGATCCCAAATTGGAAATCATTAAACACATGAGGAAAAATTGGGGAAATTCACAACTTTATGTATTAGAACATGTTTGTAGGAGAGTCTGAATCATCCAAGCCTTCAGCAGCCAAGATCGGAAGCCCCGTCCCCCAACCTGAGTTCCCCAGTACTGGTGGGTTGGAGTCGAGGGACAATCCCTAGGGAGGTTAGGGCCACACGTGCCATAGTGAACCAATCCTGAAGGTGGCATGAATTTTTTGGGAAGTTTTGGGAAGGCTCAACAATTTAGAGAAGGGGAGAAGATGAGAAAGGCAATAGAACAAGGGAGGAGAAGAGTAGAGGAGCAGTCAGGTGAGAACCAGGGCATAGAGGCCACTAAATCCTATCTTATATAGGCTCTTTGGGATTGAGGAGAGTTGAGGAAGGTGAGGGATAAGAAATCATTGGAAAAGGAGTAAAGGAGAGGGAGACAACCTAGAGAAAAGATCAGGAATTTGTATAGTGATCTGAAGAAGGAAAGTTTGAAGATAATGGAAAGTTGGAGATATATAATTAACCACTTGATTCAGATCCAATAGTTTTTAAAGACTCTGCGATTTAGCAAAATCAAGAAACCACACATTACAAGAAATAAATGAAACTTTAGGAAAACTAATAATACCAACTTAATAGTTAGATTATTAATCTTATGAAATTTCATCTTCTTTCATATTTTAGTTTAGATATCTAGGAGTGTCCAAATATAATGAAAATTGGCACCTAGACCAATTAAGGCATGTATAATCTAAATATTAGATTTGTTTCCACTTTTAGAGTTATCTATGCCATTATATAACTTTTTAGGGCTTCACTTATATTCTCTTTCCTAGATGGAATTAAGGTTTCATTACTCATTCATTTAATGTGAAACTTGGCCCATAATCTAACCAAAACATTAGGATTCTGAGTTTAGAATGAGTTTCCTATTTTGAGAATATTTATTAGGCGATCACAGTTGTTCGGAATAAAAGTGTTCCTTGCATATTTATTTACCAAATAAACATTTATTTATTTTAGGTTCCTTTTAGGATTATATTTACATTAGTCACTTTCTTTACTTATTATAATGAACTTCATCATTTATTTCACACCAATTTTCTTTCAAAGATATTTAGTGATATTTCCAATTAAAATCAAACCATCTATCCATAATCCTTAATCCCTTCTTTTTAAGATTTGTTCATATGTTTCCTAACATAATATAAAAATGAATACACTTAATTTCTTTTCCATGATGATAAATATGCCAATTTGTGTTGGTTATGTTATTGAGGACTAGACACATATTTATATGCACAAACTATCATTTATATAAAATTCACAATATATCTTTGCATATATTTACGAATTATAATTTATTAGTTTATTTAATGAGTTATCAACATCACGAGAATTAATTACTAAGCATCAACTATTTGCTATATCCTATTATTATATATATCCTTATAAATATTTTTAGCATGTTTCCCATTACCCTAACAAGTTATCCATGTTTCACTACAATAAGTTATTTGTTTTCAAGTTTAGGTTGAGGAGGGTGCAACTTAAATCATGTTTGGGGGATTACTCATTAACTAAACCCAAAGATATACAATCCTTAGGTTTGGGGTCTCTAGGACTAGAAGGTCAGGTTTCAATATGTTACACAAACCAAAGGTTTTATTTCTATAAAGGAAGATTTAAAGGTCTATAAGGTACCACGTCAATCTATGGAGTGAACAAATTATATAGATGCTAAAGTCTTTATATTGATGAGACAACGAAGGAGTTTTCTTCATAAACAATTAAAATGAAGACGAAACTTGTGTTTATAAGAAATTTAGTGGGGGTGATGATTGTATTTTCATATTGGATGTGGATGACATGCCATTGATGGTGATTATCATACCTACATTATAGATGTATAAGACACGGATGTGGAATACCTTTTTTGTGAACCACTTAGGAGAAGCATAACATATTTTGGGAATAAGTATCTATAGAGATTGATCTAGAAAGATTCTTTGTCTAATTGAAGGTACACATATTAATAAAGTGTTTAACATGTTCAACATGCATGACTTTAGAAGAGAAAAATTACCCATGTCATATGGAATAAGTCTAACTTGAGTTCAACATCCCAACTCTGTTGAAAAGCAATCATAAATGAGTGAGATTCCATATGCATATGTAATTTTTTCCATCATGTATGCGATGTTATGTACACACTAAAATGTTTCATATGCTTTAAGCATAATTAGAAGATACCAGTCACATCATTGTGAAGGTGACTAGATTGTTCTCAAGAATTAGTAGAAGTACTTGAGATGAACTAAGGATCAATGGTAAAGAAAATCTAGTTGTATAGGGTCATACTTACATGAGATTGCACACTTTCTAGGAATAGTTGGTTGTAAGGAGTCACACCAACACAAGCTTCCATACTGATAAAAATGATTACAATTCACAATCAAAGTTTGTGTTTTGCCTCAATGGAGGAGTTGTAAGATAGAAAAGTTCCAAGCTACAGGAAATAGCCGATTTCTAGGTAGTGTGAGTATATATCCACTTCTAACTAGAAAATGGAAGAAATATGGACCAAGAAGTTCCTTAGTGAACTTAGAATCGTTCTAAACATTGATGATGTAATAAATATTTATTGTGATGACATTAGTGCCAATTCACATGCCAAGGAACATAGATTGCATCAACAAACATACCCATGGCGTTATCATTCCATATGAAAGATTATTTCATGAGGAGATGTAGAGATTTGTAGAGTACCATCATAAGAAATCCCCTCAAGAAATAAATTTAATATTAGAAGTATTATGCTCATGTTAGGTCAAATGGAGTTAGATTCATGTGTGACTGGCTCTAGTTCAAGTGGGAGAATGTTTGTTGTATTTCCTGAGAGTTTCACATGGTGATTCTGGTGCAGTATTCTATAGATTATTTCATTATTAATAAAAGGAATTTCCACTTATACTATATGCTTCATTATGTGATAAATATTAAAAGTATTGATGTCCAAAGAATGTTCTAATTGAATGACGTATGGTTTGGGTCGAGTATCTAAATATGACATCATATGTATACTTAATAGTATTTAGTCTTGTTATGTCCCTAGTCAAGTAATATTGGAAAACTCTAGACAACAATAATACACGACTATGTGAGTGCACATTGATGACTATATCTCTTTAATCAAGTGATGGAACACATTTCTATTTCAAAAACATGAAACATGTAAGACGTGCATGTCTGCAAGTGTATGTGTTGTGTAATAAAGGCCAATGAGGTTTGAGTATTGGATACAAGGAATCGTTCACCAAAAACTACTACGAACCAAAACAAAACCAACTAGGATAAAGAATGGATCGATTGGTAGTTATTTAAGTAAGAACATAAATCAAGAAGGTTAAATTAAGGTGGTTCTAAGAAAGATTTAATCAATTCTTCAGACTTATACCTTCACCACAACACACACTTCACTCTAATGCTTTTTATTTATAATGAATCTCCCTTATTCTAATATAAAGACCTTTTTTTATAACCTAGTTTTTCCATGTTTTAATATATTTATTTACAAATAGTGTAATATGAAGGACACATTAGAAAGATGGTTCCCTACGTGTCTTGTTTGGAAATTATGATGTGAAACTGCAAGTACCCCATATAGAATAGATCTTGAGTAGTTTACTGGTTTCAATAATCCAATAGTAGATATTGGATAAAAGAAAGTGAAAAATCCAATAATAAAGAGATTTCTAAAAGTAATGGACCATTGGTATTTTAAATACATAATTATGTGGAATTCTCTAGAAAGGATAGATTATTTTTGTATGAATAAAGAATGGTGACTTTTTTAGTTATTGGACAACTAAAATATAAGATAATATGAAAGTTTACAAAAGAAAATAAGATATGTGGTGTTTTAAATAAATTTAAGAGAAATTATCTAGTCATTGTTGGAAACACAAAGCTTGTGGCATCAAACATGTAGATCTCGACCTATATTTTGGTATAATTGAAACAATAAGGAATAGGGGAGAATTCTAGAATTTATAAAAAAAGGACTTACTGCGAGGTGTGTGTACTTAATTTAAGAATATGCTAAAAGAGCAAATTTTGTTAATAAAAGTTAATCCAATAAATCCCACAAAATTAATGAAGGTTTTGAAAGAGTTTAAAGAGTTCCCCCCATGTTTCATAGAGAAAGGATGTTTCTAGTGGCTTAGAGAAATTTGTAAAGATAAAGGGATCTAGTTGAAATTTAATGAATTATATGCCTTCTTGAAGAGAGAGAAAAGGGGGCATCTAGAAATATCATTTCCCACACCTAGAATTAGTTATTAGAAACGTCCCTTTAAAATTTCAAAATATTTGTGTGAAGGAGGACATAGTTATGAAATTAATGGTTTTCCCTGAACTGGAAGGGTTAATGGAAATGAATATCATTTGTGGCATTGTTATCAATTTTGATCCTCTTATATGGCTTGTGGCTTTTTGGCCTTTGGATCAATGATCAACAGTCAATGGATCATCTTCTACCCCTGATTGAAAAGGGAAGTCCTGGCAAAAATAATCACATTCCTTTTTCATTGATAATTTTCTCTATGGGTGACATGCTCTTTTGAAACCTTTCCCATTAAATTCAAGAAGGTAAGTCGAGCAAGATTATAACAAATATCCCTATTTTTCATGAAGGATTAGGTTTTCCCCATATCTTTCCCTGTAGTCATGACTCCACCATGTTTCAGTCGGGATGACCTAGTTCTAATGTCTATATATATATATATATATATATATATATATATATATATATATATATATATATATATATATATATATATATATATATATATATATATATATATATATATATATATATACTAGCTCATCTTGGAGGAGGGGGGCGGGTATCCTAGAACCCCCTCCCAACAATGATGGTCTTGTTATGGAAAAAAACACCAGTACTTGGCCCGGTGTTGTGATGTGAACGGGTGCCGTCGTCCCAAGAAAGGCAACCACCCCAGGGCATGCTAAAGGGGTTTGAGAGGTGCGTGAAGGCATCACGGTGAGTGCCTAGCCGTGTCCGCACCAAGACAGGCCCCTAATCCCCCTCCTTCTTAGATTCAGGGTGTTTCTTATAGACAATGGGACCATGACCATCATTTATCTATAAGAGACCATCCCATGAGAAATCTTAGACACCGATGAGTTTTGTGAGGTCCAACAGACACATCTACACCATCGTTCGCCCCTCCGATAGACTAGATCTTGAAGTCACCTGGCGGGTTGACCAACCTGGCATTGGATTGCAAAGATTATAATGCCACTATGAGGATCACGCAAAGGAAGATTATGTGAAGAGAATAATTGTTATTTTCTAGTATTTGATGGGATATATGTTTTTAAATTACTTGCAAACATTTTTCATGCACCCTACGTACACAATATAACTTGTTATACTAATCCAAATTTTGGTTTCCTGGCATTTTAGGTACATTCTAGATAAGATGATGTCAAGATTTGATGGACAAATCAAGTTACTTGAAGACATTAAAATTAACTTGTAAGGAATATTAGATAGATACTTCTTCTCATATATCTCTCTTATGTACAATTATGATAGTGGAAAGTTATGTAAGTTCTAGAGGAACATCTTTTAAACAACACAATTGAATTAATAATCATGATCTATTAGTTAGGACCGTCCTTTTCTAGAGAGAGATTGCTCTGCTTCATCTCTAGATTTAGGGCCTCCCATGGGGGTTGGGAGCTCCTGACCTCCTTTGTCCTCCAGATCTCATACCTCGCCCTCTGCTATTAACCCTGGCCCATAGGTAGAAGATTGATTCTCATCTAATAATGATGTCACAGTGGCAAGGGACTGGTGAAATCAATAGCTAAGATACCTCCAAAGATAAGGGGTACTGTTGCGGCTGACCCTAAGACCCCTTTCCACAAGGATGGAGACAGAAGACTCTAGACTTGTTTCAATGATCCTATAATGGAGGAGATGGAGGACTACCACAAATACTCTACCATAGTCCAGATTCTCCGGAGCAAATGCAAACCCCAGTAGCTTAAAGGGTGGATGGTTAGACATTGGCACCCTAGAGGAGATTTGGAACTGTTCACTCTCAATGGAGGTCTATATCTTGTGGGGTTTGCTAATGCAAATGATCTGAAAGTGGCTATGTCGGGGGTCCATGGTTTTTTGATGATCATCTGGTGCTCGTTAGGAAATGGACCTCACAGGTGGATACCAGAAGGGCTTCCCTTATGACGACACCACTTTGGGTTTCCTTACCTTATGTTGGGAAACATTGGACCTCCAGAGCTATCACGGTCATCACCCATGTTGTAGGTGAGCCTAGGGCCATTGATAGGAGGTCTAATTGCACAACAGATTGATGTTCCATATTCTATGTGGACATCTGTACTGATATTGATCCACCTCCTGAAGTTATGGTAGAGTTGTAGAATGGCAACATATGGGAGGTTAGACTCCACTATGAAGCTATGTCAGATCGCTGTAGATTGTGCAATGTCTTTGGATATGAGTAGGGAAACTATCTAGGAGAGAGAAGCTCTAGTTTCCTCCTAGCACCCCCATTGTGCTAGAGCCATTGAGAGGAAGACCAAGAAGAAACACTAAGTCCAAGCCTCCTCAGTCTAGGAAGGGCAAGGAGAAGGCTGTCACCTCTAACAACATGGTAGTGGTTGCTCAAGAGGATCCCACTGCTGATAAGGTAGACCCGATCACAACTAGTACTGCTGACGCTGAAGGAGATCAGAGTATACAGTTTGAGGAAGTGGAGGAAGGTGAAATTCCTATTTCCCCTACTGATGATCAAGGAGGGGAAAGGCCAATGCAGTCCTTGTTGAGGTAGTATTTGCTGTGGCATCTGGCTCAACCGTGGAGATTGGAAGTAATAGGTTTGCTGTTCTTGAGCAGAATGGAGAGGAAGAAGAAGTTGTCACCATGAGCAAATGTTGTAGAAGTCCAAGGCAGACAAGGAGTTCTGCTAAGAAGTCCAAGAACAACACTCACTTAGGAAAAGGGGTGGGCAAGAACAAGAGTTAAATGTCACTCCTTACCTAGAATGTGCAAGGAGCATCGCTGGTGGTAAGCCAGAAGGAGCTTAGAAGAGTCATCAACAAAGAACATGTGAGACTTGTTGTTGTACTTGAGACCAGGATAAGAAGAGTCATTAGGGAAAGGGAGAAAACCTTGTCCCCCCCTGGATGGGATGCTCTAACCAATGTAGAAGTTAGGGATGGTGGGAGGATTACTATTGGGTGGAATCCCACTATTTGGGATGTCGACCCCATTAATACCTTAGACTAGGTTATCACAGTATCATGTTGTAAAGCTGGTGGTTTCTCCTTTATCTTGTATGGTGTTTCTGCTATCGTATCTAATGCCATATTTACCTAAATTTGTTCTTCCAAGTCATGTGTTGATGCTACTGAGATGGATCTTGATGGTGCTGAGTTTATATTTCTTGTAGGTTCAGAGTCATCCCAAAACAATGTTGGTACTACCGACATGGTAGTTAGTGGCGCCAAGATGAGATGTTCTTTTCCACTCTTGAGCCTCTTGACTCAATACCACCAAGTGGTGCTAGGTGATATGGAAGACACTCTTCTATAACTCTATGATTTTTGGTGAAAATTTGTCAGTCGTTCCAACACTAATGTAGGTGATATCGACATAGTCTGCCTCTAACTGGTAAGGGTTTTGTGCCTCTGAATCACTTGTCGGTGGTACCAAAATTTCTCATGAAGTTTAATGTTCTTCCCTAGATTAGTGTTTGTCTCTATTGATAATGATGTCTATGGTACATATCCAGTATGTTCTTACAAACTAGATAAATACATCAAGGTACCAATATACTTGCAATAGAATGTAACTACATGTATGAAATACGAAATGAAAAAAAAACTATACAATAATAAGATAAATGATGGAATCTAAAGTGGGTTGCACCCCATAAGTGCCCTTGTTTAAACAAAGGAGACTGCATCAAGGAATCTCCACGAGCTTCAACTCTTCTTGCTCAAGGACCACTTCTCTCCCAAGATAATATTTGAGATGTTGGCCTTTGGTCTTAAAGACCTTTGCACCATCACTAATTTTAACTACTCGATGAGGGAATTCCTTGACCACCACATATGGTCCATTTCTTTGGGATCTTAACTTACTCAGGAGCTATTTTAATGTAGATTCGAACAAGAAACCAGCTCCCTATAAGAAGGTCCTATGCAAAATATGGCAATATGGATCTTCTTAGATCTATCCTTGTATATCCTCAAATTTTCATAAGTGTCAAGCCTAATCTCATCCAATTTATTTATCTCTAGCTTATACTTCTCCCTATCAATAGATAGGCCAAAATTTAAATTCTTCAAAGAAAATTAGGCCCTATGCTACAATTCCATTGGAAAATGGCATGTCCAACCATATACCGATCAATAAGGGGTAGTGCATATAGGGGTTTTGAAAACCATCCTATATACCCAAAGAGCATAATTTAGTAGCATGCTCCAATTTGTTATATTGCTATAGATGGTCTTTTCAAAGATTATTTTAATTTCCCTATTTGACACCTCTACTTGGTCTTGCATCTGAGGGTGGTATGGAGTGCCTACCCTATGCTTTACTCCATATTTTATCAATACCACTCCAAATTTCCTATTTGTAAAATGGGAGGCTCCTTCAGTAATGATCATCCTGGGCACTCCAAATCTATAGAAATGGTGTATTTCACAAAATAGAATACAATATGATAACTGGTGCTGGTAAGAAATTGCTTTCATCCACTTTGACACATAATAAACCACAAGTAGAATATATAGATGAGAAATAGAAGACATAATTTCCCCCATGAAATAAATTCCCCAAAGGTCAAATACCTCAACTTCCTAAAAAGAACTTAGGAGGCATTTCATATTTGCGAGAAATGTTGGACATGTATTGACGCACATTGCACCTCCAAACAAAGTCATATGTATCCTTAAATAAAGATCACCAATAAAATCTACTATCCAACAATTTGGCAGCCATCCTTGAACTAGCATAGTGTCTCGTAGTAGGCATGGAGTTTCAATGAGCAAGGATACTCTCAAACTCACACTTAGGACCACATTTCCTTAATATCCGATCAGACATTGCCTAAGTAAGATGGGATCATCCTAAACATAATACTTCATGGAGTGGAAGAATCTCTTCTTTTTCTAATATCCCCAATATTCTGGTAACTCACCACATGCTAGAAAATTCACAACATTTAGATACCATGTATCCTCTTTTGTAATCATAAGGAAAAGTTCAACAAGAAATTCCTCAATAATTGATATCACCAACCCAAAATTATTCACCCTCTCTAGATAAGATAATTGATCTTCTACTACATTCTTTGCCTCATATTTATCTCTAACCTCTATGTCAAATTCATGTAGTAGCAAAATAAATCAGATTAGTCTCAATTTTGCATCTTTCACTTGTACAAGGTACTAAAGGGGCACATGATTAATCCAAATTATCACATTTTCTCCTACTAAACATAGCATAAATTTGTCAAAAGCAAAGATGAAAGACAAAAAATCTTTTTCAATGATGGTGTAATGAAGTTGAGCATCATTCGAAGTCCTCGATGCATAGTAGATAACCAAAAGGGAACAATCTTTTCATTGGCTGAAAAAGCTCCAATCGCATAATTGATACATCCACACATAAGATCAAAAGGATGGCTCCAATCTCGAGCCACCACCATATGTACAAATATCACATTCTCCTTCAAAACTTGAATGCTTCTAAGCAACACTCATCGAAATAAAATTTGCTTCCTTTTCTAACAACTCAGAAAGAGGTTTTTCCATTTTAGTAAAAACACAATTATGAATGTTTGGAAAGAGGTTTTTCCATTAATGAAAAAAAAACATTATCCTCTAACATGTATATGTGTGATGGGTTTGATATAGACCTATCATGACTAATGAGATTCTATTATCAACAAACTGACACTCTGGTCTTATATGTCATCATTGTCTATCAACCTTCCACAATAACAACCAATCAGGGACATAATGAGAATATATATGTACTCTTAACATCCATATGGTCTCATTTCCCCAAGTCATGTACTTGAAGACGTACATCATTGAGTAATATAATTCTCTTAACATTTATAATATTACATCATTATCTTATAAATGAATTAAATAGAATAAATTGGAAGCTTGCCTTTATTTATTAATCAAATCATTAAAAAATTATGCCATTACAATCATCACATGATTGTCTCTCTGGGCATACATACCAGCATACTCCCACTCACACTTAGATCCAATCACCCACAAATAATATTCCAAGTGATCTAACATGTCCATCATACTTATGCCGTAAAAGTGACTTTGTTAAGAGGTTAGCAACATTGTTCTCAGTTGGTATTATGCAAATCTTTACATCTCCTCGATGTACACTCTCTCGTATGACATTGTTATCACAATATAGCTCAATTGTGTCGTTGATACTTGGAATGACCCCATGTTCTATAATGAAATTTTGGATGCATACAACCACCTTTGTTGTACTCAATGCTGCAATATACTCGACCTCTGTTGTAGAAGTAGAAATTGTGTCTTGCTTGAAACTCTTCCAACTTATAGCTCTATTGGTTAGGTAAAACATATATCCTGATTGCAATTTGAAATCATCTTGATTAGTCTAGAAGCTTGCATCGGTGTACCTGTTTACCACCAACTCTTCTTCTCCGCCACAGACCAAGAACTGATCATAGTTCTTCTCAAGTGGTTGAGGATGTTCTTCACATATATCTAATGAGCATCACCTGGGTGTGACTGATATCTACTCATCATTCTCAAGGCAAACAATACATATTGATGGGTACACAATATTGCATACATAATTGATCTGATTGGTGAGGCATATGGAATCTAACTCATGTGCTCCCTTTCTTCAGAAGAATTGGGACATTGATCTCTAGAGATGGTGACACCATGACGCATAGGCAAGTTTCCTTTCTTTGAGTTCTCCATGTTGAACTGCTTCAACACTTTATCAATGTATATGCTTTGACTTAGTCCAAGAAGCCTTTTGAATCTATCTCTATAGACCTTTATCCCCAAGATGTTGGATGCTTCTCCCAAGTCTTTCATAGAGAATGTATTTCCAAGCCATGTCTTTACCTTATATAAAGTAGGGATGTCACTCCTCATCAATAGTATGTCATCTACATATAATATGAGCAATTCACTATGCTCTCAGTAACCTTCTTGTAAATACAAGGTTCATCTTTATTTTGAATTAAGACAAACTCTTTGACTGTCTCATCAAATGAAGATTTCAGCTCCGAGATGCTTCCTTCAATCCATAGATTGACCTTTGTAGCTTACATACTTTATTAGAAAACTTCAGATTTATAAAACCCTCAGTTTTTGTCATATACACATCCTCAACAAGATTCCCATAAACGAATGCAGTTTTAACATCCATCTACAAAATCTCATACTCATGATAAGACACAATAGAAAGCATCATCCTGATGGTCTTAGCTATGACCACTGGAGAAAAGGTTTTGTCATATTCAACACCTTGAACTTATTTGAAACCCTCTGTAATGAATCTGCCCTTATAGTTTCCGAACTTTACCATCCATGTCAATCTTCTTCTTGAAGACCCACTTGCACCCTATGGGTTTTACCCCTTCAAGTGGATCCATAAAAGTCCATACTTTGTTGGTATACATGGATTTCATCTCAGATCCCATGACCTCAAGCCATTTCTCAGACTCTGGTACTTCAATAACATCTTGGTAGGAATTGGCTCTTCATCTATGACCAATTCACTACCTTCTTGAGTCATAAGATAGCCAAATCTTTTAGGCTCAAGGCATGTCCTATTAGATCTATGAGGTTCCTGTATAACTTGAGGAATTTGAGATTCCACAACACCTTATGATTCTCTTGATTCTTCTTGTTCATCTATCAGTTCAATGTTCTCTTATTGTTCTTGGACCTCTTTGAGTTTCACTTTCCTCCGAAAGATTCCTTTGGAAATGAAATCCATCTCAAGGAATGCAACATACTTAACAATAAACACTTCATTGATAGATTGGGAATAAAAGTAATATCCTCTTGTTTCTTTAGAATATCCAACAAAATAAAATTTACCAGATTTAGGACCAACCTTATTACAAAACATTCTTTTAACAAAAGCCTCACCTCCCTAAATCCGCATAAAAG